>CM026214.1:3787579-4182579 GCA_014839995.1 Xenentodon cancila | reverse complement strand
TTAGCTTTGTTGTGTGCCGTTACTTTGCTCGCGCTATGAAGTCCCCGTTCCACCTTTTCCGACACTAACGCATGCAGCTTTTGCGAACTGTGTCCTTTGATCTTTCTCGCTTGTCATAAGTCAGAGGTCAGATAGCTGCAGTTTCTCAAACACAGTATCAAAGCCCGTCACCAGAGCTCGGGACCCATCCCCCCACTGCACCGATGCTCCCCTAAGCATAACCTCCCCCTCGCCCCCCACCCAGCACACAAACATACCCCACTCCCCTTCATGGCGAGCTCAGTGCTGTCAGTAAAGGTCAACTCCACCTTTACCCCACAGAGGTTTTTGCCCCACACCACCAGAGGCATTGCACACAGCAAGGGAGATTTTTTAAGAGCTAAAAGAGGCTGCAGCTGCAACCTATTGTACCAAATCGCCCGCATTTATTTCTCTTTATATTGCTTTCTATGATACGACTATTAACTGAGGACCACTGGTGCAAAACATCTTTGAGCTGGTGCAGGAGCGCTTATCTCATTCAAAAGCACTTTAAAAGCTTTATTTCATTTACAAAATTTGAGGATTTTTATATTTTTTCTTAACTAAAAAAAAAGCTGCAATGACACACGACGATTTCTTGTTTGTTTACTTTACAACGATTTCAGAAAATCTCTTTTTCATTCACAATGATCTAAAAAAAAACAAAAAAAAAACAGAGTGCCAGCTGGTCCTCTTGGATCAGACGACATACATTATTTGATTTAAATGGTTATGTTTACATGGACAACAATAATCTGATTATTGACCATAATCTTATTAAGATAATATTCTGATCAAAGCATTTACATGATTTGCCTTAAGAATATTCACTTCCTAATCCGGGTTTACGTGTTAAAGAGGAGAGTTAGATTACCAGGACGTAGCTTACGTCACTACCAGGGTTGCTGGTTGTTACAAGCGATTTTGGACTTATTTTGTGAAATTGCTTTAAAATATATAGTCAAACGCTTTTATAAGATATTCCTTTATTGTCCCACAGTGGAAAATCTGCAACCTTTTTGGCTTTGTTCGGCGCTGTAGCTTGTTTTAGGGTTGGTAATATCTTTCCTTTGCCCAGAGGGGAATCTGCACACGCGGCATCAGCCCGACGTGACGTGCTCGAAACACGACGAGCAACCAGGACGCACATGCAAATCAATGCAATGTATGGCTTTATGTACGCATGTACTTTGGTATTATTCCTGCTGCACACACACTTCATATCCTACCTTTTAAATAAAACATGACATTCAATACTTTCTGTCTCTGTCGTCCATAAAATATTATTCTTGTTTTCTCCAGCCAGTAAGCACACACACACGCGCGCACACACACACACACACACACACACACACACACACACGCACATACGCACACACGCACGCACACGCACACACTCTCTCTCTCCTCCCTGACCTGATGCCCTGAGCCAATCCATAAGGACTTTCAACTGTCAATTTTATAAATCAATTCCCTCATTTCAAAGGCCAATGAGTTGTGTAATAAATCGTCTATATGACTTGAAGGAGTCTGAGTTTCTTGCCATTGTCGTTCAATCATAATTATTAAAGATAATACATTTTTTTTTGCTTGTTTTTCTGCATATCTGGCAACCCTGGTCACTACGGCTTACACTCGCAGCTCCCTCCAGAACACTAAATAACACTAATACGTCCACCAGTGAGAGGATACCTCGCCTCTTCTGAGTGTTTAGCTTCGGATCGTGTTAAAGCTTCAGGAACGGCTTCTTGTGTTCAACAGACGCCGGCAGATTCCCCGTTTTAACAGCAACAGGTGCTGTAATGTCATTCTGAATCTTTTCTACATCTCCCACAAAGATCTCAGCAGTACTGGATGAGGACCAGAAGTAAAGACTGGTGGGAAACAGTTGTCTTTATGGAATTTGTTTGACACAAAATGCGCCAACGGGATGTCATATTTCAGTGTCTTCATAATGCGACTATGATTGGCATACTTAAAGCAATTACTGCTTACTCTCATTAGATTAAGATTGCTGTTAACATGCTGTTTTTATCAGAGTAGTGTCTAAATCTGATTGTAATTGGAGTCTTGTGCTCCATGTGAACGTAGTCGCCAAGATGGGCAAAGCTGCGTGTAGCTGCAAATGGTGAACCGCACCGATGGCAGCGTCCCGCCCTGCAGGTGAGGTTCAAACACAGGTGTACCAGAACAGGAGGAGCAAGAGCCGCTCAGATTAGAAACAGGCAGACCTGTTGATGATCAGCAGCCTGTAACTGATCAACGGCACAGGCGCAGCTTGTTTTCAGTAGCAACACGGCCCGTGCAAGCATCAGCCGGATTATCTGCTCAGTTCAAATATAAGTCGTACTGTTTAGCTCAGATCAAATGAGTCATTAAGAGCAGAAATGTCACCTATCAACAATAAGGACAACCTTCACAGTTTACACAGCACAGAGAGCCTGAAGGACAAGCATATGACTCACTGCTTGCTCATAACATATTAACTTGCTAACACACTTCCCTTCTTCTTTCTTTTGGATCCAACCAGCTTTAACCTCATCGTGCAACTGTCCCTTAGACATCTGAACGCAGCTTTTACTCCTGAAAATAACAGAGCGTGAATACAGACCTGCAATCGATCGCAGTCATTGCCTTTAGGCAAGACTGGGCTCTGTTGCACTTGAGGACAAAATATTTTAAGAACTTCACAAAAAACTGAACTGGTCCATCTGCGTTAACTGTATTCACTTCCCTTTATAATAATAAGCCTATTCATTCAATTTCCTATTCATCTGTAAATATCATTCATTTAATATTTTCTCAATCATTTCTTTTAAATGTAAATTTTAAATATCTGACCATTTCATTGTATTTATTTCCCCTCACAGATTCATTTTTCTTATCTCTGCATTTCAGTGTGTTTTTAGCTGTTAGTTGTTTTTATTTTTTTACCCCAATTGTGCATATATTTCTTTATTTCTTTAAATGTCATTTCATGATGCAAATGAAGGGGCTGCCTTTAACAAAACTAATATAACTTTTGTTATTTAGTGCTTAAATAACATAAATGCTTCTTGAATAATTAATTTTCATAGAAGCCAAAGGCTGAATTTACAACTCTTAACTCTTTTTGACTTTTTGCGTAAATGTAATAGTAAATTTATGTTAATGACATATTGTTACAATATAATAATAATAATAATAATAATAATAATAATAATAATAATAATAATAATAATAATAATAATAATAATAATAACGATGATGATGATGATGATAATAATAATAATAATAATAATAATAATAATAATAATAATAGTAACAGGATGCTTGTAGTCTGATGTTGGTGGGATTGAAGCTGCGGCACTGAAACGCGCTGCGGTGGTCCTGCCCACATAAAAAGGACAGAAGAATCCAGCCCACCAAAAATGTTCCTCCATAACACCAGGATTTAAAAATACTGCTCCTGAGCTTTAATAGACTTCCTCTGCAGAAGTCCAGCTGCCTCCAAGCTCTCAGGATTACCGCGACCTGGATGACTAAGAATCGCCACTCAAAATATTGGTGTTAAAGTCGTGACCAGAGGCAGACTGTCACCGCCACATCCTGACCACGTCTGACCACGTCTGACCACGTCTGACCACGTCTGACCTTGGCTTGGACAGACTGACCTCTGGAGCACAAAGCAAAATCATCTACAAGCTGCTTCATTAAATATAAAATGAATAGTATATGTTGCATTACTTAAGAATCAGGTATTAGACAAACGACAGCACGCGACACCACGTCATCATTTAACAAAAGCTGAGTCAAAGTGCAGAACCAGCGAGTGAAAAACTCAGTTCACCACCTGACTGAAGAACTTGTTTGACCATCGTTACCAGCGGTCGCTTGACGTCATCGTTCTCTCTGACATTATCAGTCCTTCAATCACCGTAAAGGAATCTTGACCTACATTTCATGACACGTCTGCCCCACATCTCTGAGGTTTGCAGGCAGTCATTAGGTCTCTTCACAGTTTGAGGTCTAGACGTCGACAGGACCGCCGTAACATCTCGATTCTTCTGTTTCTCTGCTGTGTGAGGGGGGTCACTGTCCATGCTCGCTTTGGGGACGGATGACCTCACGTTTGACTCTGAGCTACATTGGTACAGAGAGCTGTTCACTACTGACTCGAAGACTTGAAGATGCCCACGTCCTGTGGCTTCAAAACAAGCAGAAAGCATCGCACCTCAGTTGGTACGAGGTGTTCGCAGTGATGTGCTGTGTTTGGTTTCTGCCTAAACATCACCATTTTAATTATCCCAAAAGTCTGGAGGTTTGTTCAGACTTCGCTGTGTCTCAACAACAAAAACAAGCCGTATTTCTACAGTATTTTCCCGACTCTACAGCTAATAAAAGCATGCAGTCTGAGATCTTAAGCTCTTGCATTTTTTTACCGCTTCTGTAAGTATTGAACAAACTTTTTATTCTTTACTTAACTTTTAATTTACCAGGAAGTCCCTTGAGATAAAATCTCTTTTTTCGAGGGAGACCTGGCCAAGAGGCATATCGGTATGCAAAGCAGAGTACAACAAGTTAGGCACCACTATAATTCATAAAGTCATCAACACAGCAAACACAACCGGATTAAACCTTAAAGAGCAGAGCGAGCATACAATTAAGACAAAAAATGATCTAAAACCGGCTTAAGAATAGCAGTTAGACCGTTTGTAAGTACCGTTTTACATTTGTTTGGGGGAATAAAGTGTTGAATTTTGCAGATTGTTGCATGTCCAGGGTGCAGCAAAGGAAAAAGCTTTTTTCCAAGTTCTGAGTGGATTTGTGGGACTCTGTACCCACTCCTGGCTGGAGACATGAAGCGACACGGATATGGGGGAAGTTTGCCTAAAACGGCCTTGTAAATAAATAAAAACCCGCGTGGTTACCTCATTTGCCTTAGTGAAAGCCACGAGATCAGAGCATATTAACTCTCGGGGTGAGATTGTAGTGGGACGCCCACTCCGGGAATGCCAGTCGGGGCCGGAGACCACCAGAGCCAGAAAACACTTTCCACAAGTAAATCCAATGTTTCTTCAAATGAAACTAAAACTGACATTTTAACATTTTGTGCTGCTTTAAACAACGACCCAGTGCAGTTTCCTGAGCTGCGTCCATCTACTGCTCACACTCACCCACCTTTTGATCCTAATTCGCTACAAATAAAAATTAAAAATTAATTGAATTCCTTTGTGGTTGTAGGTTAAGTAAAACATAAAAAATGTCCCAGATTGCCTCATGAATACTTAATCTAGGGCCGTATTACGTTAGAAGTCTGCTGATTGACTCCGTTCCCAGTGACAATGAGCCGTGACATTTACTTTGAATAGACGACAGTTTCTTCAGTCGTGATTTTTGCTCCTGGGTGGTTCGAACGTTCGCTCTGTTGCCTCACAGCAAGAGCGTTTCTGGTTTGAATCTTGGCTGGGGGCCATCTACGGGGACTTTGTGGGTTCTCCATGACTTCAAAAGCAGTCATGTTAGGTTAACTGGACATTGTCAAATGTCCCTGAGTGCGAGTCTGCAGGATTATTTGACTCTGTGCAGTCCGGCCGGCGGACCGGCAACCTGTCCGTCACCCAGTGACAGTCTCCAGCTACGCCGAATAAGACGCATAAAAAACAGATGGATGGAGTTGTATTGTTAGCAAACAGTTTCGTCCGGGTCTGTGAATTCAGATGAAGAAACACTACTCCACCGCACAGATGAGCAGAGCAGATATGCTGAAAAAGGCTCGTCTGGAAACAGCAAACAGTTAGACTGATAAGCGCTTTCAAAAACACACATCGAGCATTTTCTGTGGCATATAAGGTGTCTTTCACCACAAATGAAGCTTTAACTTCGCCTCTACTTATAGTCCCATGCTGAAAAAGTGCACGCTCCGTTCTCCCGACCCCCCCCCCTCTCAGTATTTATTTAGACAATGCACGTGACTGACTCAGAGAGCCAAATGCATTAAAGAGGTTGCAGTGGACAATGTAGACAACAACAGATGGGGTCTAATAGTGGAAGATGTCAGACAGATTAGAATCCCTTATGTTTTTTTAAATGAGAAGTGAAGGCTGGGCAGCAAAGCTGATCAAATGGCTGCTGCGCTACTTTTTATAGTTAAACTTCTACATCAAAGTCCTGAGGGTTGAATGTGTTTACTTTTACTGTTGAGAATAAAACTAACGGCACAGAGTGTGCAGAGCGGCACAAAATCCAAAGAAAAGGGCAGCTGAATCCTAAATGAAAATGTGGATTTTTAATTTACAGCACAATGAAGGACGACTCTCGGTGTTAGTAAATAGAAATAACTTTGGGAAGGCAGGAAGGCAGGAAGGTTGTGTTGTTTGCCGGAAATGTTGTGCACAGTTCATCTGAGAGCCTTGTTAGGCAGACGCTGCCGTGGGCGCAGATGAGCTCAGGGGATCAATACAGGATAACGGCAGCACAAATCCCAATCCTGACGTTGCATTATATTGTGCAAGTGCCTCTACAAACAAGAAAGAGGCACAAAGAACGTGCACTTCCCAGTTTCTGTGGAGCGTAAAAAAACGTAGCAGAGTGGGAAACAAGACTTAAACACTTCTGAAATCAAACAAAAACAGAGCAGCATTAGTTGGATAAAACAAGACGTTTGATCATACTTTCCCAGTCCAACACAGTCATCTAACATCCGCAGATATATCAATGAATAAGGAGCTTAAAGAATCGTGAAATCTTTTTCATCTCCTTTTTTAAGCCATCTTTATCACTTATTAATCAAACGCTCCTTAAAGTAGCCTTGATGCCTCATGTAGCTCAGACGTCAGATGTTTCTGCAGGCACAGAGGAGCAGCAAAGACCTCCGTTTAAAAACCTGCTTTGTGCTTCCTCGTACTCCAACGGGCAGCTCGTTACGATGGATTGTGTGACTTCATTCAGCTGCTTTAAACACGATCATCCTCGAAAAACAAGAAGGCATTTATTCATCAGTGAGCGCTCCATCGGGTCGATCTAATCTGGTGTGAACCCGTTACGGCTCGGAGATGCAACGGCACCAGGAACTTCTGGTCATCCTGCTCAGCTCACGCTGGAGTCTTCACTCACGTCTGAACTGTGGTGCTGTCGTGCATAAACAGAAAAAAATCTCTATATATTCTTACAACGATAATAAGACTGCGTATCTTCATTTCATTCTTTAGCGGCTTGTTTCTTCAGCTTCACGCTTTTCACGTGCACATTTCTAAATGCTGCAGAGAAAGTAAAGAAAGTGAGATTTGACTGATTGATTTTTTGACATTTTTTTGTTGGCTTCTCTCCTGCCGGTCCCCTTTACACACGTGACGTCACAAACAGTTTACTTCAACGGCACAGAAACTGCATTGAAGTAACAAACGGTTTGAAAATGATTGAATTAAGCGACAAATATGATACATTCCTTTCACTTAAGAGAAATCAAACACGTGGTTCTTCTATTAACCTGTTGCTGCTTCAGATTATTATAATTAAAACTCCACCAGCCTTTAAAAGGAGACGCTCTAACCTGCTATCAAAACATGGCCAGTTAATAGATTTTCTTATTGCATCCCGACTGCCTCCGGGTCTGAAACAGATTCACATTCTCGACGGTCGGGGCAGCAGTGGCTTTTTTCCTCCTGGGTTTCTTATCAGTCATCTCTGCCTCGGGTTACACTGCATCTCAGGTTTGAAAATCCTGCGAGAGACAAGTGCGAGGGTGTGAACATAAGCTAATAAGGATGAGGAGACGAGGACGGCGCTGCACTTTTCACAGCCACCAAAAAGTGAGGTCATTTGTTGGCCACAAGATGAATCAGGGTTAAATAGCACCGCTGACACTTGTCACCTGCTGAACTGAGGCGAGCAGTAACAAAGAACGACAATCAAATATGTTACTTGTAAAAATAAATCAATGTGCCACCAAATGCAAGCTGCCCCTGCGTGCGTTATGTGCCCGTGACATCTCATTAGACGTGACTGCACTTCAAACAGCACCCCAGACAGTTTGCAGTTTAAGTGATATTGACTTAAACGTCATTACTGCATGTCACGTTTTCATTTAGCTCAGAGCTCAGATGCCAGTTCCAGCTGACACATGTTGAAGCAGAGCCCCCCTGGTTCATCTGTGTGGGATAAAGCACGCCGACTCCTTAAGTAGGCCAGCGGGTCACCTAAATAGAGTCATGACCAGCAGTGTGAATGTTGCTTTGGCACGGAAGTATAAATATAAAAATGCTTTGTGCATTTGTTCCTACAAGCTTGTCAGGAATGATGTGAAGTTGTTCCCGCTCCTTTACTTGTGATACGTGACGCTGGTCTGACCATGTGCATGTTACCGTCCCTTTAAGTGCTTTATATTTGTAAATCACACTAAAGGACAACTTTAACTGTCATTAAAGGGAGCCGAACGTTTTTTTAAAACACAACAAATGATTTCATGAACGCGCCAAGTATCAGTGACTGGACTTGCTGCACGTGGCCTGCACTTAACAACCAAAGCATCTCTTCCCTTATTTCATGTTTGGAACCTCACATGATGCAATTTTCTTCAGGGCACAGATGAAGCCGTTCGTTTACATAATTCATGCATGAGAAACGAAGCATGACTCGAGGCCTCGGGCATTAATAAAAGATGCAAGTAGTTGTCCAGTGTTACTTCCAACACCACGGTGACAAAATTCTTGTTAGAAGATCAGCTTCCAAAGTGACGAATCTAACATTCTCCAACAAACTGGTCTTGAATTTCATGATGTTTTAATAGTCCAAGCTTTTCAGCAACAAATGTGAACGTTCTCAGTCACGGAGCTACAAAGAGATATTATGGGGCCAGCTGAAGGAGGAGAATGGTGCTCATTTTGGACGGAGGGGGGGGCTACAACTCGCTCTTTCATTATATTCCCCAACTGCTTGAGGAAATCCTTGAAAATGGCAACTTACAGCTTATTCACAAGCTGGTTTTCCCGAACCGCCCGTGTACAAAAGCTCCGCTGTATGTGTGTTTAACTAAAGCAAAACATTGTGAATCAAACCACACGTTCTTCAAGACGGGACTTCATGAACTTGGCTGAGAACTTGCAATCATCTACGCCTAAGATCAACGTAAAGCAGCCTCGAGACGTGAAACAAGAACAATACTTTAAAGCCTTTTGAGGCAACGGCGCCAACGCAGAAAGTTGCATTTTACCGCGGTGCGTTAAGGCTGTTTTGTTCACATGAGGAAAATCTTTATCTACTCCGCCGGGCTGAGAACAGACATTTGATCAACATCTGACACATCAGAGGGAATCGCACTTGAGAACATTCATACTTTCCTGATTTGCGTCTTTTTTCATGTGCAGCCAAACACTCATCTTAGAATATTTGTGCTATTCTTGTGTGACTGCGATAATAACCAAACGCCTTATCACGCTTCTCAGCGTCTGGGAGAGCTGCCTGCCATCCCCTCCCATTCACTCGTCACAGTGAGGAAAAAGCACTCAAAGTTAGGCAAAGACGGACTGAGAAGGAGAAGACAGGATAACAGAGACCAAAAAAACAAAAAAAAAACGACACATGGTGGTCAGTGCCAATGGAAACTTTAAACAGCAAAACCCTGCAGACGTAATTGGCTGACGGAAATCGAGTCTTATGCAGCAGTTGTGTGACACAAGTGCACACTGTGGACACCAACAATCAGCACCCTTATTTGACAGATGGATCAGAGCACTCCTGGCCTCAACCAGGCTAAAAGCTCATGGTCACGTGACCGCTGGATTAACGTCAGCCCAACTGAAAGGGGGAGGAGATTGGCGTGCATTACACCACATGCTTCCTGATCACTTCCCTATGCATATGTTTTCCTTTCTCTTTCACTCTGCACAGATCTGACCCCTGTTTGTCCACAACAGCTTATAGTCTGTTTGTCACATGACTGCGATATTTTGCCCTGGCGAAGTTTCACCCGAGAACTGGGTCGCAGGCGAAAAGGAAAGTGCCGGCGTCCTTCCATTTAAACCTATCAGTGCATCTACTGAGCAGTTCAGATTGACAAGAAACCCCATGCTAAGTACAGTCATTGGCACATAACTGATTCTGACACCTCAATTTCAACTCACAGCTCCGTCAGATCAAAACCAATCTAATCTGCCGACTTCCAGCTACTCGCCATGCGAGATCAAAGGAAATTCATTTGCAGCAAATCAACACACATGAGGCAGTTTGAAGTGCTCAACAAAACATTTCAATCTGAAAATTACGGTAAACTGCACAAAACGTTCAACTTTGGGGCTTAATAAATAAAAAGATTAAGAGATGGATTAAAAAATGCAATTTAAATGCATTTACAAAGCAAGTAAATAATGCTTTGAGCGTGCCCAACGAGCCGCACTGCCTCCAGTCCTGCAGTTTTCTCTGCGGTTTTGCGAGCTCACCTACTGCCGGTGACTCGTGCAGACGTGACAGAGCACACAAGCTAAAGGACATGTCATACCGTGTAAGCACATGGAACAGTGGCTTTGTGGGATAAAACACCGGGTTCCCCGACGTCCCTCGCTGCCACCCACCCTGAATCTGGGTCTTGCTGTCAGAGACACAATGTGCCAGTCGATTCAGGTCTGCTCAGCAAGCCACAATCACAATCTAACCCAAAGTGAGAGAAATAATAGTGATAACGAAGGAGCAAAAGAGATGTCGGGACTGTCTGCGGCGCGGAGAGGCAGAGGGCAGACGGGGTAACGAGGCGCTTGCCAACGGGGTTAACTGCTACAACAGGCATTGAAAATTATTTCCTCGAGATTACAGCGTGACTGAAATGCTTCAGAGATTTAATGAATGGGTACACAAAGTTATCAATAAAGAAATAACTTGAAAGACAGAAGAACTAACAGAGGAAGAGGAGTCTGCAGTCTATAATATATAAAGGATAAAAAATTAAAAAAAAAAAACACAGACAAAATAAAGACATTTCTGTCTCCGTCTCTTAGAGCCTAATGATAATTTCAAATTCCTCAAATGTACCAGCCTCAAACGATGACGTGACGAATCAAATCACACAAGCGCCTGATGATTTGGGGGAAAAAATTCAGAGAAAAGTAATCGAGCAACAACATTTATAACAGCGGACTGAGAGAAGAGTCTCTGCCTGGTCTATTATCTATTTATTTAATTTTTTTTTTTTTTTGGGGGGGGTGTAATCGGTGAGCAACACACCGACAAAAGACAAGAAGAAGCCGTTTTCTGCAGGTAAACTCGGCACAGTCACAAGTAAACGGGGCAAATGCACTTTGACACAGCACAGAGTATTCTTGGGACTGAAACAGACACATCAAAGCGTCTGTGACATTTTAATTCTGTTTGTAAGCTCACCCGAACACCAGGGTCTTTATTCGTGAGTCGTGCCTTCCAGCTTTGACAGGCTGCTGTGCTCTAACGTTAATCAACCATCCTTTTATGCCTTTTCAGACCACATATCAACACGTCACTGCAAACAGACAACGACTGATCTGTTTCACGCTTCTGTACATGTTTCATAAACCTTATGAATGTGACCGCTGCTCTTTCAAGTTTTACATGTACAGATTCACTCACAGTTTAAACAAGTATTTTTTTTTATTTACTGAATAAACATTAACCACCATGAATAGCTGAGAAAGTATTAAAGATGCCTTATTATAGAAGAACAAACACTTTTTCTTTACTTGATGGTGTCTATTTAAGTGAGAAATTAAACCTACATAACACAATCCTGTCACTTTGCTCGAGATGGCCTAAACGTCGAGCTGTTAAGATTTGCAGCGTTCTGTGACATCACAGGCCCAGATCAGAGCAGAACTGTCCAACTTAATCACTTTATCACTGCCCAACCTCCCATCATCATGTACTTGCTGTTCCTCTGAAGTGGGTAGAACAGAGCTGTAATACCAATGTCACAAAAGACAGGTGGGTGAAGTTGAGCGACTGTAGTGACTAACCCCGCCCCCTAAACCAGCTGCCTTCAACAGAGCCATAAAAGTATGGTTAAAACATGAGCTCTTGTACTGGATCTCTGTGGGGACTTTGACCCTCTTGATCGACATATAAACAGTATTGTGGGTTTCTTAGATCGTTCTGAATCATTCAAAAAATAAATAATATTCTTTTCCAAGAAAACAAAAACCAAAAAAAAAAAAAGGGGGAAACCCATAGCAACAAAAACTGTCAACATAAAAGCGTAGGACAGTGAGTCAGTGGCCCCAAAGTTCACATTTACAGGCTTTTAGCAGGTAGTCAGGTCCAATTTCACCTCCAGACTTGATGCCTCATGTAGACACATATTGGAGTTTGTTCCCTTCTGGAGTCATATGAAGCTGGGACGGTGGCTTGAACCCAAAAGACAAACTTTTTGATGAAAATTAAATTATTACAGCCAGGTTGGAATATTCAAAACACGGCTCACGCGCATGTTATGTTATAGCTATTACAGAAACATCGACGAGAGATGGTGAAAATAAAAATATGACAACTAGTAGCCTGTGGTAAGATGATCGCCAGCTCCTCGGCTGCGCAGACAGACTGTCAGTCCAGGAGAAGACCGACGGAGCGGCTCATAATACTGAGATTCGCCTCTTAGGAGAACCTGCCTGTTGATTCAAAAGTCAATGAAAGGAAAAGAGGGAAAGTAAGCCCCGAAGCCACGCATAAATACAACCGCACACATCCAAACTGGTCTGCTGCGTGTTCACACGGAGGAGCGCTGGCGCACTCGCAGTTTGTTTACAAAGCGCTGTCAGAATATTATTTCGCAAGGGGAGCGTCACAGGGACGAGGCGAGGACGTTCACCTCCCCGCGCCAAACGCACCCAAACACGTTAAACTGCGGCACTCACCTCTGCTGGAGCGACCAAAGTTGATGTCCTGTTTCATAAAACGACGGGAGAGTCCACGGCGACGAGAGCAGCCAACAAGAAGAATTTCTCCGCCAGTCACTTCCCAACAGTTCGCTGTACAGTTCGCGGCTCACTGTCTCTCCGCCTGTCTCCGACAAACCGCCCACTTCCGGCGGTTCCTCTGCGTCTGTCAAGGGGCAAAACAGTCACAATCTGCCTCTGCAAACACTAGTGTGCACGAAGCGCCAGCCTCCTGTTATTTATAACGCGTTCGCGTTGTCAGTGTTGCCATTTAACATAAACTACTGACAAAAACTTCATTTTAAAATACAGTGAAAAATTGACTGCCGTGTATAGTAATCCGCCAACGTGAGCTGCAGCATTGCAGTAATAATAACAATGCTACTAATAATAATAATTTTCTAGATCGTTTGACTTTATTTAGTTTCAAATTTTCAAGGCTAAAGTCTGCTAAACCTCTAATTCAGCTCGGATCAGCTCCCTCGAGAAGGAAAACAGCGACACCTTCTGGTGGTGTTCCGCATAACTCCACTTTTACATCTTCATCTGCCATCTGAGGTAAGTTCAGGGACCGGGTGTACTACGCAGGGTCAGGCGTATAGACAGATCACCGCGCACGCCCACACTCACTCCTAAGAGCAGCTTAAAAAATCACCAGTCTAACGAACATGTTTTTTTAGTGCGAGGGGAAGCGGGAATACCTGAAAAACAAACATACAAACATACAAGCCCAGGCAAATTAACAGCAGACTCCACACAGAAATGCCCCATGCTGAGGTTCAAACCAGGAACCTTCTTGATGAAGTCTCATAGGTCAATATTCCTGTCCAAAAACTCCAGCGGGCGGTTTTATCAGTTCCCGATTGAACTTGGGCTGTTGTTACAAGAAGAGAGGATGCTACACAATAATCAATGAATAAATAAAATGTTCTAACTTTTGTTCTGGGTACATTCAAAGTTTTTGAGACTCTCTGTTTACACAAAACAGCTCATTTTGATTGGGTTGTATTTTCAAATAGTAGATTAATAAGGGTGCATTCAGCACTTTCTGTGTTTTCCTTCATTATTAGACTGTGGAATGAAGGCCAACGTTAAATGAGGTGACTAAACACAAAGATAAACCCCCGAAAATGAATATTTGTTTTAATGAGCATCAGAAGGATGCACATTTGTTTCCGAACGGACAGAGAAGGACACTAGTGACTTGCCAGTGCTTAAAGAAAAAGACATCTATTCTATACATGATTCACTGAATAAGTTTAATTCTTCATTCAACATGTACATTAGTGGATTTAAAAGTTTGCCAGATAAAATCTACCTTTTCTTAATCAAGTGCATTGCTTGTAACCATGCAGCATTTCTCCCTTGTGGCTTGTGTGTGCGTGTGCGTGTGCGTGTGTGTATGCAGGGTTTGTTGTAGCTGTGGTTGTTGACTGTAAACTATTGTGAAAACCCCTCGTCTTGATGCAGAACTTAATGAGCCTATGTTCTTAGATCCATGTCGAAACGTTGTCAGGCAGTGGTAGCGGTCATCCACGCAGGGAAACACACACGGACACACGCACACACGCGCACAGCTCATTGATTGTCCGCTTTGACTGGCTGCAGGCCACAACCAAAGGGTGACAGTTGCTTCCTCAGACAGCTGAGTCAGCAGCTGCTGACGGTAATCGCGGCGCATTTCCACACCCCCTCTTCTCAACCAGTCTGTTTATTTCCTATACCCCACACAAGCCAGATACAAACAAAACATAGCGAGATAGAGCAGCAGAGCAAGGCAGAGGAGCAGTGATGCAGAAACTCAGAAACTGCCCTTTTCCTCTTTTCAGTCGTCTTATCTCAGCCGCGGCGTGTTCACAATGGGAATCGTGGGAATTCCGGCAATCACGCAGCTGCTGATCTCATCGGTGCTGTTAAAGGCTGAGGATAAAGAAGGTGCTCTCTCTCTCTCTCCCTCTCTCTCACACACACACACACACACACACACACACACACACACACACACACACACACACACACACAAGGCAGAGTTTCCATCAGGGAAGTCCAGAGAACATGTGTTGAGAGATCTGTCATCGAAAATTAGGAACTGGAAGACATCCCCCCCCCCCTCACACATACACACACACACACACACACACACACACACACACACACACACACACACACACACACACACACACACACACACACACACACACGCACGCACACACACACACACAAATGAACATTGTGGGTTTGAGCTCTCTGTGGTAGACCAGAAACAGTTATAATTTCTTGAGTGGGCCAATGTTCATCAGTTCATCTTTCACCATATGTGACAACACCTTTAACACCTTAAAAAGGCATGACATCAGTTTTCTGTGCAGCTGCTTTTTCTTTGCTTTCATTTTTCTTTTCTTTTCTCTCTTTACTTTTTTTATTTGCTGGAGCCCATATCAGATAAGAACAAATGAGCGCTTACACTTCATGATCAGTTTTATCTCTCAATCTTGATTTAAAGAGTTCCGTTATTTTGGGTACTTTTTCTCCCTTTAACCAAACAGCAGAGGCCCTGAATGAATAAAAATATGAATTCCTGCATAATATTTGTCATAAAAGGCTTAGAGTTCTTATTTACAGAGGTTTTGTCAGAAGCAACTTCTTCTTCGTAGACGGGAGCAGTTTTCAGTCTATTTCCAATCAGCAGCTTTTATTGTTCCTGTCCATGAGTGCTTACAGCTTTATAAATGAGCTGAATCCGGTAAGTCGCCTTTGGTTAATCCTGTTTTAGATTTCCTCTGAAGAAGGGAAGTATTCAAAATGTTTAGCTTTTTGTTTTTCTTTACATTTGTGACACGTGGCCTCAGCAACGTGAGCCTCGCCAAGCTGCGCATCACCTTCAGCTTCATTTAGGTTTCATTGGATATTCCAAACATAGATATAATATGCAGTTTACAACAGCAACATGATTAAATAATCCAAGAATTTAGGAACCTTGAATGCAATGACCTACTAAACAAATGATTATTCATGAACCTGGAAAAGATGTGTACTTTAGACAAAAATGTAATTGTAAGTATGATGATAAAGAGCATTAAGACCAGACAAAACTAGCCTGGCCTTTTCCTCTTCTACTCAATTATGTTTTCTGGTTCCTCTGGATTCCGATTTGATTACCAGTGAGGAGAATCTAGGAAGTTGAAGAAATTCCATGTAGTAACAGTGGGGCAAAAAAGTATTTGGTCAGCCACTGATGGGGCAAGTTCCTCCACTTAGAAAAATGAGAGGTCTGTAATTTCCATCATAGGTTCACTTCAACTATGAGAGACAAAATGAAGAAAATCCAGGAAATCACATTGTAGGATTTTTATAGAATTTGTAAATTATGGTGGAAAATAAGTATTTGGTCACCCACAAAAAAGCTCCTCTAGACCAGTGATGTTTTGGGGCTGTCGCTGGGTAACAGGACTTTCAACTCCCTCCACATATTCATGGGGTTGAGGTCTGGAGACCGACTAGGCCTGATGGTCACCTTTGTTACTTTGGTCCCAGCTCTGTGCAGGTCTTTCATCCGGTCCCTCCGTGTAGTTCTGGGATTTTCACTAAAATGAAAAAACAAAGCCTCTCCAGTAAAAAAAAAGCATGGTCATCGGAAGTGCGTGATTTACTAAGGTTAAAAGGTGTCGTGCTTCTTTTAGATGCCTGCAAGATTTAATCATATAAGACAAATGTATAAATAAAAGTTAGAAACGGTGAATATCATGGTCAGGAAATAAACAGGCCAATGCAGAGGCAGAAGAAATGACTTCGTGATGCAACCGTGTTGCAGTGTATTTTATTCTGGTGACACGTTTTCTCATCTGTGTAAAAGGTTGAAGGTAAATACAGAACATTTCATTTCTGATCATAACTGGTGAAATTTAGGCACAAAAAAATAAAACGGACAATTTCTGAAACAGGTCCAATTAAAATGATCTCTAACCATTGAATTTAAGGAGAGGAAGAAAGAAAAATCCAAACAGAGCATATTTTATGCTTACAGTTACATATTTCACACAAAACTATGACAAAAGGAAAAGGTTTACAAGATCATGACCGCATTGGTCTCATCACCTTTCTTCACTATGATAATACTTGAAATGGCTCTGAGAAATAATGTTCCATTTTATGTTAAAATGGAAAATAATGAGAAACCATTTTAATAAAAATAAAAAAATAAGGTGGAACCGCTGTGAAGCTATACATTTGGCAGGGACACTGAGAAAAAGACCAATTACCTTAAAACCCTCACAACTGGAAAGCAACACTTAGCTTATATAACATTTTGTCCCATTACATGTTCTCACTGACAAAAGAAAAGACATGAATTAATAGCCATTTAAAAGGTAAAAGTTCTCAAAAATACTTTTTTTCTGATGATTAAAGGATTGAAGATATTTGCAAGCATAACGAAGTGGAAGCCAGGTGTTGCCTAAAAGACAAAAAGTCAGCATAAACCAACAGCTTCTCACACACGGAAACAGAAGTCAACGTTTCAGACGATTTTCTTTTCTTTTCTTTTTTGTAAAAGAACATTTTTATTGTTTTCATCTTCCTAGTCTGTGAAAATTAGTAATTTGTACATAGAAACAAACTATACAAAGAGACTGTGAACACACAGAGAAATAAATCAATCTTTAAGTCCTCAAAAATCATGTCAGATCCCAACAGAAAGAAAGCAACTGGTTGATTGATTACTTTCACATCGGTGATGCTACGTCCATGTCCAAAGTGAGTGAATCTATGAATAAAAAGAAACAAACGTCACAAAACAAGCAATTAAAAGGAGGTCATGCTGAACAATGTCTGCGATGAAGGATTCGATTTTGACTGTGAGTCTGTGAATATATTGAGATTAGTCCTCAAAGGAGTCTTGAGGTCTGAAACTTGGTTAAATAAAATTTTCATGTAAACTGGGACGAGGCATTTTGTTTGCTCGCTTGGTAATTTAACACCTTCACAAGCGCAAATATATGCGTTGATGCAGAGTTTGTAACTCACCCAGATGTCCTTGATTAGCTTCGGTTTCATTGTGCATGAGGGAGTCCAGGGTGCGAGGCGACATGGGGAACAGGTCACTGGTGTTTCCAGAGTTTGTGCTGTGAAAACACACAAGAGAGAGAACCAACTGTAGAACGCTGAAGAGCCAAGTACCCGTGCAGAACGAGTACAGACACAGTCCTGCTGTGAGTGTTAGTCCAGGAACGGTGGAGGTGGGTGAAATGCAGAGGAATCTTTTTGTTTTTTAGTGTTTTAAGAGCATACTGGACATTACAAATGAAACATGTTATGACTTTTCTACTTAGATTGCTTTTATGAGGCAGTGTGGAGCACAATAGTAAAAAAAAAAAAAAAGGGTACGTTGAGTGTCTGTGAAAGGCAGCGGCTCTCCAGTCGGTTGGTAAAAAGCACTTAATGGATCCAACAGGCAATTACTCAGGTTTAACATTTTCCTTTTTGTTTCCTTCTTTTGTTAGGCTGATGTGGCTTTTTTCTTGTCAATTTTCTCACTGAATAATTGATGCGGAAATAACATCAATATTATCGGAAATCTTTAATCACTTCTCCTCAAACCATTACAGCAAAGGTCATTTGGACTGTCTAACCTTTGCAAGTGGCTATGAGTGGAGGATTCTGACATAAGGATCTGGCAGGCGGAAGTATGACCTGAACTAAACCAAAAATGGGCGAATGGTAGTGAGATGCTGCTTTACTACAACTAGAACAAGCGGCTGTGAGTTGGAACACAAAAACAGAAAATATGTAGATGCAACTACTGCAGCAACATCCATGAAATCCATTCCATCAAACACACAAGGCAACAAGATGCACACAAAGCCCTACATGCCACCTCCCCCCAAGCCGCCTACCCTGGGAATCCGTTCCCAAGCAGCTCACTGTCCGGCAAGTCCATGAACACGGAGGGACACCTACGGAGACAGGTCAGGATCTCACTGAGCAGAGCTCACAACCCAAACCCACTCTGTTAAACCCACAACTAACCAAAGTGAACATGGCTCACGTCCTATTTTCTCCGGACGCAGCCAGCCTCACACTACCACGACTACTCACGAAAAAAAACTTTGTTCTCTTTTCTCAAAAAAGCTGCAGATACATCAACAGTGAGTCATAAGGGCTGACACAGGTGGACGTCACTGGGTGAATACACTGCAAATATGACGTAAAGGTTGAAAGATAAAGGTGTGCAGATACTTACGGGGTAACACAAATGAACTTTGTCTTCAGGTAAGGCTGGATAGCTGTCAGAGAGGGGAAAGGAGTTTAAAAAAGACATGTGTGAATCTTCTTGTGTGAATCTTCTTTTAAAACAAGCGCAGCAGTGACTTACTGCTCGTCGAGTCTCCTCCTGCATCGGGTTCGTGAGCGGCTTCTGGCCTGCAGTATTTCCCGAAAGCTTCTTCTTTGGGGATATCAGGATAGAGGTAAACAAGAGGTGAAACCAGGATGTTGGTGGCATCCATAATCTTGTAACCCATGATAATGTCAGCAAACGACATGCTGTTGAGCTGCTGCTTGGTGTACGGCTCCACTGACTGGATCTGGGTTTTTCCTATAGAACCAGGTGACAGTTCAGCGTTGGAACACACACACACACAAATCCTGAATCCATAACAAGAAGAGTTCAGAAGACTCCCCAGTTCCTACTTACCGCTGATGTCCTTCTCGACCCAAGTAAACGTGATGCCTCCCTCCTTGCTGCTCTCGCTGAAGCGCAGCAGAAAGGTGCCGGGAGGCTTTGGACTCAGTATGGCTCTCTCCCTCTCCTTACTGATAAAACCCATGATATACCTGTTAACGGGAAAGGGGATGTCAAAATAATACTTGCTGAATTTTATAACACACCTGTTTTAAAAGTGATCGTTATTGCAGGAAGTTAAACAGAGCAAATCCAGTCGCTCCCTTTGAACTTGAGCGTAAACAGCAGACAACCTCTCACCCTTCATTCCACAGTGCAAGAATATACTTCTTCACCAGGTCAATGATGTTATCTAACCACACCCAGAAGGAAAAGCCTTTGCCAGCCATATTTTCCTGCAAATAGGGAGTAAAATAACATTGTATGACTTTGTGTGAGTTAAGAGAGAAACTCATGTGTATTTATAGTAAAGGAAGTACCTTGCAGAACTTGGCCCATGTGATCTGACATCCAGAGTAGTTGACACAAGGCCCTGAATGGACGGTGCCAGAGATGACTAATTAATACGAGGGAAAGTTGAATAATTAAGGAGACGTTCAGGCTTAAAATCCTACCGAGTAATTTCTCGGCGAGGGTTGTGAGCTGCTCGATGGTCAGGCCTCTCTTGGTGGTTGAGGAGAACTGCCAGCTCAACACCTCCGCCACCTGGTCCCATGTTCCCACCGGAGGCTTGGTGAAGAAGTTCACATTCTGTGCATGGAGATGCAAAGCAACATGCGCTGAAAAACGCTCAACTCTTCAACCTAAAATAGAGCTGCATCTCTACAGCCAACTTTATGCTCCTGCAGGGTTCAGATCTGTCCACCAGAGGGCGCTTTCTCACCTTTGGGTGATTCGTGAGCATGTTATACCACAGAATGGAAGCCCAAGCGTTGGGCATCTGGCAGATGTTCGAAATGACCACCACAGGCAGGGAGTGGGTCTGCAGCCAGTGGGCACAACTCAGTTTTAGTGTTATTTCTTCTGAGATTTAGCTCAAGTTTGGTGCAAAAAAAAAAAAAAATAATACACACCTCCAGATCTATCTTCAGGCCTTGGTGATAGACTTCTGTCTCAAACGTGATAAGATGAAGTTCCTCTGTTACAATCAGAGAGGCCTTAAAAAAAAAAAAAAAGGACATTTTTTTAAGTGCTCTTAATGTAAGTGGTCCAGAAAATACTGAATTACACAAATCCAACCAAAAGTCCCGTCCCTACATAAACACAGTCCCATTCTAAGAGGTTTGATTTGCACCCAACACTTTCTGACAATATGAATCAGATATTACTAAACATAGAAACTTACATCGCTGTTGGTCCGGCCGCCATTTCCGCACCTCTGTTCACGTAGAGTCTGCAGCAAACAGGAAGTCAGTGCTCCACACCAGCCCACTATCAACAGCTTCATCAGGTCTTACACGTTCGCTTCCATAACTCACCAAGTGTTTAAACTCTGCTGACAGGCTGCCGTTGTTGGATTCCTCCATGTTCATGACTTTGGTGTTCGTGCCAAGGATGTTAAATTTTCTTGATCTGAGAAAGTCGAGCCACAGCAAGAACTGAGACTCGCCTCTGAAATAATGCCTATTAAACATTCTGGCCTAAAAAGATGCTCAAGTCTTACCCTCTAATTGCAGCCACATCACCAGATTCCCTGAAAAAAAAACAGTTGAAAATCAGTCAAACATGTTCTGCTGAGGTGTTCAATCAAATGATATCTCAATATCGCAATTTAAATACCAGATTACATTCAAAGAAAAAACTCACTTGTCAATGCAAACTTTAATTTTCAGCTGGTAATTGAGTTCAGGAAATTTTACCAGTAACCTTGAAAGAGAAAGGACAGAAGAGCAAAGAGAAAATGAACAAGAATGCAAAGTCTTATCATTTTTCCCATTAAACAAAGTATATTGCCATTCAAATGTTTAGGATGATGCAGGTTATATCGGACTCTGAGGTATTGTGAGTCTTACCTGACTTTATTTGTGAACTGCACTCCTGTTTTTATGACCAGAGGTCTGTCTGGATGCATCGGCATACACGGCTGTCTTTCAACCACAAACGCACTAAAACATAAAGTAAATCACGTTTGAGATATTTGCAGCAAACGTCACAAAAGTATTTTTTAATCTACAAGTCTATTCTAAGAATCTGAAGATTTGAATTGCATCTCGCAGCCTTCATTCAAAGACTGAAACTAGTTGAAAAGTCTAAACATTTCCTGAATAAAGCTTGATACACAAGAACAGTTCATCATTTTACCTACCTCTTCATGAGGTTTCTGAACAAATCCACTATCTTCTCCTCCAGGGCCGGCCGATGCTGAATGATCGGATCTCCTTTGTAGGACACCTTCTGCTGAAGCTCCTCCAGCTTCTTAATCTGCTGACGAATCTGGAGCTGGGACTCAGCCAAGGATGTGATCCTGGTTAAACAAATGAGTTCATGTCAGACACTTCATGAGATAAATGATGAATGAAAAGTGATGGATGAGCACGCCGAATAAGAAAAATGGAGATCACCAAACAGTAAAACCAAAGAGGAGACTGGTGTCCGGCGTCAGCTGCCGGAGTTCTTCATTTATAAATATAAACGACATCTATTTTCTCAGGTGAAGTTACTTTCACTGTAACCTTTGCACTTCCTACATCATGCAGCTTTATCGTCTCTTAAATTTGACTATAATAACTCACTGGGTTGTAAGAAGTGAAGACGTTTATTTTAAACTCTTTACCATGTCTCAAGGCGATCGAGGCAGATGTTTGGTGGGCCTCCGATACAAGCGATTTGCTGTCTTCTCTTCCAGTCTGCCAGCTCTTCATCTGTTAGGTTCTTCTGAACGTAATCCATGGCAGTCAGCAGGCCTCCCATCTCTGTCACGATTTGCTACAAGATCACGAGCAAAGCACACGTTAAACATGAACATCAGCGACAATCGTTGTCCAGAAAGGACTTACTATCAGGTATTAAAGTATTTAGCACGCCACATACTCACTATAAAGCATTTCTCCACATGTTTAGTGACCCTTATGTTGAGAAAGTAAACATAACAAATATCTATAATGTAATGTGAAGCAGCGCCCACCCTTCGGAGCTGGTCCAGAGCGCTCAACATCTGCTCCAGTTGAGCCATCTTCTGTCTCGCGGCAGCAGCTTGGCTATTTCCATTTAGGTCCTGGGACAACTCTGGACAGAGGATGAACATGTAGTAGATCAGCTATACATGTCCATGTTGTGGTGTTTTTCTTTATCTAATTTCCCTTTGGGGGATATATAATGTATTGATGTACTGAACTGAACATATTTCACATATATACCTCCTTGGCTTTTCAGGGTTTTGTAGTTAAAGTCAAAGTCGTCTTGCAAATTTTCAAGCATTTTCATCTTCTGTTCCATATCCTGTTAAAATCGGAATACATTTATTTATGTCAAAATGAACTGATTACATAAGGACAAAACAGCCGTCAGCATCCTTAATACTGCATTTCTCCAATATTTGTGAGTAAGCTTTTGATAGAACTAACCTGCACCCGCTTCCTGATGTCTTGAAGGTTGTGCTCCAGGATTTGCTGCTTCTCTGTCACTACTGTCCCTGTGGGATGGGCTGCCTGGCCGTCCTGCAGGAGAATGGCCAAGTAGCTCAATCGGGCCAAGTCATGTTTATATATTATGCTTTTTCAAATAGCACCATAAGGTATAAAGCTAAGCTGGTGTACTATGATGTACCTGCGAAGCCGAGGTGGCAGTCTGCAGCAGCCTTTGTTCCTCCCACAAGCAGCGGGCAACAATGCGGGCAATATCCATGGGCTTCTCCAGGTACTTGCTCTGCAGATGCTGTTTAATCCTGCGCAGGTTATGCTGGTAAAGTACATTGTTCTCCTGCAGGAAACGGCTATACTGCTGGTCTATTTCTCCCAAGAGGTTGTGGAACACCAGCGTGGCATGTGATTCCTTGTTGGCAGCGTATGCCCTTATAAAAGACAGGGTCAAGGGATAAGGTTATAAGGATTTCTATCCACACAAACTCCCACGTTCTCGGATAGTTTAAAGTGTAATTGAACTTTAACTTTAAGAAAACATGCAAAACTTTGAAGACACCGTTACATCAGGTGCGTTGTGATACGTGACATGCATGATAACCTTTAATGGTGCTACCAGAGAAGGAGATGGGTAAGCATAAAGACCAGGGTCGACTGCAAGAACACAGTCGACTGGCTGCGGACTGTTAGGCGTGTCATTAATGGGGGAATGACAATGAAATCATAGTAGCTTTCGGTGTGGCAAGTTATTAGGAAGTCATGGCTGGAGGAACAGTTTTATGAGCTACGCCGGCATAAGAGAAGCAAAGTGTAACTGTATATCAAATCCAAGGGTTTTAAATGTTCCTTACCAGTCCTGACTTTCAATCCAGGGGGCAAGGAACTGCCGTAGCTCCATGGGAAAGCTGTCACTGTACAGGTGGTAGAGTTGCTCCAGATATCTGGTCTCCAGTTGCTGCAACTGGTTCCACTGCGCCATCCTGACATAAAATGTCTCAAACCTACAAAAAGAGTTAATTTAGTCAATAAAATAGATTAAGCAGTGATACGCAACGAGCATCTCTTTAAAGACGCAACAATAATTGTTCTAAAGGCGACATCACATGCCTTAACAGAACATATTGCACCAGGAAATGGCTAAATATCAGATTTTCTCTGAAAAAGATGACAGCCCCAAGCAAGCGACATAATCAGCAGACTCACTTCCTGTTCACTGAAATGCTACGCCTCCACCAAGAAACCCAGGCCTTCATGAACAGCTGTTACCTTTATAAGCGGGGACGCGTTACTCTGGATGAGGTTTTTCCCCCAACGGTAGTTGCTAGAAACAATGAAAAACCACAATTCCCTTTCTCAGCTATCAGAAACTTACAGAGATTATGGACTCGAAAGCAGAAGAGCATTTTCTTTAACATGATGAGGGAGACTATGTGTGATGACTCATTTCATAATGTACGAAAACTGTTACGCAACGTGATCAGTTTTCTTTTATTGTCAACAACCTGCTTGGAGCGGAAATATTATCCATCAGATCCAATTAGCAGGTCCTGAAAACCTTCAGGTCTGATCAAAAGCAGGATCTGGTGGTTCCCTCGGGATTCTAGACCGTACTCTAACAAAAGTGTTTTGGAGCACCCATATCAAACAACACACTAGATGTTTGTTCTCACATAACATTGTGGATGTGGTGACATTATTATAGAAGTTCTGATTGACCTCAGTGGTTAACTCTGTACAGTTATTGTGCAATTACAGACAGTTCAGCAGTGTTGATTACACAAAGTTAAGACACAGCAGCTTCACTTGGCTCCTAATGCAAAAAGCAAATAAATTCACTTTCTGTTTTCAGCAGGCAACACATTACTCTTCCTGGTGCAGAGCACTGGTGGAAGACCTAATAACGTGTGTAAAAAATGCAACTTAGATCAAAATCTGCATGTTATTCCTGTCAAATATCAGTACTTAATCTCTGAACATATTATTTACACTGTTCTAGAGTAACAGAACATCAGTCAAGAGATTCATATAAAACTGCACGTCCACATGTGATGGACTAATGATTCATTGCAAAGGTGGTCCATTTTATCTTTAATATTTAAGGGCTTGTTTTCATAAATAAATACTCAATATCCAGAGGAGGAAAAAAACAATACAAAATTAACTCTAGCAAAAATAAACCTTTTTTGGCTCCAATTTATGAAAGAGATGTATAACTATTTTTCACACGACATGTACAGTTTCCATATGAGCATGTTCCTCTTTCAATGACACATGAAAATAATGCTTATCTACTTTCTGATATTCTGATCACATGAAAAATCTGTGGTGATCACATCAAAGGATGGCTAAGTCACCTTGAAAACAATAAAACCTTTCTAATCGTTCCTCAGAAAATACAAACAGTCCCTCAACTAAGACAACAACTAAACTACATTGAACAGTTATATCAAAAACAGGATCACACACACGCGAGTCCTCCAGAGTCCTCCTGGTGTAATTTCCATTCCTGTTATGATGTGTACAGATCTTCTGTGATGTGTTTTCACAGAATGAACACAATATTGTTTCAGTTTTAACTACAATACTTAAGACTTCAATAATTTGGGCCAGAAAGTATAAACATCCTAAATCTAATTTGTAAAGTGAGCAGATATAATAATAGAGCACACCAGTATGAACATTTTGTCTGATCTGATCACATTACCAACATATTTTGTCAAGCTCACTAACAATTTAAATGACACAAGGCAGACGCCACTTCACGGACGCTCATGTTGCACAAATATTGACAATCAAGCGGGATATTCTTGAAAATATTTCCACCAAGTTTTCGCTACTTAACATCAGTCAGGAAAACTAAACCTCCCACCCCAGTCAGGTGTTTGTCTTCACTACCCAGTGCATGATATACTGGTTTGGTACTTACTGGTAAAGAACAATGTGATTCCATAAATCATGTCAGCGATCTTCCAGGAAGTACTTCATGAAGTTTACAAAGAAGCCATGTCAAGTTTCCTTTTTCCTTTTTTTTTTTTTTTTTTTATGACTGTGAGTACAAAAGGGCTATGAGGTACAATTAAACACAATGATACTGAAAATTGTGGTTTTTATTCATACTAGTTATGCTCTGCATTAAAAAACAACAAAACAAAACAGTGATGTGTGTCAACATTATCAGACACTGATAAACTATATCCAAAGGACTCTGTCACACTGCTCGAAAGTAAGATTGTGTGATTGTAAATAGAGACCCATGATGGGGACGGGAAGGATTGATCCCCCGTGCTGGTGTCTGGGATGTTTGTCTGCAGATGGGATGCAGATGGGCGGGACAAAGAAAGGCAAACAAAGATCCAACTAACTGGGAAACATGGGACAACATGACATGTGAACATATGAATGACATGGCCAGCCAGCCCACATGTGGAAAAGGTGAAAACATAAATAAACTGAGAGTTCTGGTGTAACACTCTTACTGCTAATTCAAAAGAGTCGAGCAGCGCCCAGAAGCCACGGTTGAAAATGTAATATCACTTTAATAACTGATGTAACAGCGCGTGCATGGCTGTTTCCTGGCCATGAATAACTTATGACCTACTGAATTGACTATAGTTTCTTGGCGTTATGAGTAGTAGATCCAGTCATGCATTAATTTGTCCTGTTGGGATACCAACAGTTGTCCGGAGGGTTCATGAAAAAAACAAGAAAGATATCAAACGTCAAATTCAGAAATCGACTTATCGTCGCTTACCTGAATCGTTGTCTCTGCTTTGGAAAGTTTCGTCGTCAGAAACACGTACTTCTTGACTAACATACGCCGACAATGATAGTCAGTGACAGCCGTTCTGGGAAATTAATCAACATAAACAAGGAAAAAATACCCACAATTTCTTTTTTTGCAACTTCTTCCCAACACGAGAAACACACGAAGTCGTCGTCCTGCCCATCGACTTCACTGCAGTTTTTCCAGCCAAACAACCCTCACTATCTACTTAATTGGCTCTTCGGACTACCAATGGTAGCCCGCGGCTCAGTCACCACCAATCATAATTCCTCTTTCAAGGAAAAGAGGAGGGGAATTACGTTGAGGTTGGTTGACAATTCTGTGTTTACTGCCGTCTCAACTGAGCTGTTCCATGTATCAAACCCTCCCGGTGTGAGGACCATAGAAAAGACCGTACGTGTGGTTGTTTCGGAGGGAGGAACAGCAGTTTCAAGAGAACAGCGAGCCTGGAAGTCATCTGAGTTACTGGCAATGTTGACGTCATCGCATTTAATGACACTAGTCCTGTTCTTTATTGATTTCACTCAGACTAAATTCCTTGATAGATTTATTCATACGTCTTCACTCGAAGCAAATTGGACTCTATATATATATATATATATATATATATATATATATATATATATATATATATATATATATATATATATATATATATATATATATATATATATATATATATATATATATATATTTTTTTTTATATATGAATATGGAATATGAAAGACAAGGCATTTATTAATAAGCATTTATTTGTGTTGAACAGTAAGGAACAAAAAGGCTTGAACACAATATAATCCGGTAAGAAGCCGGTTTGCATTTTCATCATGTTGCTACAAATCTATATAAACCTTATTTGGACTACAGCAAAGTATGAGGTGTCTCGTGAAACAGTTTTGACAATTTTCGTCAAAAATTAATACAACAAGAAAGATATAAAAATTACATTTCCTGTTGGTGCTTTTAGTATTTAATCTGCACATACCTCTTCTTCACCACCGTATCATACATACACATGCTTGGCTTGTCTCTATTCCCTGCCATGAGACCACTCTCTTTAATTGCATTTCCCCACCCATTGATTATTTTAATGGCGTTCCTTGCCACGCAGTGGGCATCTCTGTGCCTGCAACACATCAAGGTCACATAAGAAACAGAAGTCACACACTCACCTTTTTGGAGCCTTGTGTGCTTGTCTTTTATGATCTACTTATCTACTTATTGTTATTTACTTATTACTTATCTACTTATTATTCTGCAAAAGTACATACAATTGCATCTAGTAACTGCAAAAAGGTTTGTAGACTGGATTAAATTGTTGCGGTGTTCCGACATTTATTCAAGTGACATGTCATTTACAAAACCTGGGAATTTGCAGTCTCTCTTTAACTGCATCCTAAATGCGGCTTCCTCTTATGTAAGTAATTTAACTGTCATCTTCCTTTCAGACCATCCTTTTTTTAGCTTACGTTACACCAGGAACTTTTTAACAGTGACATGCAAATGCACTGTAATGCACGGTTACTATGGTGACGCAATTGTTTTAATACTCCTATGTACAGAAGTCAGCTCAAAGAAACTCAGTGAGTACATGTCAAGGTGCAACAAATAAAACACGGTGAATGTGCATCAACACATAACAGTAAGTCACAAAAAAACCTCTTATCAAAACACACTGCAGCAAATACCCATTTTAAACTGCAAGCTCCACCTTAAGTGTTTAATTATTGAAAGCAGAGACTTTCTTTAGTGACCGCTTAAGGATCCAGAGTAGAGTAGCAAGAAAAATATCACACAAGTATATAGAGGCTATGACTATTTTTCTTATCAAAGCACAGTATATATACATATTATTTGATTTATCTTCAAAAAAAGTCGAACTTTTTTTTTTTTGATAATTGAAGTTAGATTTGGTAAAATGTTTGAGTAACTGGTAGTAAATTCATTTTTTGCCCCATTGCTTTTATTTATATATTTCAAACATTTCTAAGCAGTTTGTCTAAGTTCAGTCTCAGTATTCTCCCTGTTTTCTACACATTCATTTCTTTTATAAGCCCAAAAAAATGCATATTTTGTTCATGCACATAACAGAACAAAAAAAAAAAACAAAATACATTCATTATCCCATAAATCTTGTGATCTACTTCCCGTTGCCATAGAAATCGTAATGTGCTTGTTATACACAGGAAACACTCAGAGATATATGTACACTTTTTTTTTTGCTTGTTTTCATTTTGTAGTTGACTTATTTGAACTTCTTATGTCCTTGACATAAATAGGAGGGTTAACAAAGGAAATATAACTAAAAACGTCTTAGAAAAGAAACGTGAAGAGCATCGTTTATCTATTCAAAATATTTCAAACTGCAAACGTCTGACCATTACCTGTGGGTTTTTACACAGATATCAGGTTGTTGTTAACCTTTTCTAACTTTGTTGAGCTTTGGTTTTGCTTTGTTTCTATTTTTGCTCTTTGTTAATGGTAAATATGAGTAAATATTAAATTCATTCCTGTCAGGTCTGATAAAAAGAGAAGAGAGAACAAAAACGTTGCAACCACCTCCAGAAATTTCCCACAGCCATGACTGTGTTTTTCAGATCAGACTCATTCATCAAGACTTCTTCATCCTTTTATACCTCTTCACTCCTCTGCGGAGCCAGAAACTTTCCATCTCCTCGCTCTGTAGAGCCAGGAACCTTTATTCCCTTTGGGCCTTCTTTAGATGGTCTGGTTCCACGGTGACCAGCTGGGAGTCCTCTGTCACCTCCAGCAGAGCGTGCATCTCTGGGCCGTCTACATTCACTAACTCTCCTTCCTCCACCTCCACGTGTTCATCAAGCTCGTTCTCCTCTCCGTCTGCCTGAGCCTCTGTCTCGGTCACCTCCACCATCTCTGTGTTCTGCACCACCTCCTCCTCTCCTTCTCTGATCTTCTTAACGTGGAAGGTAAAGGGGGGGACCCGATACACAGTGGTCTTGGAGCGGGCGTAGACTGTGTGGTCAGGGGTGAGGGACTTCTTCATCTTGTCCCTTGAGCTTCTAATCTTCATTCTACGCTCCTGGTTGGGGGTCATGCGGGTCCCAAGTTTGCCAATCTTTTTCTCAAGGTTGTGCTTTGTCTTCTCCAGGTTGTCACGGGTTTTCTGCCTTGTCTTCTCCAAGTTTTCACGGGTTCGCTGCTTGGTCTTCTCCAAGTTTTCCCGGGTCTTTACTTTGGTCTTCTCCATTTGCTCTTTGGAGAAGGCTTTCTTTATGTTATCCATCTGCTGCTTGGTGGTACGTTGTAGGCGCTTCGTACGGGATTCTTCAATGATCTCCTCAATCTCAACCTCTTCATCTGAATTGAGGTCGGCTTTCAAAGCTTCTTGTCCCTCCTCGGGTATTTGCTCGAGGCCCTCCACTTGGTTACCTTCAGCCGTCGTCTTGGTTTTGGCTTCCTTTGACACCTTCACTTGGTCCTGAGGATGCAAATAAGAAACGGAAAAGAATCAGAAGCCTATTAAGCAAAAAAATCAAATCAAATCAAAGTTTACGATCTGGCGAATGTGGAAATTAAACAAAATATGTGACCGTGGTACTTTGCAGAGTCATGCATCGTTTTAACGGTTAAATGTAGTTGGTGGAGAGTGCCATCTAGTGGTGGCATTCGCATAATCATGATCAAAATGCATTAGTTATTTAACTTTTTTGTACATTATTTTACAGTCTCAGAAACACAAACGCATAGGTGGACACAAAAATATGTTTTATATGACACATATATGAAACAATAATTAAGCAATAAGGCTTTTTATCATCTGCAGCTCCATTCATACTGAAACTAAAGCCAACTGTTGTTCAGTTTTTCTTGCCGTTTGTCATTATTTCCTTATAAAAACTTGCCTTCTTTTGGGTCTTAAATTGCAACCAAACAGTAAACCATTCACACAGATTAGGCTGTTGCGATTTTACTGAAAATAATTAGCAGTTAGTACATTTCCCGTTGTAAGATCTAAGCAGAACTGTTTCCACCTGGTCAAAAGATATTTGGATATCCACTCCCAGAAGTAAAGGAGAAGTGTTCTTTATTTCTTTCGATAACAAGAGAATTGAGTCCCTAGTAAATACAATTACATTGGTTATAAGTGAATTCCCATGTAATATTTTAAAGAATAAATCTTAAAGAATAAAACTCCACGTTTCACACAGCTTCACAAAGTTTTCACTGAATTCTTAAGGAGTATCCATGTCTTCGTCATAATCACATAAACAACTACAGGCTATCGCTTTAAACGGGCCAGTACACTGTAGTAATATGCAGCTGTTTGGCAAAACCTTGTGTATGTAGTAGCAGACATCCGCCACAGGAGGAGGCTGATCTTTGCTGAGATATGACAGGTTCAACCAGTGAGAAATATTTTAAAACGACGTCCTAATGAGTCAGATTTGTGTGTAATTTAAATAAGCTTAAATTCTGACCACTTTTGCAGACTAAAATTTTACATTTTTATTTATTATGTATTTTTTACGTGATTTACTTTGTTTTTATTATTGTAAATAATCCTTTCACTCATTGCCTTTGAATGTTTTTATTTATTTTGTTTATCACTTGTATTATTTCCTTTTTTGTGCCTTTGTTACCTTTTATTTTTTTGCATTGTAAACGCAGATACTGTAAAAGCTAAATTAATATAACTGTTTGTCTATTTATTATTCATAATGCTAAAATATAACACATTTCACTCACTTGTGTTTATTCAAAATATATATATATATATATGTTTTTCTTGAGCTAAAAACAGGCTCAGATGAAGCAGATTAGAAGCATCGCTGTCTGGTTGCAGATGTCTTGTTTATCTCCTCCGTCTTAACACCCAACACTAGGAACAATGTAAAAATAACCTGTGTAGTAAGGAAACCGTGGTGTAATAAATGAACCATTATTGCTATGTAAACAGATTAAATTTAGGCATCCCTTCTGACACAAGTGAGCATCTTCATCATCCAATTTCCCTCAAAGCGTTGCTTCAAATGTAATAATTGTCGGTTCTACCCTTCAACACCTTTCTCTTTATTTAAAGGGACAGCAGTTACTCTTAGAATAAAGGGGGCAACAAATATAACATGGCATCAACTCCTATGTTGTATTTAGAAAGAAAAATAATATGCTTTTATTCCTAATATATCACTTCTAAATGACAAACACCTGTCAGATCGCATATGCAGCACATTTTCACACCCAGAACGAGTACGACCACATGACGCTTCCATAAAACGGACATCGCGTCTTCATCTAGTTCTGCGTATAGTGGACCCGGCTGACTCCATCTGTGTGGGTTTATTTTGAGCTGGCCTTTCCCTGTCTCTGAATTCCTTTTGCCATTCACTGGCTACCGACCACTGCATAGTACGGACGCCCCCCTTCCTGTATGGCAACAGATCAACACAGCTCTCTGTCACCATAGCAACCACCTCCTCATGTTGTCCCCGTGGGTGGTGCAGTTTAGCTGGACTAACAGCTGAAATCTCCACAACAATGTACCCATGTGATTTACTGTGAGCGTACTGCAGTTAAACCAAAATAAAATAAACAGCTTCTGTGGACATTGAGAGAAGGTTGAGTTATGATAACATTCATGAGACCTATTTTTAAACGCATCTGCACATAATCTGATGTAATATTTTCAGTGTATAATTAGGGTTTTGGCAGAACTACATCATTTTTGTTGTACATCGGTGTTGGGTGGAGGAAGCCAGAAAATGCCTGATTAAAACAATAATGGACAATAATGTAAAACAATAATGCAGGGATGGGAGTAACTGAGTCCACAGCTGGAAGGCGGCAGAAGTATTTAATGTCTGCTAAGCAGTCTGCTTCAGTTATAAATAACCCAGCTCGGGGTCCACTTCCCCTGTTGGAGCGTTTCATTTAATCTGCTCTGAGCTCTGTCAGTCAGCTCGGTTCTGTCCAAACATTTACTACAAAATCTGATGTCACACAGCTATAGAGTACAAAATGAGTAATAAAAATGTTTGACATTTATTATTATTGGCTGTTTTAGATGACTCTACTGTTCACACTATCACACTATCTTTATGTAATTGTGACATACTGTATATACCATAATAAAGTAACAACGCTTATTCATAAAATACTGTTTTGACATATCATTATATGAGCCTTTGTTCAAACTTTCAAAGCTCATAGAAACATGGGTTGGGAACATTTCCTGGTTTAAACAGAACCAAATGGAGTTCTGTGGAAGTTGTGATAATATCAGCCAGTGATGTTTGGGTTTCTCTGCCTGATTACAAAACACAGGACTGAAAGCTTGAGCATGAAAACATTAACTCCACTGTCGTCCCCGTGTTACCTTCCTCTCCCTTCCCATTTTCCAGCAATGGAAAACTTGGCCTGCCGTGTGCATGTGCTAACTAATAGGTGTCAGCAGAATGGCATCCGGTGAGTAAAAGCGCTCTTGTTAAGGTTTATTCCCTGAAAAGGTGACACAGATGCACCTCATGGAAAGCTTGGTTGTAAAATGTATGTGCTCTTTTTGCTTTCGGAGTGTGTGTGTGTGTGTGTGTGTGTGTGTGTGTGTGTGCGTGTGTGTGTATAATAATTAAAAAATATTACATCTATATAATTGAGACATAATATTGGATGCCAGCTGAGTCACACGCCGAACCATCCCAGTCCCAATCTCAGTCCCAGTCCCAGTCCCAGTCCCAGTCCCAGTCCCAGTCCCAGCCCCAGCCCCAGCCCCAGCCCCAGCCCCAGTCCCAGCCCCAGTCCCAGCCCCAGTCCCAGTCCCAGTCCCAGCCCCAGTCCCAGTCCCAGCCCCAGCCCCAGCCCCAGCCCCAGTCCCAGTCCCAGCCCCAGCCCCAGTCACAGTCCCAGTCCCAGCCCCAGCCCCAGTCCCAGTCCCAGTCCCAGTCCCAGTTCCAGTCCCAAGCCCAAGCCCGGATAAATGGGGAGGGGTATGTCAGGAAGGCATTATCTCTACCAAATCGATAGGTGGAACACAATGATCCCCTGTGGCAACACCTATAAAGGGAAAAGTCGAAGGAAATTGGTTTACACTTGAGACAGAATTTGAGGCCAAAAAAAAAAAAAAGAAAAAAGAAATAATCAGCTCACAACCCTCCTGCCTTGTTTCAGGAAGCGGGATTTTAATCTCCCATCATGAATCTCAACCAACAATATAAATCTGTCATCAGAAAAAACGCCACAGCAACGCTGTTTGCTGATGGCACATTAACAGAAGCATTGATATTCTGTCTGACTGAGTAAAGTAATCTACTGTTGCCATGGACAACAGAGGAAACAGTACCCTCACTCAGCACTATACTGAGACGGCAGCAGCTCTGCCTAAATCCACAAGCCTCCATCTGTCACCATTAACCTCACTGTCGGGCTATCTGCTGTTACAAGACCTGCATTAATCTGCAGACATGTACGTTCGTTGTGAGTCACTTCAGACAGGATGTGAAGAATTATTTAGGGACAAGGTGCTTTGACTGAAGAATTCACATGTAATGTAACTTATACAGTTATGGAACGTTTAACATCAAAGTAACAGTTTTATTGCAAAGATAATCCTAATTAAGCAATATTCCTGATTACAATCTGCTTTCAATCACCCAAAAACATGTCATTATTTTCCATTTTTATAATGAATAAGAATGAATAACTGTTAAATAGCACAATTAAATAGCAAGACTGAAGTTGCAAGCTATTAAAAAAAATGCAGCAGGTCTGACTAATATTTAGATAAGGGATTCATGCCTAGCAATTGATGATCCGCCTACATGCGTTCAAATATTTAGGAGGCTTGCAGATAAACAGACACACTCCATTCCTTATGAGGCAGCGGGATGAAAGGCGAGTGAGTCACAGGAGCAGCTGCTGTATCCCATCCAGTCCCCGCAGCTGTGCACTTAGCTTTCACAATGAGTGATATCACTGACCCATGTGCCGATTGAGGATGGGAGAAGGCCAAATGAGTGAATGGCATGAGGTAGAGTTGGAGGTTTGCGTGTTAGAGGCCTGCATAGGCGGGTACAGTAATGCTTTGATCTCCAAAAGGTGCCTGGAGCCTAAAAGAAGGACACTAATCTGCTCCTGTTAGGGATGTTGATGTGTCCCACTCTCTCCTAAATAAAGCTCAAATAATTCACAGAGGACCAGCCATCGCCTACTACCTCGGGCTTTTTGCTGGTGAGTCATATGGCGGAGGGCGAAAGGCAAATTCTGCTTCATGAAGACTAATTTTAGATGCGAAATTAAAAAAACTACACCTATGGCATTACATTTAAGTGCCATAATTGTAATGGAAACACCAACAACGAAGCTCACTCTGTCTTACGGCGGTTTCATTCAAATAAAGGACTTTTATATATACCACTTGGTTATGTCAGGTTCGGACCACTGGATGGACCGTCGTTGGGAAAGCCCTTTTCCATAGGTTAGAGCTCCCACACCCCGGACTCGGAAATCACTGGACTCTCTGCATGGTTAGTGCCTTCCAAGGGTGGAAAATTGACTTTTTCCATTTATGTCTCAGTGTGAATTGGCTGCCAAACTGCTGGAATATATTACACAACTATTTCTTTCTCTCTCGTGCCCTGATTGTATCCATAGTAACCAGCGAAGTGAGTTCTGCTTTTCAGCCGAACGTGCTCATTCTTTCTCCAGCAGCTATTTTAAGAAATGAGTGAAAGTAAAAACATAAATTCCCTTGTCCTGCAAACATGAAGCCTTTTAATGTCATTTTAGCCATTGTAATCTTTTATTTAAATGAAAAATCGTGATTTGGGTTGCCTACTTTCCATGCCATGTCACCGAAGCAGTGACTAACAACTTCTGACTCAGAACCTAATGATTAGTTGACACAAGTGGGTGACACAAGACATTCTGCGAATCATTCATAAATGTTTCTCTGAATCAAGTTTTCAATTGTGTGATTGTTAGAAAATTGTGTTCTGTAAGTGAAAGAGATATGTTATGAGTCAACCTCCACCCCAGAGTATATTTAAATTCCTTTCCGTTCAGCTCTTTCCCTTCGTAAGGGTCGCCACAGCGGATCTGTGTGTTCTGCATATTGATTTAAGATAGATTTTAACATCGGATGCCTTTCCTGACATAACTCCCTTCATTTATCTGGTCTTGTGACTGGCACTATGCGGTGGTGGGGCGACAGGGCCACTGTGGGGATCAGTGGGGATCAGTGTCCTGCCCTCTGGGGCAGGACACCATCACCACCTCTGACTGAAAAGTCTCAGTATTAATGGCAGTCATAGTTTTTCTTGTGGAATAACTCAACTGCTAAGTTTAATTCAAATTGCTCTTAATTTAAAGTAAATTTCCAGAAATTCTTGATCATTGTATCCCATCAACAAAAGTAGGTGTTTATGTGAGCAACTAATTTTATTATGGTTTGGCAAATTTAATGTCAGCATAAAGTAAAATGTTTAAAATCTATTTAAGACTCTTTTTTTAAAGTAATTTAGATCAGTTTTATTAAATTGGAAAAATAAAAAAAAAGATTTAAATGCTGAAAGTAGCTCTACATCTGCATGTAAAAGCAAAGTTTGCAGCTCGGACTGGACATAATTAATTTTAATATAATAATTTCTATGTGCATGCAAAATGTAAAAGCAAGGTTACATTAAACCTACAGCGTGCTGGCATGCTCTCTGTAGCTGCCAATAATTTACATACCAGCTTCAAGAACAGCGAGCTGTCGCAGCACCAGTGAAATACACCACCGTGGTGACCGGACGGCCGGGCTGCACAGAGGAGGCTTTGCTTTCACGCAACGCGCTAGGATTGTAACAGTCGTTAAAACTGTGGGACTGGACCTTTATTAGCTTTAGAAAATTAAAAAAGATTATTCAAAAGTTGTATGTAGTAGTCCCGAAACATTAATGATACTTCAGATGCATTTTGGTTAAAATAAAATTCCAATATTAGTTTTAATGTCTGCTAGTTAGTGAAGACGGAGGACGGCTACAACAGTTAAACTTGAGTCTGTCGGTCTCCCAGGTGGTAAATCCTGTTTAGTGCTGTGATACAGGGGGATTGAGATGATGTGTGAGATGAGTGGGCAGCTGCAGCCAGAGACCCGGAATCTGAACTTTTAAGAGGTGCAACTCAGAGCAACCTCTTGTGGACCAAGATAAACCACTCAGCAGAGTAAAACGTCAGCGTGGGGATTTACTAAGAGGTGCTTTGTTGTTTAAGTGGAATTCGAATACACGGCAGTATGCTTTTGGATGCGTAAGCCATAGCTCATTTATTACATTATAGCAAACATAATATTAGATGATGTTAAAAAATGTATCACACACATGTGCAGTGGTTTCACATGTTAAAATAGCATGAGTCATCTTTCTCCTGTTCTGTTTATAGCAAAACAAGCACAGGAAAGGATACAGTAACACTATCAGATATTACACCTCCTGCCTCGCACGCACGCCCGCCCGCACGCACGCCCGCTTGATTTGAAAAAGCAGAAAGGAACCTCACTGTCTGCCAGTGAAGTTCTTGGTCCATTCAGCACAACCTTCATCCTTGAATGAGCGTTCAAACTGCTTCCCCCTATCAACATAAATGTATTATTATGTTGAACTCAAAAATGTTTGTTTTTGCATTAGGAAAAAACAGCAACAGAGAATAATTTAAAATAATGCGCTTAAGCTTTCTAAATAATTTAAATTAAAATGAAAAGCAGTGTTTTTGCGTTAAGCTGATCTAATTTCTTGTCATAAACAAATACGTGCGTGCCGAAAGCAGCCTGCGTCCAGATTTGGCCAAACGAGCCAAAAGAAACAGTAAACTGGCTCCATGACGTCGCTGGCTGCTGTGATATGGAAGCAGAGGAAACTGATATTTAGAAGGAATAGTTTGAATTTTATTTTCCTGAAAAGATGAAGATGAACAATCATATCTGTATAGGAAATATAAGAAACCAGTATCATTTCCCTTCACAGCACCGCCGTCCAGGAGGAGGATCTGCCTTGAGTTCAGCTGTACTGCTTCAAGCTGCCATAGAAATGTTCTCGTGACACAAACGTTCACGCAAAAACCTTTAAAGCACGTTATACTGAGAGCGCACGTTATACTGAGAGCGCACGTTATACTGAGAGCGCACGTTATACTTTTTTGAGTGACAGCTGCTTTGCAGTCTATGGCGGCAACAGGTAGTTATGTGCTTTTTGCACTTTCTGTGATCATAAAGCTGTGAATAAAACCAAACAGAGAAAATCATTCTTACTTTAAAGGTGATATGACCAGTTGTGCTCTTAACAGACGGCACGATCAGTTCAGAACTGAATTGAATTAAACTGAACTGAATTGAATCAAATTGAATTGAACTGAATTCATTTGAACTGAAATAAATTAAATTAAATGGAATTGGGTGAAACTAACTGTATTGAATAAAACAAACTATTCAAGCTTTATGAGCTCATTTAAATTTAGTGAACTTTAGGTACTGATGAGAATTTGAGGTCAACAGAAAAACAGAAAAGCAAAAGCAAATAAGTGTTGAATTCTAACTGCAATAAGTACAGCTTGATTTGAAGTTAAATTTTAAGCAAACTGTATAATCTGACAGTACCTGGAAACCTGAGTTTTCAGCACCTCAAATATACTGGTGACAGTTTTTCACTTGATTATCATTTCACATATGCAAACATATGCTCTTCTTGACAAGCTGCATAAAAGACATCTTCAGTACTTTTTCTGAGGCCAAAAAGCATTTGTCCATATATCTGTCAATTATTGATTTATTTTTCTCTGTTTGTGGCTACCACTTCACTGTGATGCAGCCCATAAACATGAACTACTGAACACAACTTGACATATGTGGGCTCACTTGAAGCTTAACTTAGAAGTGGTTTGACATGACAGTTGACATGCAGAAGTGAAATGAAGAGCCTCTTCAGTGCAGTCTTTCTGCACACAAAGGTAAAAGAGGGTTGATGTGGAGGAACCAGCATAGTGCGCCAAGTGTTGTGGCAAATGCTGAATGAGCCGCGCCCTTAGTTCTAGATTAGACGTCTGAGTGGGAGTGAAATGGGCTACGTTAATGGTGGGAGCGATAAGGGAGAGAATCTGAGAAGGGAGAACAAGCGCCAGCAGGAGGGGCAGAGATGCCAGCCGGATGAATCAGAACTCCAACTTGGTGCTGCTGCTCGAGTGCTTTTCAGTTGAGTCGCTTGCTCCTGCCTGCAGGTATCAGCTATGTTTATACCTACTCTTTTGTTGTGATCTTGACATCTGATCCAGGCCTGGCAACAGAGATTTAGTGAAGGTGCCAAGCGCTTTTAGACTGAATCACTATATCCAAAGTGTCACTGCAGAAACAGCTTTTTTAAAAGTTGGTTGGAGCTGCTGGTGAGGGACCCGTGGGCTGTGATTCCAGCTCTGGGCGATCTCTGGTGCTGGTTCAGTCTGAGCAGACTGTAACTAAGAAGGCTTGCATCGCCCGATAAAGTTGACTACATGCCTATCACTGTCCTTGAGCCGAAGCCAGACACGCCCAGATTCCCGGCTCGCGGCGAGACTGTCTCACACTCTCATGGATATACGCTATCATATTGCGTAAACCACATTCAGCCACAGAATTACCTACCTAAGGTGCATTACAAAACTAATACGCACGAGCCCCAGATGAGGCTCAGAGTTGTCATGGGTACAAATATACATTCAATTTTTAAACTTAACTAAAATATTTCTACATTCTCGTAACTGTGCTGTACAGAAAGCCAGCTGTTTAGTTATTGGTTGTGGTGCGTATAAATCAGTGTGAACAGTGGGAGGGGCGAGTCCAGCCGCTTGTATTAGTCATCTCATTGTTTTGGTCACTGGCCACAGTTCATGACCATAAGTGAGGTCAGTCTTGCACTTCATTCTTCCCTCACTCAAGGGACTGCTCCAGTGCAAGGTGAAGACTGTGAACCGATGTGGCCGAGAAGACCGCATCATCTGCAAAGAGCAGGCATGCAACACTGCGGTCACCGAACCGGATCCTGCCACATCTTGGTTGCACGTACAAAGTCTGTCCATAAAAGTTATGAACTTAACTGCTGACAAAGGACGCACCACAGTCCCACTCTCACCTGAAACAAATCCAAATTACTGCCACCTAAAACCTTCCCTCCGTTTGTACAGCCCGGACCAAGTACTCCTAGTCCATGCCCCCACAAGACTCTCCAAGAGGGTACAGTCACATGACTTCTTCAAGCCTTCAGAAAACATGTTGACTGGTGAGATAAAACTCCTGTGCACCCTCCAGGATCAAAATGTTGATACATTTAAAGTTGAGATACCATAAACTTTAGACTGATTTCCTGTAAAAAAAAAAAAACCTGAGTTCTTATCAGCTGGTTTATTTTGTCTGTACAAACAAAACCACACCTGGCTATCTGCCAAACGTTTGCTGATCCTTTTTGTGACGAAACCGACTGCTTGAATTTTAGATGCAGTATTTGTGAAGAGTCCTGGGACTCACACAGCAGGAGATCTTTATTTTCTTTTTATCCAAAAATGATATACAACTATTTTCATTGTTGTGGGTCTTAGTAAATGCAACCTCAGACAAACAACAAAAAAATGAATCCAAAATCAATTGTGTGGGCAATACTAAGTATCCCCTTACTCCTACTGCTTGTAGATCACGTTAGCAGGAATAACTTGTATTACTTTATCAGTCTCTCACACTATTGTGGAAGAGCGTTAGTCCAACCATCTTTATAACAACGCTTCAGTTCATTGATGTTTTTGAGCATCCAGCTTTTTTAAAGGTCCTGCCGGAGCATTTCAGTTGGGTTGATGTCTGGATTTTTGATTTATTTATTTTTTAACCATTCAAACGTACTCTGGTATACAGGAGTTCATGGTTGACTCATTGACTGCAAGGTATCCAGGCCCTGTGGATACAAACCGACCAATAAAAAGAAAGATTGGTGAATGTTTTAAATAATTTCCACTTGTGAATAACTTTCATCACTGTGGAGCTCTGAATCCTAAATTGTTTGGGAATGATTTTATTACAATTTCCAGAATGATATGCAGCAAGAACTGCTTCTCTAAGACCACTGCTTATATTTTATTCCACTTGGCATTGTGTTATCAGACTGAAGGGTCCAGACCAGCAAAAAACCAAAATGAATGTTTTTGTTCAGGTCTGCACACCTGCTGACGATTGGTTCATCAAGGACTGATTATCAGCACCACCTGACTTCGACTGACCCACTTAAATCCTATAAAAGCAGTAAGGTGTGTACTTAGCATTGCCCAAAGTCTGGCTTTATTTTTGTTAAGTAAGAGATGGAACGTGAAAATGATCAAAGTTATATGTTATTATTTGACTGAGGTTGTACTTGTCTAATGTGCATTCACACAAAGGTACTAACATTTGCACATGACTGTAGATTACAGCATTAAAACCACCATTTGGAAGCTGCAGTATAAAAGATAACTCCTCATTGTGGTGTTCTTTGGATTTGTTTTTGTTACCTAATGACTCATAAATAAAAAAACAGTATTGTGAAGCCAAAGAAGTGAATGTGAAGTAGAAGGTGATTCATAAAGGAATGCTTCATGAACACAGTCAGGGAGAAAACATGCAGTGTTGGTGCAGCACGTTGACTCACTGGTCCTTTGCTGCCCCCAAAGCTCTGCTGACAGCCTGATTGTACATCATGCAGAGACAAATGGAGGACCCTGAGCTGCAGCAAGGACAGACACAGCCGTGGGCTTGTAACTCTAAGAGGCCATGCATGCTCACATCTCCAGGATGACAACCTTTGACGTATACCCACAGCTGATATGTAATCTGCATTTAGTAATTACTGTGGCTGTGCTGTTGCCTGGAGATCCTGCAAGCTACCATCACTGGAGGTTTAAATATAAAGCATCCCCGTGTTCCCAGTCTGGAAATTTTGAACTATGTGGCTATTCTCAGACTGTGCAAGTAGAGCGATGTGAGAGAAAGAAAAACAGCACCTGCAGTTAAAACTGAGCAAAACCCCGCAGTGCAAAATGTTTCACTTGTCTTACTGAAATTCCCCTGACATTGTAGGTGAAAGCCAATAGCAGTGAGGAATGGTCACTCACATAAACACACACGCACACACACGTTGGTGAACTAATTCCATGGACGTTTGCCTTAACCTCCACACGCCGTACCCCAACCCTTCCACATCCTTACTGTTCTAAACTTATCCCGGTCTAACATATTAACATGCAAAGAGACAGTGGAAAGTGTCGAGATCTGACAGCAGTCCAGTGGTGATTTGCACTGCTGCCACTGTCTGGCCAGTCTACCTATTGGTCAGTTAAACTGGACGTGCTGCGGTTACACCCTGGCAAGAAATAGATCACAGGAGACCAAAACAGCCACGGCTCCTACAACTGCTTCAGAAACGCCGCAGCAACACGAGCACTGCATGCCATCCAAGCAAATAGAGGTTTTAAAGTTGAGATTTGTTGTTCTCGTACAGTATCTGTCAGTCAGACAGTTGCACAGGCAGATGAAAGCTGCACACAACAGGAGACACCTGCTTTGCAGAATTATTTATTGACGTCTGGTGTCTATGATTGGATTTCTGCTAGATGCCAATAGTGTAACCTGCTCCCACAGTGGGCATCCCAGGAGGGTGATGTGAAAAGTTTGAGGCTGCCAAAATAGATCCCAGAGTAAGTTATACTCACGCGAAACCTAAAGATCCTCTTTTATATGTGACTTTTAAAGACACATCCTCTTCAGCAATCAGCAAAGTTTGATCAAAAGCTGACTGATGTTGGCTTGGATTTTTTTTTTTACGTTGGTACTAAACGACAAATTCCAGATCACATGGCAGAAAACAATCATACAATAAAAACGACTAAAGCAGAGTGCTTTCACATTTTCTTTCTTGTTTTTTAGGCAAGACGTGTCGTCACGTCTTGCCTAAAAAACAACTACTCCCTGAGGCGGTGGGCCTTTGACTGATTAGTTCCCTGAATTTGCGCACGTAAATTAATTTCACTCTTTTTCCGCCTGTTTTTATATCAAGTTATTTGTAATATCGAATAGTTTTACTAATGAAAAAAATAACCATGCCACATAAGATAAACAAATGCTCCGGTTCTCATATTTTTTAATCATTAACTCATGCATGGCTGTGAGAGCCACGATCGCTCACTGTGTCCCACCTCTGACAAAAATTCATGATAACCGCTGTATTTTCACCTAACTGGAGAGCAGCCTGCCAACTATCTGTCCTCATGGCTCTCAGAGGAAGGGCGTTGGTTTTCAAGTAGCCCCACATGCCAGTGTTTATAGGCCCTATATTTTTATTTACACCCACAAATCTTTATATAGTTTCATTGGGTAACTGTGAAGGCCTGTGGAGTAGGACAGATCGAAATCTGCCTTCATTTTTCCACGCAGCCACTGGTTTTCCCTCCACTGGCGCGAGGAGAAAGACGGCTCTCACTGAGCGTGTGCAGAAGTTTGTGACTACTGAAGTGTTGTTTTGACACTTTGCAAACATTACAGACTTATTTACATTTTTGGAAGGGGTGATTTATGTCATGGAAACCAAAAAGCGTTGGCTCTCTCTCTATATCCTGAAAGAACTATCTGTCCATGTTTCATTTTCAATAAACACGGGTCAACTCGTGCCACCGTGTGACTTCAATGCTCTCTGGTGAGAAGATGCCAAGAGGTTGCTCCGACAGCCTTTTAGGTCAATTTCACATGACTTCCCAAACTTCCTTTACGATGTGGGGAATGCAACACGCCCCGTTCTGTACTAACATGTACTCAAAGTATCGTTGCAGTGTTAATGTTTACAAGTGAGATGTTTAATTACGTTGTTATGATCTCCACATTCTCACACAAAGGTGATCTGTTATGAATAAATTCATGCCATCAAAGTGATAAAAAAAAACTCTCCCCACACGTCACCTGGTAGATGAGGACTTTGAAGTTGCGTCTCTTGAGCAGCTCCTTCTCGTTGCTCTCCAGCTTCTTGATCTGGCCTGCCTGCCTTTCCAGGTTGCTACGCACCGTCTTGACGTTGACGCTGACCTTGCGCACCTTGTCCAGCATTTTGTTGACAGTGTTGGCGGTGTCGATGTGGTTCTTGGACAACTTAGCCAGCTCCCCTTGGATGGTTGACACAGACTTCTCCATGGCCTCCTGCCGAGCCTCGAGCCCATTCTGGGTCTGCTGAATGTTGTCTACAACCCCGATTATCTTGTCGAGCAGAGACAGAACCATGACCCCATTCATCTGAGCCTCACTCTTGCCGCCAGAACCAGTGGTGAGCACCAGGTCCCCTTCCTCAGCAGGGTCGTCGTCATCTACTGCTGGCTCAGTGGCAGCACCTACCAGAGCTACCTCATCATCATCATAAGGCACGTCTGCATGGACTGCATGCTCCTTTTTGACACCTGTATCCGCCATGACTGTCAAGTCAATATAAAAGCTATTTGAAGCTCACTACAGAAAACCGCTGAAAACCAACGTCGTACAGCCAATCTGCACAAAACCCAGAGTCTAATCCTTTCCCTTCCTGTCAGACAACTTTGCCGACCACTTGTTTGCCTCTTCTGAACGTACTTAACTCTTCAAATTTCTATTCACCCCAGGTCTCTCACACTCAGCCCTCTCTGTCTCTGTCTGCCTCTGCTCTGGGATGCCAGCCAGCCAAGGGGAGTGGGGGCCTCTCACAGCTGAAGCATGTGTGCCCTGACTCAAAATGCCTCTGCACCCTGTGAAACCACCCAGTCAGACTTTTCCCTTCTTACACCGGGCCTCCACCCACCACCTCCCCTGCTGCTGCAGGACTCCACCCCGTTCTGTCCCCAAACACAGGGCAGAATGTTTCCAGACCCCACCTCTCGTGATGACATGAAACACTTTCATGCGATGGTGAGGACCACTAGTGGAAAATCATACTGTGGAAGCATGACAAGGTTCACATTCCCTGAAGTAATATAAATGTTCTGTACAAATCAAATCCCACCAACTACATGTTATGTTGACTTGTGTTTAACTTAGTGTAAATTTAAACTAACATGAAACAAAAGATTTTGTCTTAACATGTTGACAACCAATTCAGTCATCCAAAGTATTGAAAAGGGCATCTGAATATATTCTGATAATTATCTGAAAAATAGTGGCCGATTAAATATTTTGACAGGTTATTACTACTACTAATAATAATGATAAATAAATCTTTTTATATAAACGCTGTTGTGTAGTTCACCACAATGACCACTAGAGGACACTACATTCTTGCTTTAGCCAAATACAATACCAACATTACAACTTTTTCTGATTTTACATTAGCTCTGTTTAATTTCTGTACATTTTTTCTTTTTTACGCTCTAGTTATGTTATTGGTACGATATGTTTTTTTTCTCGCTCGTGAACCTCCTCCTGACTGAACTTACTTAGCAACTAGGTCACCAATATCCGAAACAACCCTTTGAGTTATCATGCAACTAAATGTGGTATTCACCTCATCAATTAATTGCAACAATATATAGTATATAATGTAGTAACAACGTAGTAAGGTAATATATTTTATTAGTGTTGTACGTCATTTACGATGCACAGTGAAACGCTTAGGTTTGAATCACGAGACTTTAACGCCACCTCGTGGTCATAACAAGAACATGATTACAGCAAACTTCATGTTTACAAAATACAGACCTGACAGGACATTGTCGATCAGCAACTCGTGCAAATACCATCTTGTCATGTAGATGGTATTCCTGGGGAGAATAGACATTATATGCTATATGATCAAGGCTGACATAATAACTGTACAATAGTGATTTCCGATTAAAACCTTCAAAATAAAGCGTCACAGCAATTACAGTGTCGTTGTTTCGACTAGTGAGAAACTTCACCTCACCATTTATAAGCCTTCAATTTTTTTTCTCTCTCTTTTTGTTTTCAAGTATTAATTTAGTCGTACCGTACTCCCAATGTGGTCATTTTGTTGACGTATACGTGTTTTATTGTTGTAACATTTTTGCGTATCAAGGCAGACAATGGCACGTCAACACTTCTGGTTATTGATTTCAAAATAAGACTCAGACTCGGGAGGTCGCGCAGAAAGCCGTCGTTGTCGATCACAGACTGTAGTTGCTGATGCGTGCAACAGGTCCAGTTGAGACCCTCGTCCTGACAGAAACTCGGAGCCAATAGATCTTCGCTGCCATTGGTCAAGTGGCCATTGAAGCGTCAATCGAGTCCCTACGATCGAGTCTCGTTACCAGGATACTTCCGCTTAGAAGGTCGTTAGTGAGTCGAGTCTCGAACCGCCGACCAAAACAGAGAAGCGGAGGCGAGGGACGGGGCGAATCTACTTCGGAACAGCAGGCACACGAATAGGTAAGGTTGTAACTAAATGAAATAAAGTTGACTCAGGTTTTAATAACATAATTGTGGACTTGAGCGCATCAGGTGTGGCGACTTGGCGTTAGCCCCACTCAGACTGCAAAGCTAGTTAGCTTCACCTCCTGTTAACGATAACTTGGAAACAAACTGTCAATAAAGGTGCACTCACTAAATATAATGTCACGCTACTTTCTCGATAATGACACAATTTAACGCCTGTGAATTTGAGCGTCACGATAAACTGACATTACTGTCAATTTGTCGACGTTAACTGAAGCTAATTGGCTAATTAACGCCTGTTACCGCCGTTGGTTTTAGCGGTTGATCGACTTCATGTATCAGTAGGCAGGTAAGGGTGGAGGTGTGGAGATCACCTGTGACCTCAGGGTGGAGGTGTGGAGATCACCTGTGACGTCAGGGTGGAGGTGTGGAGATCACCTGTGACCTCAGGGTGGCGGTGTGGAGGTCACCTGTGACTTCAGGGTGGAGGTGTGGAGGTCACCTGTGACTTCAGGGTGGAGGTGTGGAGGTAACCTGTGACTTCAGGGTGGAGGTGTGGAGGTAACCTGTGACTTCAGGTTGGAGGTAACCTGTGACTTCAGGTTGGAGGTAAACCGTGACTTCAGGGTGGAGGTGTGGAGGTAACCCGTGACCTCAGGGTGGAGGTAACCTGTGGATTCAGGGTTGAGGTGTGGAGGTAACCCGTGGCTTCAGGGTGGAGGTGTGGAGGTAACCTGTGGCTTCAGGGTGGAGGTGTGGCGGTAACCCGTGGCTTCAGGGTGGAGGTGTGGAGGTAACCCGTGGCTTCGGTGTAGACGTAACCCGTGACTTCGGTGTAGAGGTAACCCGTGACTCTAGGGTGAAGGTGTGGAGGTAACCCGTGGCTTCAGGGTGGAGGTAACCTGTGGCTTCAGGGTGGAGGTGTGGAGGTAACCCGTGACCTCAGGTTGGAGGTAACCCGTGACTTCAGGGTGGAGGTAACCCGTGGCTTCAGGGTGGAGGTGTGGAGGTAACCCGTGACCTCAGGTTGGAGGTAACCCTGGACCTCAGGTTGGAGGTAACCCGTGACTTTAGGGTGGAGGTAACCCGTGGCTTCAGGGTGGAGGTGTGGAGGTAACCTGTGACTTCAGGGTGAAGGTAACCCGTGACTTCAGGGTGGAGGTAAACTTTGAGAAGCAGCGCATGAGTCACCAGGATTCGTCCTGAGCTGGGTACAGCGGCTGTTTAACGGGTTATTCTGGGGATAGATGGTAGATAGGTACTCGGTGTTGAAAAGGAGTGGCTTTGAGACTTTTCTGTAGCTGTCACGGAGTGTTACAGGTGCGTCCAGCGTTGTTGAAGCTTACTGGGGTTGCAGGTCACATGCTACCCTGTAATCCTGGGATTAGCCTTGTGTGGTCGATTTCCTAGTGGGAGGTTGTGCTGTTTAGCTGCGGTCTGTTCAGAAAATCTTTACATTTTTGAGCTTAACAGAAACTGCATTTTACCACATTGTCTGTTAATCAGCGGTTTGTTTCGAACTCTGTCACCGTAATCACATAGCTGCTGTGACTTTTGAGATCCAGATCAAGCTTACACTTGTATTTTTCTTCCACCTCCTTTTGGTTGGGGGGCCTCACATGCTTGCTTTTCACTTGTGTGTTAAACTAACGCATAGCTGTAATTTTTGAACATGGGTGCCATGCACAGAGGATAATAAAAGTTCATTTTAATTTGAGTGTGCTCATTTTCAGTGGCTCCTGGTTGATTTTCTGTCTTTCTTTCTTCATAAGGGTGCTGAGCGCTCACGACTGTCGGCAACATGGGGGAGCTCTTCAGAAGTGAAGAGATGACTCTGGCTCAGCTCTTCCTCCAGTCAGAAGCTGCCTACTGCTGTGTCAGTGAACTGGGAGAGATTGGGATGGTGCAGTTCCGTGATGTAAGTCTTTTTTACATATTTGTCTTTTGAAGCGTATTTTATACTTCTGAGTTGTTTTTTGTAAGTCATTGTAACAAACCAAACAATAGTAGCCATCCATATTGGCTGGGATGATAAAATCAGCCAGATTCGAACGGCTGTTGAGACGGCGCATGCCTTCTGCATCATGTGCTCACAGCTGACCATCATTCCAAGTATGAGCAAGTTCCCTGACAAGTCCCAAGGCAAGCTTTGTGCTTGAATACAGGATGGTTTGTAACAGGAACGTTCTGTGTATTGGAATTCTTATTCATGTAATCACATGCTTTGAACGTCCTCCAGCAGTTTAAAAAAAAAATATATCTTACAAATAAACTGTCTATGTCCTGTTGTTTAACCCCGCCCCCCCTTTTTTTCCTTCCTCTTGCAGTTAAATCCTGATGTGAACGTGTTCCAGCGAAAGTTTGTCAATGAAGTACGACGATGTGAGGAGATGGATCGTAAACTGAGTCAGTGTGCTTGGATATTTAATGTCAGGAAACCTGTATTTCCCATTTTATGAATAATGGTGTCCTGACAGTTAGACCTCTTGTTCTAAAACATTACGCTAAATTTACACCCTTCAAAGCAGTATAAAAGGCCCAGCGTTGACTTTGTTATAGCTTTGTTTATGAAATGATGTGACACCTTTCAACAATCTTACTTCTTCTTCTTCTTCTTTTCAGGATTTGTGGAAAAAGAAATCAAGAAAGCCAATATAGAAATACTTGACACAGGAGAGAACCCTGAAGTCCCGTTTCCAAGGGACATGATCGATCTAGAGGTGACTGTTGTAGCAGCTCTGATGCCTCTGATGTTTCTCTGCTGACACTTTTTTAATATTATTGTTTATTTATTTTGAACCCTGACAGGCCACATTTGAGAAGCTTGAGAATGAACTGAAGGAAATAAACACAAACCAGGAGGCGCTAAAGAAGAACTTCCTGGAGCTGACTGAGCTCAAGCACATTTTGCGCCGAACTCAGCAGTTTTTTGATGAGGTCAGCTTCACTCCATCTGCCTTTTTTAAAACAGAGGGTACAAATGTGTGCCCTTCTCTTGTTACACTTTCACTATGTTGACTTCTGTAATGGTTTTTGGTTTTTAAAATCCAAACATGTAAAACTTCATGGGCAAATAATCTATTCATCACATTTAGATTTAAGTAATGTTGCTTTTAGTTGTTTTCCTCTTCAGTTTCATTGGAATAAGTTCCGGCATTTTGCCAGCAAGGATTATGGCTTTTACAGATAAGCCGTCTGCACTCTCCACTCTCTTGGAAATACAAAGGCACATTTATTGCTGCTTGATTTGGAAAAAGGTGTTTTCACTCGTGATCTTTTCTAGTTGCTCACATGGCTGCGGCTCATTTGCACCAGTCATTCACTTTAGTCGGAGTGCTGTTGTGTAATATTTGACTTTAGCTTCATTTAAACCTCAGTGGTGATGGACCAGAGTAACTCCTTGCCTGTCCACCTTTGCCCAGCATCAGATCCATTTCACTGCCTTCACAAACAAACCTGGGTCATCTTAAGTTGTTGAGTTTGCTTTTACAAGTTGTTATGAGCTTTGAGTGAAAGGAATCATTTAGCCAACTGAGTAGCTATTAAGACATTAACTGAACTAAGGAAGGTAAATATCTCCACTTAATAGGGAATACAATCATACATGTATACGTAAAAGTAGCCATCACGAGTATGTAACGTCTTTGTTGGTTTAATGTCATAAGTGATTTGTTGTTGCAGATGGAGGATCCAAGTTTACTTGAAGAGTCGTCCACTCTCATCGACCCCAATGAGCCTACCAGAGTGGCTCCCCTTCGGTTAGGGTAAGCCTGCTTTCTACACCTCTGTAGTTTAGAGGTTTGTGTTTTTGTTTTTTCTCTTTGGAAAAAAAGGGGGGGGGGGGGGTCAATGTGTGCACTCTGTCTATCTGTGTCTGAAACTGGAGTGATACAACTCACCATTTCCTTTCCGCACACGAGCTTACTCCCTCCAGCCTCGCTGGGCACGAGGGTCATCTAAGGCAGGAATCCACTCAAAACGCAGAGTTAAATGGAATTCACATTTGTTCATCTTTGAAAAGCAACCAAAGAAAACACAAAAAGTGACTCAATGGTTTTGGTTAATTCCGAGTATGAGGTGAAGGTAGTTTATCGTAATTTGATAGTTTGAACAACTATTAAGTTGCTGAGTTTTCTCCTCATTTGATAGATTTGTCGCTGGAGTTATTGGCCGGGAGCGTATCCCCACGTTTGAAAGGATGTTGTGGAGAGTTTGCAGAGGAAATGTTTTCCTGCGGCAGGCAGACATTGAAGATCCTCTGGAAGATCCAACTACAGTCAGTACTGTTCATAAACATCAGTTATGTTCTGTCTTCTGTTAAAAACTAAAGACTAATACATGTATGCAGATGATGAACAGAGTGGCCTTGCATTGTTTTCACAGGGCGACCAGGTCCACAAGTCTGTCTTCATCATATATTTCCAGGGAGATCAGTTAAAGAATAGAGTCAAGAAAATCTGTGAGGGGTAAGTACTGTTTTGTTTAGCGTTTCCCCTTCTCTCTCCTCTCCTGAACAACAGCTCGTTGACTGTACTCATCCTTCTCCTCAGATTCAGAGCAACATTGTACCCGTGTCCAGAAACCCCCCAGGAGAGGAAAGAGATGCTAGCAGGAGTGAATGCTCGCATTGATGACCTGCAAATGGTAAATAAACATTTAGACAAGGCACTTGCAGAAACATGACATTTTTATACCGACATGCAGAGAAAAGTGGTTACTTCTTCTTTCTTCATATTTCTGCTGGTTCAGCATGATTTTTAACATTTTTTTATTTATATATTCTCTCCATTGTTCAGATTGCTGACGAGCCTCTAATCCACTGAACGGCCATGTTTATAATGAATTCACTGGGCTGTATATTGTAAATAAAACTAGTTTATTGCACAGAAAAATGTCCTGACACAGGCAGTTTTTCCTTTTACCAGCACAGCTGCTGTTTTACTGTGTAGTGTCTGTCCCCCATCACGTATCTGCTGCAAGATTAAACGGCTCAAGGAAATCTGTCCATCCTTCATTGTTGCTCGTGGCCTCTATTGTGTATCTTTGTCTTGTAATGACACGTGCAGCCATGTGGAGGTTTTATAACACTTCAGAGCTAGTTTTGCCAAGTGTCCGATGTCGTCTTATATTGTAGGATTACTGACAAAGCTGTAAACACACTTGCACAAGAGAGGGTGCCTGCTTGATATGTGTTAAACGAAATAGCAGTTGTGTAATAAGAATCTTGGTTTTTGTGGATGTAGTGTTGTTTTGTTGCTGCTTGGGAAACTAAGTTGAATTAAAGTGAGGCAGGAACGCAGAAGAATGTAAATCTATGTGGAGCGGCGTCAGCAGCACTTGAAGACGGCCTTGGCACCCGGCGACCCTGCAGCGGGGGACAGACGGCACCGACTCTGAATGTCTGACTGCTGCTGATCTTGGAGCTTAGTTATGAATACGAGTCATACAGCTGGGTACCTGGGCGCTATCCCGTATCCCTTTAGGTGAACTTCCAATATTGATCCTAAACATAATTTGTTCAGTATAATATTTGCGCCAATAAATATAAACTGTCAGGGAATGTATATCCATATATATCCCCTATTTTCATGTAGTGGATGTAATTCTCACAGAATTAGTAAAGTTAACTTAGTAAAATGAATTGATATCAGAAATGATAACTATGTCATATATGGTCACCTTAACAAAAAGTTATTTCTGTTTTGTGAGAATAAAGATCACTATGTGAAAACCAAGCCACTGGCTGTATCCAGGTTAACCAGAGTAGACGCAGTATGATTTATAACGGTGCTCCCAAAGATCCAGGGCATGCAGGGCAGCGGCCTTTGAGGATCTGGAATGGGAAACATTGTTTTAGAAGAAGTTCTGCTTGTCTGCGTGTTCTGGCGTCACTATGGAGCCTCTGCTATGATCTGATGGTCTGAACTCATCAGAGAGGGACCATAAATATTCAGTCCCAGGTGCAGCAGGCTGTCGTCTTTCAGCCGATGGCCAGAACAATTGGTTTAGCTCGTGTCCTTGTCCAGCTTTATTAGCAAATACGTCATCGTTTGTTGCAGCTGTGTGTAATCTTGTTTACGGAACGTCACTCCACCTAGTTTTACTTCAAACCAATTCATGGAAATGAGCCGGATTGTGTAGTGTGTATGAAGTTACCTGGGCAAGAGTTTGTTTTGAATTCACTTTCCAACTGGATGGGAATTTCAGCACTTTCAGGCTCTTGTCTGTGCCTAAAGGTGCTGAACCAGACCGAGGATCACAGGCAGAGGGTCCTGCAGGCTGCAGCCAAGACAGTCAGAGTGTGGTTCATCAAGGTGAGGAAGATGAAGGCCATCTACCACACCCTGAACCTCTGCAACATCGATGTCACTCAGAAGTGTCTGATCGCTGAGGTGTGGTGTCCTCTCTCCGACTTGGACACCATCCAGTTTGCCCTGCGACGGGGGACGGTGAGTAAACAAGCACCCGCACGGTCAATGTTTAACCAGCCAAGTTGTTTGTAGTGTCCACGCCATTTAATCTTTGGATCTACTACATCAGTTTAGACCTCCCCCCCCCATTTAAAATGCACATTAAATTACTTATTGTAGCAACAGACTCTGTTAAGCCCTTTTTACTATCTTTGTTGTGCTGGACTTTAATACTAAGACTATTTTTGCATTTGAGCGTTTTCTTTTTTTTTTTTTTATTATCCAAAAAGCAACTAAACATAATTTATGTCCCAGTGATTCTCAGCATTCTCACATGACTCTCTTCCTGGAATGATTAAAGTTTAATGAATCTTCAAGGATATGTCAGAGGAGTTTCATTGTTTGACTTTTCATTTAAGTTCCTTGGTTCTTTCCATAATCTGTTACATCTGTGGAAGTAAAGCCGTGAGTAGTATCATCTTCCCTCCTGTTGCACTGTTGTCTTCCCTCCAGGAGAAGAGCGGCTCCACTGTGCCTTCCATCCTCAACAGAATGCAGACCAAGCAGACCCCTCCCACATACAACAAGACAAACAAGTTTACCTCAGGTTTCCAAAACATTGTTGATGCCTATGGGATTGGCAGCTACCGCGAGATTAACCCAGGTTAGCACATGGCACACCTTTTCTGTACCTTTCTTAAACGTTATCACTTCTGTCAGTACCTTGCACACTCTGATGTGTTGAGGCAGATTATTCTTGTTCAGTGTTTATCCAACTAGCTGAGGTGTTGAAATACAGTCAATTAAAGGCTTTTTCCAAGGCACCCTCATCATCCATTATCGCCTTGTTAGGAAATTCTTGCCGACATTTTTCAGTCATTTGTTTCGCACCCCACCCACCCCTTCATTTGCCTCCTTGTCTCCAGCACCATACACCATCATCACCTTCCCCTTCCTATTTGCTGTCATGTTTGGTGACCTGGGCCATGGGACGCTCATGACCTGTGCTGCTCTGTACCTTGTGCTGAGAGAGAGCAGGCTGATGGCCCAAAAGAATGATAACGAGGTATGGACCCCATCATGGCCATCTCACCCGTCCTTCAACAGCCATACCGATGAAACACGAAGTCCTTGAGCTGCACAGGACCTGCAGCCTTCTAGAAACCCTGTTTCCTTAATGGATAAGCAATTTTTGACCCTGACTATGAAGATATGTTTGCTATTGTCGTCCAGTATAGATTATATGTGTTTTATTTGTTTTTGGTTTGTTCTTTTTTACCAGATATTTAACATGGTGTTTGCGGGACGCTACATCATTTTGTTGATGGGAATCTTCTCGATGTACACTGGCATTATTTACAATGACTGCTTCTCAAAGTCCCTGAATATCTTTGGTTCTGGATGGAGTGTCAAACCCATGTTTGGTGAAAGAGGAGCCAACTGGTCGTAAGTATCGTGTGAAAGCAGAGGTTATGCTTGGTGCATTGGTCATTACAAGCACAAATGGTGACAGTCCAGCCCAAGTCAAGAAACTGATATGTTGTCATCCCCTTCAGGTTTGACACACTCACTGGCAACACGGCTTTACAGTTGGACCCTGCGGTAAATGGAGTCTTCAACGGCCCATACCCCATCGGCATCGATCCAGTAAGTATCTTCTCTGATCTGTATTCCCATTGTTCAGCTGAATTCAAATTAGGTTGGCTGTGGCTTATCCCACACTTCAAGATCATGTCTTTGGTCACAATCATTCATTTATTCTGAAAAATCTGCGTAGATAATCTTTATATAACTGGATTTTATGAAACCTTGTTTTGATTTTAGATTTGGAGCATTTCTATCAACAAGCTGACATTTCTGAACTCCTTCAAGATGAAGATGTCTGTTGTTCTGGGAGTCATCCACATGCTCTTTGGAGTATCTCTGAGCCTCTTGAACCACCTGTGAGAGTTCAGTCCTCATCTAGTTTGATATTTCCTTTTGTTTTTCTGTTATTTGTCATCATAATGAAGTGGGTGTTTATGGCTCTTTGCAGGTATTTCAACAAACCACTGAATATCTACTTGGGGTTCATCCCAGAGATCGTCTTCATGTCCAGTCTGTTTGGCTACCTGGTCATTCTGATCTTTTATAAATGGGTGTCTTATGATGCACGCACCTCCTTGGATGCCCCCAGTCTTCTCATTGCCTTTATTAACATGTTCCTCTTCAACTACAACGACCCCAGTAACAAGCCTCTCTACAGAGGGCAGGTCAGATGCGTACATACACATCGTTTACGTCTTTGCCATGACACCAACAACCTAACTTCTATTTCCCTTTCTTGTCTGCCTTTGCAGATGGGCCTGCAGTCATTCCTGGTCATAATTGCCTTGGCATGTGTTCCCTGCATGTTAATTGTAAAAACTCTAGTTATGCGGCGACAGTATTTGTGGCGGAAACATCTGGTAAGATGATGCAAATATTTATACTTGACCGTACTTTATAAATGTAGTAATTGATCGTTTGTCCATTTGATTTTTGTTATGTTGCCCATCTGTGTAACAGGGCACACAGAACTTTGGGGGAATCAGGGTGGCCAACGGTCCAACAGAGGATGAGGCTGAAATTATCCAGCATGACCAACTCTCTCAGCAGTATGATGAAGAACCCGAGGTAAACATGCACACTTTATCTACAATACTGGCATAAGATGGACTGAAATGACCACAGACCAGCAGTTTAAGAGCTTAAAGAACAGAAGACCGTATGATCTTCACGCATCTTTGAATAATTCAGCCACCTGGCTGGAAACAGAAGCTCACATTTCCACTTCCAATTACTTTCCATTATGGATGTGCCAGGTTGTTTAACTCCGACATTATATTTAAACCAAAATGATCAAATGAAATGAAACTGACCTTTGAACAGATGTGAATCTGAGTGCATGTGCAAGCAGAATGTCGGCGTTCTCCAGTGCTGTTTCACCTTTTTTTTCTTTAAAAATGAATAACTGGTTTCTCTTATTGCTTTCCTGTTTTGTTGACGTTTGTTTATGTGTGTGTTTTAATAACCAAGCGTTGCCTTTTGTCACCTGCTTTCAAGGCGCATGAGGAAGAAGAGGTAGGACAGGAGCTCATGCTGCACCACCACCCTGCAAACTATCCCTTCCTGCCGATATGCATGTCTAGCAGCTCTGTCTTTTACTGCCGCTCCCTTTTTCATAAGCCACTGTCTGCTCCTCTTAGCTGTGTCTCTGTGGGTATGTTTGTTAGTGTCTTCCAGGTGTTTCTTGTGAAAGGAGGGTTGCAGGTCTTCTTCATAAGATAGTGGGTGTCAGTGCTTCCCTACAATCTTGGTGATGCATGAGACATCAGCAGGGCAGCTTATTTGGTTTCACGAGGCCCAAAGATGACAAAGCCTCTTGTATTTTGAGGGTGGTTTCTTATCTGCAATGGCTAACGAGTCTTATCAATCACTTGAATGATCATATATCCCTGGTGAACTGGAGTCCTCCGTTGAAGACAGAAGGCTCTGTTGCACAGAAAAGTTTATTTGGCAAATTACACTGACATGCAGTCGCATTTTCCTGCAGTTTAACTTCGCAGATGTGGCGGTGCATCAGGCGATTCACACCATAGAGTACTGTCTGGGCTGCATCTCCAACACTGCCTCATATCTGAGGCTTTGGGCTCTCAGTCTGGCTCATGCACGTAAGGCACACCAGCAGCAACACATTTGTGCCAGAAATGGACAGTCAAGTCAATAACTTCTATGTGAAACTATTGTATGCTTTCTTCGTCTCGTGCACAGAGCTGTCAGAAGTGCTGTGGTCCATGGTGATGCGTATTGGCTTTTCTTCGAGGAGCCTTGGAGGCTTCATCCTTCTGGCCATCGTCTTTTACTTCTTTGCTGTTCTCACAGTTGCCATTCTTCTCATTATGGAGGGTCTGTCAGCCTTTCTACATGCGCTGCGACTGCACTGGTAAGTTCAATATATGCTTTTCGCTTCTTCACACACACAGACGTCTTCTAACTGTAAATACTTTCTGTTTAAGATGGTCACTGGTGCTCCTCTCTTCTTGAAAAATTGTCATTGTGTCGCCATAAATGCCACAAGAGGTGCCCTGCATGTAAACATGGCGACTGATTGATTACCTAACCAGAAAGAAGAAGTAACAGCCTGAGAACTGTCGATGTGGGCAGAAAACAGGAAAATGACAACATTCTGTTGCATATAATGTAAAGTTAATGAAATCCATGACAATAGTATGTTTAAAAACATTGAGGCAGTATAGAAAGTCAAAAGGCCTTTACAGATGTAGACAGATAGACAGCATATTAGTCTTTTAATTTTCAGGTTTTCCATACTTGAATCTACTGTTGATCAGTTTGCAAGGTTCAGTTTTGAAACGTGAGGCCTCCTCCACTGTGCAGAGTTACAGCACCACCTGCAGGCGTTGGTCTCAGCTGACCATCCAGCGCTGTACAGATGCAGAAATGATCAGATCATTGTTCAACTGATCGAAAAAGTTCACAATTCCAGATCTCCTCTCTTCTAATGAGCTGAATAATAATCTGACAGCCCACATGAGTGGGGATGGTTGTCAGGACTTTAGAGACTCCAAAAAGAAGTTAGAAAACTGAAATGTAGTTTTATAACATCAACAGATACTGTTGTGATACCCCCCCCCCCCACAAAAAAAATAAAATATGTACATTATGTACACTAACATTTTGTGGAATGACTATTCCAACCTCGTTAACGTTTTGTATTCATGACTCCTAAGTGAAAAGGTCATCCAGCCATCTCTTGGCAGTGGATTTCTAAAAATAGATCATTTTCTGAAGGGCCGAGGCTTAGATGTCCTTCCCTGGGACCAGACCCAGGATGTAGACTGGGTCTGGTCATGCACTGGGGAGCCCAAGTGCATGTGCTCTGGAATGAAATGCAGGGGTTACCAGCCAGGACTGCTCCTCTCGGATCTGGCAGCCTGTCACCCGGCAGCACTGCATGCTTGGAAATGTTTTTGCTCTGCTTCGTGGTTTTCAACAGTGTTTAAATTTACTCTGCAGGGTGGAGTTCCAAAACAAGTTTTACACTGGCCAGGGCTTCAAGTTCCTCCCCTTTACCTTTGAAAGCATCCTGGATGGGCGATCTGAAGAATGAAGATCTCTTCTGTGACTGTCATCTGTGTGTGAAGTTGAGTTGTGCCCCCCCCCCCCAGATTTGTTTCTGCAATTAGGTGTTTTCCAGTTTCCCCTGTGTTAGAATAGTTCAGTAATACCTAATGACAACTAACTATTCATTCATTCAGCCTTGAGTGTAATCTGTTTTGTCCTAGAAAAGCCTTTTTTTGTTTTGCGTTATTTATGAAATCTTTTTCATCATCTTTTTTCTTCTTTATTGGACTGTTGTACAACAATGTGTTGTGACCTGTACCTGCTACTTCCATATTCCTTTGACCATCTTAAGAGTGTCTCTTGTACATCTTCACATGGTTGTTTTTCCTTGACACTGTCTTTGTTCTTGAGCAACTGTCAACACTTCGTGCACTCTCTGGATCAGATGCTGCACGCTGACTCTGCACACGGAGCTGGAGCGCTTAAAGGGAATAAAGCTGAATTTGCGTCAGGCCTTTTTCAGACCTTGTCTCGTGACCTTTGTGTGTGGATCATTGTGGAGGAAGAGAAGGGGAAGCTATATTGATATGTGAATTACTGGTAGAAAAGTAGCACTCATGAAACGGCGTCAGTCTGGCTTTTGATTCTGGTTTCTTCTGGAGATTTAATTTCAGTTTGTCACATGTTTACATTTAGAAGTTAGAGCAGCACACATTTTCAATTAATTTGTCTGAACTTCCACAGTAATTGAGCATGTTATTGTCAATAAAATGGCAAAAGCTGGTTAACGTTTTATGTATTTATTTATTTGACTTTCCTCTTACAAACCTTCAAAACCAGTTCCTAACCAGTGACCTGCGTCATCCTGTTCATAATGGACATGTGAAGAAAAGGCTCTTCTTAAACATGTTTTTTTCTTTGTTCCTAACACAGTTTGAAAATGTTAACATTAATTTAAAAAAGCAGTAAACTTTTAACTTCATAAATCTGTTTTGTAACTGTATAAATACTTAACATTTTACTTAAGTGTGTTTTTAGTTCATGTTCATTAATGGGATTTTTTCCATTTTCATCCATAAACTGCAGCGTGAAACCAAAGTGAGTAAATCTGGACCTGATGGCTGATTTCACTCCTCTTGGTGGCGCTGTTGAACAGTGTTTGAGAGAGGAGAGGAGAGTCGCATCTCTCCGTGTCAGAAGTGGAAATAAAAACCCACATTCCTGTTTTTGCATATGAAGTATTTGGACAACTTGCACTATTGTGGAAAATTGATCCTGAAAAGGGATACAGAACATTATCTAATTTTTATGAAGAAATTACCCACAAGTCCCTTGACTGAAGTGGAAATCAGTGTTGTGGTACATAATGGGCCTTTACACAAATATAGCTGCAACTATGTTCACTGTCAGGGTTCAAGTCCTCATTTGACTGGATTTTTTAAAACTTCACATAATGGATCTTTTCTCCTATTTGGCTCATTTTTGAATGTAAAATAACATTTTAAGATTTATTTACACAAAATGTGATTCTCTTCTGAAAAGTAAAAGTTGTGCCATTGTCACTGCAAAGCAAAAGGAAGCAAGTTTGGTTAAAAAGAAATCTAGATGACGGATATCTGCGATGTCCTGCTAAGATGCCTCCTCCTGGACTGCTTGATGGGAGACTCCTCGTCATCCAGCGTGAACTTATGGAACATGGGGATGGAGGCCGTCTCTGGTCTGATGATGCACGTGGATGTTGCTTCTGGTTGCTGAAGAAACAGAAGTGTAACCCAGTTCCCACAGGATGAAATGCTGTCGGGCTGTTTTACCGCTGCGTCGGCCACAGGGAACGTAGTTGGGTGCATTGGATCACAAAATAAAAAGAGGATTAGGTTGATATTCTGAGTAAATGTGTTAAGAGATGTGCTCCAACAATAAAATGACTCAAAGCAGAGTTTTGTGAGTTTCTAAGTGAATGGAAAATGTCTTGAAGGACACCAAAATCAAAGTCTTGGAGCAGTCCCAGAGTCCACATCTCAGTCCAACTGAAAATGTTAGAAAGGAGCTCAAGATAAATGTCTGTTCTCTGGAATCACAGTTTGGATGAGATGGAAATATTTGCCATGGAAGAATGTTGGAGATTTAAGTCACGATTAACTGTCAGCAGGCTACTAATTTTGGCCGTGGCATGTTTTTTCTTGTTTCATTTTAAAGCGCACGGGATTATAAAAACGAAGTATATGTGGAGATGCATCTTTGTTCTTTTGTTTGTGATGATTTTGACCTTAACTTTATGTTTATGTGCTGGGAGGAGCAAACTCACAGAGACCAACACCAACAAGATCCCCAAAACTGAGCCTCATCTGATGGCAACTTGGGAGGCCAAACTATTAAAACTTGAGCCACTCGGATGAGGAACATCATGTTCTCTAGTGACATGTTGTTTTTAAGGGGGGCTTCTGTTTTACTACAGCCCGAGGTAATAATAGAGTTCTGTATTTATGTTCGTTTTTTTTTTCCTTTGAAAAGCTCATTTAATTTGATATTTCCCAGCGTGTCATGTATAACCAGGGGTGAAAGCCAGCTTGCATAAGAGCCCCAGAAACCTGGCTGTGTTTACACTTCCAGAGACTTTAACTCTGCCGTTTCAAAGCGAAAATCCCAATGAGAGCGAGCTTATTATTGTGTTCCTTTATCTAAGGCAAACATTAAGTGCACTTTAGCTTGGCAGAAAACTGTCTCTAGGAATGCAGTGGGCTTTTTTTTTTTTTTTTTTTTTTTTTTTTGGTTACAGTAGATTTTTCATTGGGATAAGAGAAATGCTTTTGCAGCTGTTCTAGTGCTGCAGGCTTTGGTGTCTTCTTGATCTACGCACATAAAAACAGCTACAACAACATCCAGAGCTCCTGCAGCCCGAAGAGCGCAAACAACAGAAGATCTCATGAATTTGGATTGAATAATAATCTTCTTGGCGTGACTAACATCTTGCACATCTTTGTGCGATGACTAATGAGAAGGATTTTTATTTCTAAGGTGGAACAATATTGATGGTTTCTTTTCTTCTTCTGGTTTCCACCCACACTCATTTTCATGGCAAGTGTCGGCTTGCCAGACCAAGAAATTACAAAATATAGGAGGCAACTAACGCATGCCAAAATAGTAATGGATGAAATAATGAATTTTAAACCATCACGAAATGAGCACAAATCAGTATATAAAATGTTAAATAGAGGTCAATTTTCCTTTGGTGGCCGGTTGTAAATGCAATTTTTCTCCTGCATGCGTAAAAGAGACGATCACCTCGAGGGGTTTTTGTGTATGCAGATATTTACTAAATAAATAAATAAAATAAAAACAAAAAAAAAGTCATTTTTTGGGTTTTGACTTAAGAAGAGCAAATTATACCATCTCAATAATAACTGAACCAAAATTAAGCCAATTTGCAGAAGCAGTGTTTGGAGAAACAACACAGATCTTAACTGCTTTCATAAGAATTAACAGAGTAATAACAGCTTAGTGCTGCCAATCAAATACACCGGATTAACGGCTAATCAACAAGTGTCAGCACCTTCATCAAAGGAGTCTTGGCAGTTTGCTGCTCCAGAGCATTAAGAAGTGTCTTTACAACATGCCAAGCAGGAAAGACATCAACCGTGACTTTAGAAAAGCAACTGATGCTGCTCATCGGGCTGAGATGGTTGATGAGGCCATCTCCAAACACTATTCTACAGTGAAAAGATCAAACTTTTGCTTTTCCATCATCACAGCGCACATTACTTTGAATGTTCTTATTTTAACCTTTAAATAAAAAAAACAAGCTGCTCGCACAGTTTAATGTGTATCAGGTCCAGGGCTCGGTCCTTTGACTTGAGCCTGATTTACGATTCTTTGTCGCTTGTGCACATGTGCCCTACGCTGTAAACTTTATACTTGCTGTACACATGTTTATGTTGCTCTGAAGCTACACCACTAAATGCGAGCTGGCAGTTATTTTCTGCCGTGCTGAGCTAATTACTGTTTTCTTCTTGTATGTATTGTGGATTTGTGAATGGAGCTCATAAAACATATTTTGTGTAAGTTGGAGCTGATAAATGTTGAACAGCAGGAGTTTTTTGCAGAAATCGCAGCACTCCATCTTTCTACTGAGCGTGAAAACAAAGAAGTAGAAGAAATAGTGGGAAACACTTTGAGTATAATTTGTCGTGGTTGGTGTTGAGATGTCTGGGGAGTTGCACGTCAGGCACCGCAGCCTGACGTGCAACTCCCCAGACATGTCAGCAGGTTACTAGGTTACTATATAAGGTTTGCTGCTATGGTGGACAAAGGTTTCCAGTCTGATGCAGAAGTGTGAAAACAAGCAAAACAAAATGCTTTACACTTGCAGCAACTGAGAAAAGCAAGCACAAGTAAAGCCTAACGTTTTATCTAGACAGACTAGTGCAGGGCCAACAGTCACTGGAGACAGACTAGTAAAACTGAGCAGCAGAAATGAATGAAGAGCCGACATGTGACAAATAAAAGGCCCAAGCAAGGTTTGGTTTAGTAAGTCAGGCTTACTGTTTCTCGCCTCTGGGCTTTTATTACCATGTCTCCAGACTGCTCTTCTAACAGTTTTCCACAACCTGTCTGACCTCTCAGACTATTGTTTTCTTGCACTGATTTGTCTGATTATATCAAGAAGACAAACTGCAAACTTGACAGGAATGACGACGCTGAGCGCACAAAGACGTGTCGTACCTCTGTGAAAGTGTTGCATAACCCCACATGTGAAAGAAAAGAAACTGAGGAAGAAAAAAAAAACAAAAACACCCACTGGAAAACACATAAGTGGTTGTGACGGCCGACCTTTTGAATAAATAATTGCTCCCGTCTGCAGGAAAGTCATGCTGAAGTGACACCGGAGTTCTGGAGACGGGAACATTTGCTTCTCAACCCCCAAAAAATAAAACTTTAAATCTATGAATGACAATTCAGATGGCTGTGTGAGATCAGAAATGATCGTCTCCGTTAGTGCATGTGCGTGCTCCAAACTCCTTGATCCAGCACTATTGTGGATGTAGTGCTAAAGGAAAAATGAAAGCCTCCAAAAAGCTTCAGACCGCCAGATTTGTCCCCTGTCATTCTGACACCCGGACTCCTTTCCAAGCTTGTAACAAGTCGGCCGGCAGAGTTCACTGTGGCTACTGTGGCGAGGGCGTGAGTGTGTGTTTTTGTGTGCAGAGCTACAGTTTTAGTACATGTGAGCGGGCATTCATGTGCACTGTGCTCGGCAAATCCAAACAACAGAACTGCCAGTGTTATTGTTTCTTTCCATGAGCCTACCCACACTGAAATTGAACCTTTAGAGGATTAACTTAGCCATGTCCCCCGTTTTGGTTGGACTTCTTCTCCAGCGCTTTGAGTTGAAAAGTTCTCCTGGAGTTGAGCATGCCAATCGTGTGGCCTTGTGAATAGTCGGCGTGTCTGTAGTGCCCACATGTTGAGGGACGGCGGCCTCCGCAGATGGGAGGAAAACAGGGAGCAGCATCGGGTCGTGGTCCTCTCTGTTGGGAATGCTTTTGTTGTTCTTCATCCGTTTCCAAGGACAGAATAAATAGCTCTGCTGAACCAAAGCTATTTGCCTCCCTTACTGCTGCGAACGCACCACCATGAGAAACACATCACCAGTGGTTACTAATGTTTCGCCTCTTCTGGAAATTCTGCCTCCTCTTCTGTTTTTTCTTTTGCAAGCACTTGTGGGATCAGCGAAAGAAATGCCCTCCATCACTCATCCTGGCCAACTTCTAGAAAGCGAACACAGAAAATGTAAACGAGGCTTTGATGCTCGGCCTTATTTCTGTGAAACGCTGGGGATTTGGTGCTGAGACACAACGTCAGGTGACTTTCAGGCATTTTATCCTTTCATTTACTTTATACGGATATCCATCGGGCTTAACAGCACGCAATCTTTGGATTTACTGTGAGATTAATGTGGAACTTAAAGATGCTTACAAGGGTTTGTACTGTGAGCTTTAGGCCAACGCTTACATGCAGCACACGGCCCATTCAGCAGGATCAGTTGTTGCCAGTTATCCTTATAATCAGGACAGAAGAAGGCTTTGAAGACTGGACACTTGGACATTTGGACAATTGGTGTTGTCTTTTAAACATCTGCTACTTGGAAAAAGATCATGTTTAACATTAAAATGCTGCTTTTTTTTCCAAGACTGCAGGAGTAAAGGAATGGGGATGTCAAGCAGATGCTTTCCAACTAGAAGAGATTTTGATAACTACTTTAATAATGTCTCATCATGAAAGTTGATATTATTGAGCAGAGAAAATTAAAAAAGAAAGATAATGATTATTGGAAACACAGACAGGTTTATTTTTCTTTTGACCACACTCATCCACACACTGTTTGAATGCTTTGACAATGTGGTCTCTATGATGGCAGTTTAAGCAGAAACATAAGCGTGAAGGAATTTCCTATTACGTAAGGTGCAGGAGAAGTGACTGAGAAGACATGTGCACTGAAATGATCTGAAGGTTGTGAGACTGAGGGAGACGGAGAGGGCCAAAGGTAAGACGAATAGAGGGGACACACGAACACCCAGAATTAGAGATCCCAAAGGAAATCCGTATGAGGAGATGGGAATACAAACACGCAAACGCTGCTGTAATGCATCCGATTAAAACTGACTGCGAGCGTCTTTGACGTCAAATCTTTTGTATAAAAGTATGATTAGCACAAATAAACATCCAGTAGAAGAAAACAACGAGTCTCCTCTGAGCCACGACCATCCATCATCTGTATCTGGAGTCACAGGGATCTGCTGGAGGGAATCCCCGAGGATCCAGAGGTAACCGGGAGACCAGAGTTTAAGGCAAAGCAGTGCAAGGTGCTTCACATGCATAAAAGTAAAGAGAACAATAAGACTATGAGTTACGGTGTAGTGGCGTGATAAAGAAAAGTTAGGCTTGAGCTGGAGTTACAGTGTAGTATGAACTCAACATGGCTTACATTTAAATTCAGAAGGCTTTGAATAATTCAGTCAAAGGCAGCTGTAAACAAATGAGCTTTTAACCTTGATTTCCTGCAGCTTTCTGGAAGTCTGTTCCAGATCTGTGGAGCATAAAAGCCAAATGCTGCTTCTCCATGTTTGGTTCTCATTCAGGGGACTCGGAGCAGACCTGGACCAGAAGACCTGAACCAGAAGAACGTGAAGACGTGGTTGCAGTAATCAACTGAAGACATGAAGACATGGATGAGCTTTTCAAGATCCTGCGGAAACATCAGTCCTTTGATCCTGGAGATGTTCTTCAGGTGAGAGAAGGCCGACTTTGCATTGGTTGAATGTGTTTCTGAAGGTTCAGCTCTGATCCATGACTACACCCAAATGCCGGTGCTCATCAGCAGTTTGTAGCTGTAATAACCGAAGCTTTGTGCTGACTCTTAAATGCTTTTCTTTTGGTCCAAAAACAGCTACTTGAGTTTCATTTTTGTTTACTGAAGAAAGTTATGGCACATCCAGTCATTGATGTGCTCTAAGCATCTACTCAACGCTTGTTTGGGCTCTTTTTCATACCAATGACATTTCTGTCAAATTCACTTTGGTGGAGAAACAGATTGATGTGAACATACCCATGATTCTGTAAAATAAACAGGACCCTTTAAGATTTATGGAGTATTTACTTTTATTAGCAAGCTATTTTAGACTGCTCCCCTTCGTCTTCCTGTCACCAGATGACATTTAATATTTGAATATGACGAAGAAAACCTCTTTACATAAACAAATGTTTGATAAGATTTTCGCAGCAGCTTTGACCTACAAAAAGATCTGAATGCTCACGTCCAAATCACCATGCTGTCAAAATATTTCTTTATATAACTGATCGTTTCGACCTTTGTAGCAGAACCTTTTTGTGTTTCCTCGGAGGTTTACATTTCAAATTTTTGGATTTTCACGAAGTTTAAGGGCTTGAAGTGCTGCAGGGGCCAGTGACCAACTTCTTTGGGTCTGCAGTTGTTTCCTACGACATGAAACCTCTGCTGACTGCCTGGAACAAAAACATCCACTTACAATTCTTTTGTTAAATGTGAAGAGGAACAGCATTCGATATCTTAGTTTGTTATGTCTTGTTTTGACGTTGCACAGATCTCAAGAGTGACTAATGGATTTTGACATAAAGTAATACACCTCACTCATGTTTAAAAGCAACAGTTGTGGCGCGATGACCTTTAAAAACCATTAAGCAAGACCCTGGTTTCACTCCAGAGATACTGATGGGATTGGCTTTTTGGATGTCATGCTTGGTGGCTTTTTGTACTTGTTTGGATCTGTAGGAGCCAAAGTGGTCCTTTTAACCACAACGCAATAACTGGCAGAACACTCGCAAGCCAGGAAACAGAGCACAAGCTGTTTTCAATCATCTTCTATTAATCACCTTAGATATAAAAGTCATAGGAAGGCTTCGTCAGAGTCCTTCTAGGAAACAAAAGTTTAATCATCCACTAGTGTCTGCAGGATGGAAACGGTACCTGCTCCTACTGAGAAAACAGAGAACAAACAGGCATAAAAAGAACAGGCTTAAAAAAAAAGAAAGAAAAAAGGAAGGAGGCCAGTTATGAACATTTCTGGCATTCCAGAGCTCCAAGCAGCTGCAGGATTTTCTTTAGGGTAGGAGGTCCTTCCAGCCAAGCGCCACTGGACCAGGACCCTGCAGGAAGCCCTGTTTTCTCATTATTGACAGCAGCATAGCGGAGCTGGCTCCGTGCCGAAGACAAGAGGAAGGACACATTAAAGCAAGAATTCAGGATATTGGCGGGCAGGGATATTGTTTAACCTAAAACAAGTAAACAAGTACAAAGGAGTGTAAACGAGAAAGACAGAAGGACAAAGAAACTTGACCACTGTGGAAAGTATTACTCTTAAAGAGTTTCTCCTTCAGGATGCTGGCATTTCCTGCTCAGAGAGACTGTTTGATATTTATGGAAGACTGGCTCAAGAGGGGACGTTTTTTTTGTTCTTTATAATACTCAGTTTCTGTAAATAGACACAACGAAATGAAAAGCAGATGCTTCACGAGCAGCGTGGTCAGTGTTCTGTTTTGGTTTTTCATTCACAGTATGTGCAGGTGAACTTCCACAACATCGAGTTATTATCTGTTCTGTAACAGCTTTTTTTTTACACGTTGTGATTCTTTTATTTTGTCTTTCAATCATAATGTTCACTTAAGCTGAATGCTTGAAAGGCAAAAATGAAGCCTTGAAATAGAAGCCTGTGAAACACGATGCAGGCCCGTTTACGCTCTGGTACTGGGTGTCTTTAATCTGTGCACGTACAATGAAATCTCAGGACTATCGAGACGTTGTGGTGTGAAATGGTTTTGCTTGGTCTCAGTTGTAGGTCATGTGTCCTTCAACGGGATAATGACCCACAACACAAGGAAAAGCAGCCAAAGAAAACATCGGACTGTTATGAAGTGAGTGTTCTTCTGCGAGTCCGGAGCAAAATCCTGTTGAAAACGATGAAACATCGATGATTGTTTTGAAGCATAATTCTACAATAAAGTCTGATCTTCATTAGTCACTTTTTAGTAAATCATTTTTAATACTTTTGTCAAGTTCAAGTTATTTCATTGATCATTGTGGGTCATGTTTAAAGCCTGATGGAATTCATTACATCATATGAACATTTAGGATCTAATGGTTTTCCATAAATGTTGATGCCAACTCTTTGCAAAATATTAATATTAACTCATTTAAAATAATAGATATTAGCCAAGTCTGCAGAAAACTGACAAAGAGGAAAAATATTTAGTATAAAGGAGAATAGCATAACTATTCTCTCTCAATTGTAATAAAATTCAAATCATAAGTGCACTGAAACTGACATGCAAATACACGGAGAGTCGATGACGCAGAACTCCTTTTTCCAGCGAACTGATGCACTTAGAAACCAGCTTTCTTCACAAAATTACATTTACAAACATAAAATACCAATATATTTTAAAAGTGTATAGTTTTTAAATTAGTTCATAATGTAAGCATGTAGTTTATATGAACTAAACAGAAACCGAGCGATATCCTTCTATTTGGTCATAAAAAGACTAATTAAATTTACCCTAAAAGTCCTGGAGATCAGCTAATAACTTTGTCATAGTCAAACATCTGGAAGAAGAAAAAAAATGACAAACCTGGACTCGGCAGTTTTGTAAAGTGTTTGGAATAAAAACAGCAGCAGTGACTTCATAGTTACTCCTTGAGATGGGAATTGTTAAGAATTTATCAATTCCGGTTCTATTATTGATATCGTTTATCGATTCAGTTCTCTTATCAGTTCCCTTATCGATTCTTACCCAGTTACATATGTAAAAATGACTTTGGTTGCATTAACAGTTTAATTTCAAGTACGCATCAACATTTTGTACTCGACTTCAAGTCAATTAAAGCTGGCTTAAACTGAAAAACATTGTGACATAAAAGACAATCGTAATTACCAACTTTGGCTCAATAATAGTTTTCTGCAGAAAATGATTTGACGTGCCGATAGAGGCATGTCCAACTTTAGAGCAGAAAGGTGACTTTTCGTACCACGCCAGGAGAATTTACGGCAACCATTTGTTTGTACGAACCCAGTGAAGGATAAATGCAACGGTCTTATTTTTATTGCTGTAAAGGTCAGCTCCGCCCGCTGTAAAGGTCAGCTCCGCCCACTGTAGAGGTCAGCTCCGCAGATATTTTAGCTGATGGTGATTGACATGCAGTGGGCGTTCCCGAGGGCTTGCTGAGCAACATGGCTGCGTGTCGTACGAAGGAAAACAGACTTCAAAACCAGTGGGTCATGTGACGTGTTGGAAACATTGTGAGCCAAAATACGAAGCCTGTTCATGACGTCATCACGCAAATGTGTCAGGCGTTAGCAGAACCTACAAACGGATCCTTAGGCAGGCGGATTAACACTACTGGGAGCTGGTTCTCGAAGAGAACCCGTTCTCGGTTCCCCTCCCTCGTTACTCCGTGTATAAAAGACAAGCACACAGACAGCAGTTTGATACAAAAAGCTCATGTATTTTTTTTTGTTTTTAGTTACATTTAGCAATGCATGCCACGAACATTATTTAATTTCAACATGATGTCCACAAGGACAAGTGCAAACCTTCCTGAAATTCAAGAGTAGAATACAACAGGAATAAAAGTTAACATACAAAATAATGCAATGTTAACATTCATACATTTAAAAAAAAGAAAAAAAAAAAAAAAAAAAATTCAGATCAATTTTAATATGAACTCACAATGTACATTTCAATCCTTTGAGAATTTCTTTTTCAATTTCTCTGCTCCCGAGAATCTAAAGGAAAACATCACATTTATTCAAAGCCGGGCATCATTGACTACCCCATTCCTTTGTTTCTACAACGGATCAAAACGCCGACAGTTTCTTCCTTCCAAGACTGATGTTATATTTGGAAGAAAAAAAACAAAACAAAAAAAAAAAAAAAAAAAACAAAAAAAAAAAACACAAAACCTAGAGGCAAACTTGCAGTTAAGTACATAGTAAATGTGCAACTTGTGCAATAGCAAATGAGTGAACAAATTAAAAAAAGTTTAAACCACAATTTTAGCACAAAAGTGAGGTTGAAAAGTGGCACATTATCAGATAAAAAGGTCATGTGACAAAAACAATGGGTGAGGAAGAACGAATATGTACAGTACACCGTGTGTCAGCCGATTTCTTTTAAATGAGCCTTTAGTTTTACAATTACACAGAAAACCAAGAACAAAATAGATTAAAAAAAAAAAAAAAAAAAAAAAGTGCTCAAGATTGTCCTTAAAAAAACAAACAAAAAAAAAAAACAAATGCTACTATATCAATCCTAAACTCAGGCATCAACGTGGCTTTGAATATTTAAAGGGGCTGAGGTGATATAACGCACATAAATAAACAAAAATAAAGAAAAATCAGTGAAACATTTATCCTTCAGCAAAGATGCTGCCTTCTGTCCTGATTCCTTTGTCGGATACAACCATCTTCCCAGACCTTTTACTGTTTAGAAAGAAACTCGTCACAGGATGAAAGCTTGGGTCAGCTGAAGCGTGAATGAATGAATGAAGTCAGTTCACAAGGAAGCAAGAGACCGCCTCTCCTCTAAAACCCAGTCCAAAAAGGCAACCTGGGAGCAAGAAACAGCGTAAGGCTGAGCCCAGAACAGCTCTGTCGAAGGCAGCGGTCCAGTCGTGTGACAATATCCTTGCGTCTTCTCCCACTACGTTCTTTGCCATCCCTTACATATTTCTCTTGTGCAATTATTCAAATAAGCATGGAGTTTATAGTTCACAGTCACACGCAAACACGCAGCAGTATTGGTCCACGCACAGCTCAGTCATCACAGCAGTAGAGGTGGCCAAAGAGCACGGCCCTGGCTCGGAGCAAGACCAAGAAGCTGCAGGGCTCGCTGGCTTTTCAGCATCTGCTCCGTGGAGCCGGAATTCATCGAGTCTCTCGCGACTTGTGAAACGTCGGTCAGCAGATCAGCTCCTGCTGCATTTCAGGTCGTGTGGGGTACGGGGCCTCACTGAAAGAGAACGCATCCCGGCCTGCCTTCAGCTCACCCTGCCCCGGGCACATGAGATACGACTCAATCAAGTCCAGATCAGGGGACGGAGCCGGGCTCTCCGGCTCCGACTCCGAGTGGTTCATCTCGGGCTCGTCCAAAGACGAAGCCGACCTCTTGTGGAGGTGCGGGTGGGAATGGGAGTTCAGCCAGGGGTGATTGAGGCATTCTTCTGCTGTGGCTCTCTTCCTGTACACACAAACACAATAACGCTCTGGATGAGTGGAATTTCCCAAGGAGTTTACATAACCAATGGATTGCTTGGATCTTCCGATTCCCTCAATCCCCACTCTCACGTCGACCATATTCTTTTCAACACTCGGTTCGGAAAACCACAATAATATTATGAAGATTTCCCTTTTTTGTCCCTTTCATGTCTCACAAATCACCAAAATTCAGAGGCATCTTTTTATTGCCCTTTTCCAGTAACACCATTAATATGTTGCGTTTAGATGATACTGGCTGATGTGGCTTTGATACGAGGCCGAAGCCGCTTCGACTTTTCTGTGCTGGTAACAGAAGGCCTCTGCTGAGGTTAAACCCCCTTCAGCTCTACTACCACTTGCAAAAGTGTTCGATCTATAAAGATAGTGGGTTTTATTCATGTCTTTTTCCAAATTAAAATTAGTTTAATGCCACCAAATAAATGAAAAAGTTAAAAGGAAATGACTTTGCTTAAGTGACACGAACGGTGTTACCACAGTCATTCTGAAGAAAGCGGATGTGCTTCCTGCAGCTGTAAACCTGACTCACACCCTCGCCGTCGTAAGTCAGCCCACGATTGTGCTGATGAAAAGTTTTCAGGTTTATGCAAAGAATTAGATCATCTGTCGAGCGTCATGTTTTACTGCAGAGAGCCTCACCTGGGGTTTTTCACCAACAACGACTTGATAAAGTCAACAGCCAGGGAGGAGATCCCGTCAAATGTGTCCGGCGAGTAGTCCACGTTGACTTGGGAAATGTTGAGGAACGTCTCCTGCTTTTCATCGCCCAGAAATGGAGACTCGCCCGTCAGCATGACGTAGGTCAGGACTCCGATGCTCCTGACATAAGGAGGAGGAGGAGGTGAAGGAGGTTATTGGGAAAGATGTCTGGTTTGATAGTTTTGTGACACCATTTAACAGCTAATCTGGCTGGTTTTTGTTGTTTTTAGATGTTTTGGAGGTGATGTCACTACTGGCCATCACTGTAGAGCACACACTGAATGCATTTGAGTAACTAGTTTGACTAAAGTCGCACACTTACCACATATCTGTAGCGGTGCTGATGGGCTCATAATTCAGGATCTCTGGTGCTGCAAAATATACACATGGAGCCGTTTAGTCGAGACATAAACACTAAAACTGAAAAGAAACACGGTGGATCTGGAAACTGGAAACAGAACCTACCCACGTATTCTGGGGTACCCAGGATCTCTCGGACTTCTTTGACTTTGTCCATGCATCTGGACAAGCCGAAGTCAACAATGCGGATGTCACCCAGAGGTCTGGCACTGGTCAGCAAGATGTTCTGGGGCTGAAGAGGCACACACACAGGTTAGGCACAAGGTTTTACATAATGAGTAAGTGTAAATCAACAGCCTGAGACTCTACACCTGACGTCAATGCCTGACCTTGTGAATGAAGCAGGGTATTTGACGAAACTACTCCTGATAGAATTAGAGATCCATTTGTGAGTCAGCGTAGACTCTGCTGATCTGAGCTCAGATCATCCACTAAGCTCATCACGCAACTCTGAAAACAGCTGGGAAATCGCCTGCCAAACCCTTAATTGGCTTTTTTTAAACGAGCGTACGCAAATACCGCGGTGTAAATAACGAGGCTTACGCCCCGCACAGGTGACAAAAAACTGCCAGACTTAGCTGGCCCATGCAAGGTTAAACTAAATAAACGAAAGGCAGCCTGGATTCAGCTCATCATAGATATGTTAACGTGCACATTAGGATTTGATGAGTCACGAAAATTAGCTGCACTGGGATGGAAGAATCTGGAGCACATTACGCAACAAGTGTAAGGTGAAACCACACGCCTTTCCGTTCTGTTGGGAGAACGGCAGGGAAACCTCAAGGATGACTGCCCGAGTTACCCAAGGAGCCAATAAAAGAAAAGACGCTCGCTCCGTCAGGTGTCCCTATCGCCCGAGTCCTCGTGGGAACAGAGCCGTGACACACTGAATGAGCTCCTGGTTGCATAACTGTAATTCTCTCCCTCTCGGTCTAAACCGTCATCTGTTGTCAGACTCACCTTCAGATCCAGATGCACCACATTGTTTCGATGCAGGAAGGCCACGCCCATCAGGATCTGCTTCGCCAGTCGTATCACATCTTTCTCTGTGAAAGCCTCGTCGTTATCTGCCACACATTGGTTGAAGATTTCACCACCCGCAGCACTGAAACGGGAGCACAAGTTGAAAAAGGTTTTTAATTAAAATCGCAGATAAAACATCACATCACAGGTTTACAGTGGAAGATACCCATCAAGGCAACTTTTACACATTTGTGTGACCACCGAGCTAGGAATTGCCACTTTCTTTAAGACTATATAACAGTTGGTGCACTCATTAGTATACTTTGGTGTGGAGGAACAAAGTCCATCCACATCTGCACTCTGCATGCAAGTCCAACATAAATCAATGCAAGTTTTGGTTCCCCGCCTGCGAATGTTCCCTTCCTCTTCCCAGGGAATATTTACAGAGATAAGAACGGTTATATCAGCTAACCTCAGGCTCAGATAAGATCTCACCACAGCTTGATATAGTTCAATTAAACATAATTAAAAAAAAAAAAAAAAAAACAGCAGGGCATAAGGGAAGGAGGTAAATGCAGAGTCCAACGAATGAGAGCTTGGACATATTTAAAATGGAAAAGAAGGACTGCTATTAATCAATATATATATATATATATATAACAAGTTATAAAAAAAGCCAAACAAAGAAGGGGGAGGGAGCAATGTCAGGTTGGTTTCTAAATACTCTTAGACCCTCAGCCTGAAGCATTTACCACTTGTTTGATCATAACTAAGGGATTAGCCATTTTTGGAATTTTATTAGATAACTCAATGCCAGCTTTTGATTTCCAGGGCAGGAATAGTCAGATTCCTGACTAATCTCGCTGATCTTGTATAACACAGTTAAGTAAAGTGGAGACATGGTGGATTTGGGTTAGATGCCCCATCAGTGAGATCAATGCCTGAAGCTGACAGTTCACCCACAAAACTACAACCATGTGTGGGGGATTTGGAAGGCACACATGCTTTTTATCCTCGGAGAAAAACTTCGTGACCAGGAACAACTGTTACATAACCGGCACCTTCCAGTGTCCTGCGTTCTTCTACTAACCTTTGCTGTGAAAATAGGAACCCCGTTTCTTCCCCCTTCCCCCATTTTTTTGGAGGATATTCCTACATTTTTCCTAATATTTTTTTTTAAACTCTTTTCCCGTCCAAAAGCAAATCCACACCACTGCTCTCAAACAAGCTCAAACCCACCGAATGAGCTGCAGAGACACAACGTACAATGAGACAATGCCAGAAAACCAAACTCTGAAGTTTTGCTTTATAGCTTCCCAAATGTTTCCAGTCACGGTTTTAAAACTAAAAGTGAACTTAGTCTTTAAGCATTTACTCAGTCTGAACAGTGAAGCGTCTGAAGGGACAAACTGCTTCAACAGCTTTGTAAACTTCGAGAGCTGTGAATGGATTAAAAAAAAAAAAAAAAACAAAAAAAAAAACAAACAAAACAACAACTTTTGCTCAGTTCAAATGAGTTTTTTGGTTTAATAAACCAAGAACGGTTTCTTACTTCTCTAAACCCAAATATTCTGTTTTCTTCTTTGCAAGAAAGTTCACACTTCACAATGAGCTCACTGCAGCCAAATGTGTCGGGGAACAGTGGGGCAAGGCATCGTTTGGTTGCCAGAGCAAAGATCAAATGTAAACTAGTAAACATTAAAAAAAACAAAACGTTAACTTTAGTCATTCTTTCTCAAATTACATTACTTTAAACCTTGAAGAAAAGAAAACTGAAAACTTTGCATAAAAGCAGGAAAAAAAAAAAAAAATCCTAACTATGACGGGGAGGCGGTAGATTTTTCATTCAAGTGACCGTCGAACTCGTCATTGTGGTCAGGGTTTCTGTAATACTGATGCACGCTCAGAGATAATCTGAACTCTGCTTCTACCATTACTCTGACATTTACAAGGATGTGGTTGTGGCTACGAGACGTGTGCACACACACACACGCAGCTCACTTTACCAACACGGCGCTGTGCTACTTCTGGGAGCCTTGCTTGCCGTTTACATTTAAAAGCCACAGGAAATGGAAAATGGTTTGCAGTTCTCGAAACTGGTGCTGAGGTCAGACGTCAGTTTCAGCGTTAGTGCTTCTGCAGCTTTCAGAACCCTGTGCAGTGACGTCGATAATAACGGACCTCTTTAAACCAGGTTATCAAGAATTAAAGCATTGCTCGTACGCAGGAAGAGGACCTCTGCACCTCTGACGACTGAGCCCCTGCTATGTTTTGTCTGCCGGCATGCAGGGGTGGGCTACGGTGGTACTTCCCCTCTCACACTTCAGTCAGGGGTCAAATGCAGCCGTCCCCACAGAGCCGCTTCTGTCCTGCATTCCACATCTGTGATGCAAATGACTCGCCAGAACTGGGTTGAAGGCAGCAAGCACGCAGTGACCAGGCAGCATCTCCTCACTCCAATGAGGAGAGACACGCAATCACAAGTCTATTTTGGAGCAGTCAGCACCTGTTCTGATTCATTTAAAATGTGGAAATGCCACGATGCAACTTCTAAATGCAAAGAATTGAGATTGAGTTGCTTGACTCAACTGTTCAAGTTCACCCACATGGTTGAGGACAACACACAACCCTACAGACTGGTCATGAAGGTCTCGTAGGAATATGTAAACTGACTGGCTTGTAGCTCACGGGTTTCATCTGCTCACGGAGAGCTTTGTGCCGTTTTGCCACATTAGCATTTGACGGTTCCCATCATCCAGCCTGAAGAGAAACTAAGACTGAGGCTCCAAGAAGGGGTGGCTCAGTGTCTTACACCAAGAAGAGCGAATAACCACAGTGAGTTTTTCTATATATGGCAGAGTTCATGTTACAGTAAAGCAGGGCTGTGCATGTGTGTGTGTGTGTGTGTGTGTGTACACACACTCGCATGAAAGCAAAGTATTTCTCAAGTGAAACACAGGATGTGGCATGACGCGTTGCTGAGAGGCCTTCCTGAACTAAAAGAAATAATTTTGCTATGAAAGAAGAAAATGAATGATGAAGTTATGCACAAACTACAAGAAAATGTTTAAAACCGAATAATTTAAGACTTTTGCTTTTTAGTGTTTGACAGCCTGATTATTTCAGCACTTTGATCAAATGGGTCACTCAGATTCACACCATCACTTCTGTCACATCCGCACCGACGTGTTGACTCACCACTCCAGAACGAGGATGATTTCAGAGTTGGTTTCGTAGACCTCATGCAGCGCCACCACGTAGGGGTTGGCCTTGGCCGACTCCAGCACAGCAATCTCGTTTAAGATGTCCATGCGGCAGTCTTCTCCCTTCCGCCGCTTTCGCAGGAACTTGGCAGCAAATTGCTTCCCCGTTGCTTTCTCAAAGCACTTCTTCACCACTGCAAACTTTCCCCTGGGTAACAGAAGAAGAAAAAAAAAAGCAAGACAGCGATTAATAAAAATGATGGCGAGAAGAAAAAAAAAAAAAGAAATAGTTAAAAATCACTTGGTCAGGGACGCTTGCATCTATATCCAAGCAGCCACTGGATCAGGTCTTTGAAAAGTGCTGCAAATTCAACGTTAAAGCCACTGCACAGTCATGAACGTTAAATGATCAGGAGGTGAGGCCTGATTTCTAATGCAGCACAGCTACGGAGCACTGCAGAGATAAGGAGCTGAAATGGCATCATTTGAAATACAGACCGTTATTGATTACTGATATGCTGTACTGAGAGGCTCAGCCAAGTCTCCCGCCACTTCCCCTCCTCGTCTTCAAGCCTCCAGGAGGGTCTGACAGGAGGCTGATAAGCACGACACTTTTGGAAAGAGCTGCTGAAAGTGGGCAAGGACCTGATAAGGGTCTTACAGCTTTATAGGTCACTCAAAAACAAAGGAGGTGCAGCAGTTCGGTTGCTGGTAAAACATGAGATTGAGAGAAGAAAAAAAAAAACAAAAAAACAAAAAAAAAAGCTTCAACAGAAGCAATGCTTCGCTTGTGTCCATATGCTGATGGATTCAGTGGAGGTGTGAAGGGTCAGCCATGGGTGTTGGCAGGATGTCCAATGTGTGCAAAACTGCCCCGCTGTTCCAGACGGACACAATCCGTCCCTCCTACACTGATAATGAGGCCTTGTTCGCTTCCTTTTCTTCACAGATGACAGCAGCAGGGACAAATGGAAGTGTGTTAATGCCTCCTCCCAGACCCTTAGGCAGAGAATGATTCTTCTTTGACACCAATACAAAAGCTGAACAGGCAGCTAAACACAACAGCCTCAAGACCAAGACCACCCACCTGACCGTAGCTAGTTATGCCAGGCAGGGGGTCAACCCCATTTCAGCTATGCTGGAGCCCAGGCAGACTGAGAAAATGGACCGAAACGTTCACATCCAAATCCACGTCCAACTAACATCTCAATGAGCCTCGCAGTTCCCAAACACTGTACAAGGCTTGAGAAAACTGGTTGCAGAGTTTGAAAAGATGACTGAACTGGGCAGAATCCAGACGACAAGGCCAAGTTAGAAAAGGTCCAGTCAGCGTGGTGCCAGTCACTTTCCCACACAGCGTTACTGCAGGGGCACAGCGCTGCCGACCAAAATCAGCAACGGGCCTGGATGAAGGCTCATTCTGTGTTTGGCTCCCCATGCAGGTTTCTGTGAGGCCTTCTCTTGTGTAGTTTCCCGCTCTCACAGAATGGTGACAAGTCATTATTCAGACTGAAAAGGCAAAAGCCGTCAGAGCCTTTTCATCCTTAATTAGTCAAGTTCAGATCTGTGGGCTAGGAACTAAATGTGGAGTGAAAAGGAAATTACCAGTGGCTACGGAAAAGAGCAATAAGAGGCTTTTTCAGAGACTGACAACAGATCAGAGGTCACTAAACAACCCTTCGTCCAGCTGGTTGTGTTCAGTCTGCTACGATTCAATGTAATGCAACCTTTTAGAAATATTTTTAAAATGAAGCTTAAGTCTGTCTTTTCCCACATGATGTTCCTTTATACTCCATCACATGACAGAGGTTCTCATTTGAACTCATATTTTCTCCCCCAAAAGTGCCGTCTGGATCTACAAAATAGTGTTAAGTGTATAAAAAATCTCATTTTCAAGCTCACACTTAGATTTTGCCTAAAACTAGACCGTCAATCATCATCTTTACTGCGAGAAATTCCTCTCCAGAACCTGAGATGGAGATGGTTTGGTTGAGAAAGTGGTTTCCTGCAGAGTCTGCGTTTTGTCTCCCTCAGCGGGGCATTGACTCATGCCTGATGTGCAATGAGAAACGACAGCTCTCATTTGCCTACGTCACAGACAGGCACACAGAACATCAGTTCCTCTTCCTGCTTTCAAGTTGGCTGCATCTGATTTTTTTTTTTTTGCACAGTCTACTGCAGGTGAGCCCAACTTAAGCTACAAAGGCTGGCGGGGGGGGGGGGGGGGGGGGGTCAAAGAACTGGGGAAATGTAACTTGGTGTTTCTTATAACTTGGGGGGTGGGGGATTGGGGTGTGCAGTGTCCAAGTGGCAACAGCTGCTTGTAAATGGTCAGCATCCTAATGTACAGATCATACACCTGATATACCTGCACTGTGGTGCAGAGCTGCAAACATTCCTCAACTTAACGTCATTATACGGCCTGATCTAAGGATGCAGTTGGGTTGTCATGATGACAGAACAGGACAGAAGAAGCCAACCCTGGTAGCAAACAAGCAACTGAAAGAGGCTTGTAAAGACACACGCAGAGACAACAGCAGCTCCTTCAGGGAAACCCAACTCAAATGCAGCTCCTCATCACTTTTCAAGATGTTTTCTGGGATAGTAATCTAGTCTGGCTCAGGAATTTCTCCTTAAATATAACCTGAATGAGTACTTAACCGTCTGGCATCTGCCACATTATCACAAATTGCATTAAGCTTGAGACATAAAAAAAAAAAAAAAAAAAAAAAAAAAAAGGTGTAGATGCCATAGATTATTTGATTACACTTCCTGGAAAAACAGGTATGAAAGTCTAGAGCAGGTTATCCATAAATGCATTAATAAGGGTGCCCGGATGTTTTTTTGTTTTGTTTTCAGGTCAGTATCTTTCATCTTTTGCCACTTGACTTAACACCAATAAAACTGTAATAAATTTAAATGAATGAATCCAACCTTTAAGCTGTGAAATCTGAGGTTTTACACTTAAAAGAAAAAAGAGAAACAAAAAGAGAGTCTAGACCAAACATATGTGGGCAACAAAAGGATAACACAGCCCGTGGGCTTTCAAAACCCATAAAACAACACACACACACACACACACACTGTGACAAGCCTGCTGGCCCCTGCATCTTCACATACCTCACTCTGAACGTTTGTTAAATCAAATTCGGAAAGAAAAGAACAAAAGTAGTTTGCAATCTTTCCGCCAATACGCACAAAAGCGCATTACAGGCGCGCATTCGGCGTGCCAAGCGCAGCTCCTTCACGGGATGGAATGCAGGACTGTAAATGTTTAATTAACACGCTTCCCAAACACGTGCAGGGAGTAAATCTAATATGATTACCCGATTAGCCGGATACTGCTGCAAAGTCCAGGCACTGCGGCAGCGCAAAAACAAAAATCAGCAGACTTCTTTTTTTCAGTTCAGCAATGAAAGCGTCAGACTCACCTGCCCAGTTCCTTCCCCAACAGCTCATAATTGCTCGTGAACGGCTCTTTTCTTATCCTGGTGTGGATCTCTGTCACCATTCCGTTTTTGCTCATTCTTGCAGAGTTTGGCATTGAAGCCGTGCCGTGGAGTTCAACAATCTTCTTCCACAATGAAAACGACAAAACAAACTATCTGGTCCGCTCAAGTAAAAACTCGCATGACTAAAAAAATAAAAAGAAAGAAAGGAAACAAAAAGTCGGTTTGAGCCAAGAAAAGCTGCGTGAAAGCACCGGGAGGTAATCCAGGTTAAACACGTCCCAATCTAAAGAACGATGCCCGCAGGAGCGCCGCGCGGTCGGTGCGCTGGATTAGTTTGAGAGCTACTACACATTCTTGACAATAAACTCCTCGTCAGGGCCAACCCCCCTGCGCCTGACGCTCAGCAGAGGAAGCCAATCAATTTGCTGAACAGGATGGACTGAGGCGTGCAAGCCAGCTGGCAAGGGGTGGCCACTGACATGAGCTTCCCAGCGCCGGCACATAAACCGATGCTGATATCCATAGTTTTGGGGGAAATAGTTGGTAGGATGACTGAAATGAAAACATTTGAATAAATAAAGAAACCAGTAACATCACATTTTCAACAGCCTAAACTCAAATGCCTGTTCTACCTTTTCCCTTCTCACTTCAACCCCCAAATGAACCCTTCCAAAGCCAACACATCCTTTTTAATTAGAAGCAAGGCAGCACCTGCACTCATATTCCCACACCTTCCCTCCTGAAACATCTTCGGTATGTTTGGCATTGTCGTTGGCATGTTTTTTCTGGCTGGCTGCTTGGGCTTAGCTGTGCTGCAGGTGAGACTTTACAAGTTTCCCACACACAACATGAATTTGACGCTGCCCCGGGGGTATGAGTGTTCCTGCACTTCTCTTCCTTATCTGTGGGAGAGTTGTTTGTGTGCTCTGAGTCGCTGTATGTCATTAAAGAAGAATTCAAAGAATCCCACAAGACAGCCCATGAGCGTGCATGGCACAAACTAAGATTAGAAAGTCCTGTGAAGTTGACAGACAGATGCTTTACATGCTCTCTGTTGTATGTTACATAATGAATTGAACGAAAAAGCCACAGTCACAAGATAACCTGAAGGGTTAAAGAGGGAAAAACGAGGAAGAGCTGCCGACAGTTATGCCTTGCAGAATGAATCTGACATTGACCTGGACGGGATGGGAATCGTTTCAAGCTCCCGGGACTTTCTGAAGAGAAAACCGTGAAAGTGATAATCTGTGAAAATGACCTAACGCAAAACAAAACACACACAAACGAGTCCTCCCACTCTGTGGTGAAAGGCTGGGGTCTGACCTGCAGTTGTGTGAAAAAAGAAGCACATTATTTCACTTTTCATGGATGTATGTCATCATGACATAATACATTTGGTCCCATCTAGGTCTTCATATCAGTGAAATACAACCTGCAAGGAGCGGCGAGTCAGGGCCCATAACAGCTGATCTGATTAGACATTAGGCAAGAAGCAGTAACCGGGCTGCATTCGTCTCTCACATGTAGGCCAACATTTGTCAATCATTTCCATCATCCACCAACTGTAAAACAGTAACTTCTGTCTGACCCTACGGCAAAGGTAGGAGCATTTCTACACATCTGGAAATACAATCTACAGCTGACAGTTATTAAAAACACACTTATCAATTAAGTTAATGACAAAAAAAGTTCTTGGCCTCAAAATAACCAAAACTACAAGTATTAAGGAAAAAGGATAAAGAGAAAGCCGGTATTGTTCATTTTTCTATCTTTATAATTTAATGACTATTGGTTCTGTGTGCATGTGGATGGAAACGTTAAGGAAAATCAAGATAACAACACGGCAGGGTGGTGTGTGCTGACTTCATAGCCATGTGGCTGAGCTCCTGCTCCTGGCCGGTCATGTCTCCTACATGGTTGTTATCAAACAAAGCAGCGTTTGTCCAGTCTTATCATGCCAAAACTAATTTAGCTGCAGCGAACAGCAACTGATGTCAAAGGGACTTGTTGGGCGTGGACGCTCTGAGTGTGAAACAAGCCTTGTGTAAATGCAGCGCTCCCAGCGTTCACAATTCCTCAGGCCCTGACAAACGATTCGTGTCTTGTGACAAGCTTACATAATCTGCTACAACTCTTCTGATTGTTACTCGAAGTTTAAGTGAGTCCACTGTGAAGCCTTGACCTGCCGTCTCTGCCGGGCCTTCCATTAAAGCCGAGGTCATAGTTCAGAGGAATCCCGTTAGCGAAGGAGCTCTGCCCAGCCCCAGGGACCTAATGAAAACACATACCAGCCAAATTAGTCTGCCAGCCTGCAGTTAAACTAACATAAATATGAGAAGTTCAACTGTGACCTGGGGAGCGGGAAACTTTCCGCGGTAGTGGAACAAACAGGCCTTGTGATGATGGGAGTTCTTCTTTTTTACAAGACCTGACCCGTAAATCAATATGCGGGTCCATTCTCATAAACTGACCAAATATGGATTTGATTGACATTAAAGGGGAATTTGGTGACTTTAAAGAGGGAATATGTGGAAGCATACGTGATTTATGTTTAGTTTCTGATTTTTTTTTCCTCCTTTGTTGTATTATTTTTCTTTCAATCGCTGCTTTTTGGCTGCAGAAAATGCTCCTGATACATCAGTCACATTCCATCACTTGTTTACTGACAAATTTACTAGTCAACTGATGAATCGGACCTGATAAAGGTAAAACGTCCATCTGTTTTCGTTGCGTTTGGTCTCAGCCATCTCTTCAGTGAACTATCTGCTTCTTTGATGACTAAACACTTCTGTTTGTCAGCAGTTTTGTGCTGATCGGGGAGTGTACGGTGGGCTTTGGAGCGGCTTTGTGGCAAATTAAATCTTTTTTTTTGGTCACATGAAGTTGAAAACCACAGTCAGGATCTATATTCATAATAGCTGCCATTCTTTCAAACAACAAAAATGGCTTAAGACCCAGAGGAGGTAAAGCAAAGACCATTGAAATGGGAGTAAATATACTCCCTCGAGCGTCAAGCTCTTTTATGACTGAGGTAAATCTATCAGAGACAGACAGCCTTTTGTCCACATGAACACGCTTTTTTTTTTGTGCCGCCGTTCTGTTTTTGGCCATTAGTGTGTAAAGAGGGTGGTTCTTGTTATGAGAGTGTGTTTTTTTTTTCTTCCTGCGACTCTGTGACATAGTTTCTGTTAAATGTTTGCTCCTGTTGCTTTATGATGCTTCCAATGTGCCGGTGCAGTTTATATCAAGATCTGCAAATGTGATAACATCCAATGCTTCAGTGCTTCATGCATGTAGAAATACATCTACAACATTGCAAAACACACAATCCATATTAGCAGTGATTGCTGGCTGTCTAAATTCTCTGTTTGTGGGTCTTAGTAGTAAACTATTGTTTATGCAGCAGGAGGATCCCACTTAATGAAGGGCTTCAGACTCAGAAGTGCCACTAGATAATCTCACCTGGATCTATAGGTGTTTCCAGTCTTCTCTGGTTGCTTATACGGGGATTTTAGCTCAGCTATGTGTTGGGCAATTTGTAATTTACAAACAGCTGATGTCTTTACCCGGATTCATGCCTCTGCAAACACAGGCACCAATCTGTGGGGGTAGATAGTTTGTATTTTGCCATTCAGAGGGTTTGGACAGTCTATAAAGCAATCTAGTTAAATGCATGATGTCATGTTTCCATTAGCATTACAAAACATTTGTGCACTTTTTGTGTGATCTCTAATCTGTTTGGCGACCTCGGTGCAAAGCAGTCTGACTGGAGCCCCACAGGTTTCACAGCTCCTAAACTAATACAAATAAAGTTTAAAAGGTTGTTTTAGATGCTGAATGCCGAGGAAACCTCTGTACCCCGTCACATGGAACAAATATCAGCTCTGTGGCCTATCTGGAGAATCAGTGGCTTTCCAAACACTGATGCAACGAAGCGTTCCCCTTAGGAGAGCAGGATGACGCGCAGAGCTGACGCTCGAGCGCTATTAAAAGATAAGTTCCTAATCCTTTTGGCAACAGACAAAAACTCCAAAGGGGAGATAAAACAAACAAACAATAAAAATGAGGCATCAAAATAGTTCCAGAGCCCTTCTGACATGTATGAGGCACATTTCTCAAACAAAAACATCAGTGTCCTTTAACTCCCTGGGTGCTTCTGCGTGTAACAGGAGGAAAAATGAGCGTCATTCAGTCTTTTCATTCATTCATTTTCTGCTCTCGTTTCATGCTGTTCAGAGGGGCTGCAGCCCATCCCAGCTGTCACCAGGCAAGGAAACACCCAGGTCTCCAGTCCTTCACTGGGCCACACAGAAGAAAACCAGACAAACAGCCACCTCCCTTCAGTCACTGAACCAGCATTTAAAAAAAAAAAGTGTCACTTTCTGACGACCTGAAAACTGGTGAGGAACATTTGACTCGACTTTCATTAGAAAAAAAAATGCACAAATTGCAGTGGAAAGCTTTAGTGTAAGTTTCTTTTTTTTCTTTCTGTCCTCTTTTTTAATAAAATTGACATTTTACAGAAGATTTTCCCCTGGATGCAGCAGCTGAGGGTTTTTTGTGCACACTGTGCACTGCGTGGGTTGGTGCAACCAGCAGCACACAAAGAGAGGGATGCAAAATAAAACCCGAGAGAAGATTAAAAGGTGTACTCAGGTAGATGCCGAAGAAGAGATGTTTACCACATCCTGCCTGTCTTCCTGGAAATGTGCAGATACAGTTTGATTATCAAGTCAGTGGTTCTGGTAAAGATTTAATTTCCTTTCACAGGAAAAAACAGAATTAAACTAAATCAGATGGAGTCCTGTTCTCACATTGCATCAAAGGCATCAGGAACAAACGTTTTGAATCGCAGAAGCATGTAGCTGAGCGGACTCCACTGACTCAACACCTTGGAAGGATGTGAGTAGACTCGGCAGAGCAGCCTCATGTCGATGAAGACGCTGCAACCCCCTGGAGGCTGCTGTGGGTGTGTGGGCAGGAACACATGCAGTCAAGCTCAAACATGGACAGACACACAACTCAGACTCAACTTTTTCAGCTGTTGCTTCTGTCCTTCCTTCCCCCCTTAAATGACGCATCATTGGCTCATTAATCCAGCAAACGGAAACATAAAGTCTACGCACAGCTCAATTTACTGGTTCTGTCTCCACCACTCAGATCTTCCATTATCGATGTAACGTTGAGGGGATTTAAAGCAAATATATGGGATTTATAACAAACACTGGATGCAGTTTAATGGCCAACTCGGTCCTGCAGCCACGGGCATCCGTCAGGAGCTAATCTGTACGGGTTGATTGCAACAACAAATTGCTGTTGTCTCAGTTGGAGCTTGATGACGTGTGAAAATAAAGTTGTAAAAAATGAGCATTTGCAGTCTGACAACATGGGAGTTTGGCTTTTCTCTCCTTTCTGAGATTGTCAGATAAAAATCAGTGAGAGCAGGAAGAATGTAAATAATAGAAATGTGGAGAGTGAGTGAAGATGGGCAGAAGAAAGACGAGAGAAGTGAACTGAGGAAACGGGAAGTGTGAGTGAGTTTAAATGCACTAGATGATTTTCTTGAAGGAAATCAGCAGCAGTCGTTTACTGACATGTCTGCACTATTTGTTGTGGCTGATTCTTGCTGAGGGAATTTCCAGATTATCTTTAAGTGCGTTCGTTTCATAAAAGAAAATATTCCCCCAAACATCTAGAGGAGACGAGAGAGATATAACGTGGGTCATGCGGGGGGGAGGGGCTTGACATATGAGAAGCACTTCATTATGTGCCCTGCACTTTAAAGTCATATTTTGTGTCTTTTTAGGTAAACCTTTTTATGTTAAAAAAAAAACAAGAAAAGAGAGAAGGAAAAATTGAAGCCTCCGCATCACAATGGAAGTCACAGCTCAGCGCCTCGTGTGACAGCAGGTATACGAGGCCACCTGTCATCCGAGCCATGGCGGGGGTCAAAGATCAGCCTCGTACTAATGATTACCTGCTGAAGCGTGCCGCTTTGGTCTGCTGTATTTGTTTGCGTAGCCATGGCGACAGCGCAACAAGCTGAGTTTGACCCCTGAAGTCCTTGTTAGTGGAAAAAAACTATGTTTTTCCACGTTTGTTCTTCAAGAGCAACTATAATCAGTTTTTGAATAAAGAATAAATAAAGATAAAAATGTGAAGGTTTCCAAAACTATGAGAAAAAAAAAGTTTCATGGCTTCAAATCAAATAAGTTTCCTTTTCTTTACCCCGTCATGTGGAAAGTGTGTGTAGGAGGAGGAATATGCTTTAAACTACGGCCAAGAAAGTCTTTAGAGGTTAGCCACTCAGCCTTTCATCCAGCAAGTTTAGGAGCGCTTTCTAGTTTTGGTCCATGGGAATAGCAACCAAAAATGATGTGACAGACAGGAAAAAGTCCTCAACAAAATAGTGATTGTTTTAATGGATGACATCAACACGTAAGCCAGCTCCTCGCTAAATAGTTAACAGGTTTTCCTGAGTTTTCCTGGATCTCCGTTGTGATCCTCGTACCAGTTTACACGGCAGCAGTCAGTATCAGGGTGTGTGTGTGTGTGTGTGTGTGTGCGTGTGTGTGTGTGTGTGTGCGTGTGTGTGTGTGTGTGTGTGTGTGCTTCGTTCTCTATATGTGTGATTTGGCCTCTCTTCTATGTGCTCCTTGCGTCTTTCTTTTGTTTGATCCCGTGTAACCAGCTGTGTCGTTGCCCTTCGAGACTTGCGTGAAGAGCGAGTTGACGGGAGGAGGTCTGGGTCAAAGGTCAGACAATGTGATTAACCTTTTTCTTTTGCACAAATGTCACACTTCTTGGTCACTTGTTCATTCATATTGTGAACAACTGCCTGGAAATGGTGTGTAGCGCTGTGGCTGCTTCCTTGTGTGAATCCTGGCTGGAGCGTTTATGTCTGGAGTCATGAAGCATATTTGTGGGTTTTCTTCGAATATTTTTTGTCTAACGTCCACAAGCGTGCATGTTAGGTCGACTGGTGATCCTAGACCGTGTCTAGGACTGTTGCATGACTGTTTCCCAGCTTGTGGCCCTGTGACGGACTGGCCAGTTGTCCAGGGTGTACTCCGCCTCTCGCCCAGTGACAGCTGGGACAAAACTACCGCCCCCCCTCCCCCAGTGACCCTAAAATGGAGTGAACAGGATACAAAAAAAATGAATGAATGATCCATTGTTTTATGCTTAAATGGATTTTTCAACAGTTCAGGAAGTATTCAGTCATGCTTCAGTGGAAGCATGGAGCGTCTGGATTAGACTGAGGTGCCTCGCCTTGTCTTCTAACAGCAGTTCTATCATATTTGATGCATTAATATCTCTACACCCTCCTCTTAGTCAAAATGTTTCCATAAAACCTGTTATGCACACTGAAAATAATTAGTTTAAAACTTCAATAAACACTTTAAATACAAATTAATACATCTTACATTTTACATCTCCGTTTTCATACAAACAAACAGCCACAAACCAGTTTTACACAAAAAATATTCTAAAACATAGTTTGGCTTGTATGAAAGAAACAACGACTCCAGACTTTTATGTGTACCCTGTATATCTGCAACAGTTTAGTGTTTAAAACTAATGTTGACAGCTACTTATTTATAGATCACTTCAACTTTCTGTAATGTGAAGCTTCTCAGCTGATATCAGAAAAGTGGCCCACACTTGGTAATGAGAGTCTTCCTTTGACTCCCTATTTTCCACTGAGGTGATTGGCTAATGGACACCACTTTTTAGTTTTTTCTGTGAGGGTTTTTTCAGGTGCGGGAACTAACAAAAAGTGGAAATAGAAAATAAAAAGAGTTCAACCTTTCCCTCTAAGAGACCTTCCAGCTGGTCTGCTGCTGAGTGAAACGTTCTTGCGGTCATTCAGACGTCTTCAGCCCTGGTCAAACCAGCATCCACACCCACACCGGGGGTGTGTCCATACGTTGAGGAGACACCCACCTCTGACAGACCCTCTTCTAATTCAAAAGCCTGAAATCCCACAGATAAAGACGTGGATTAGTGCCATCTGTTGGGTTTTAGCATAATCTTTCCAATCAATTCTAAAAGGTTTATTTGTGGCATTTCAGGCTTATAATCTTTCCACCTGTTTCATCTCATCCACTTTAAACAGAAGTTGTACATTTCATCACTCGGCCTACGAGTCTTTATCTTCATTCATAGCTTACATTTTGTCATAGACAGGCCCTCTTGTGTGAACAGACACTGAATTGCCTCTTTGTCTCTTCCCGTCCTCTATTGAGTGAAGCGTCTGCTGGAGAGGGCACCACTGTCGGTGTGGGTTGGGGATATTTGTCTCCGAGCTGCCGTTCGCCTCCCTGGCCATAACTCTGATTTCAGTGAGCGAGTTTCTCACACCCCTCACTCCAGCTGGAAGACAGGAAGCAACTATGTCTGCCACGGCGGGAATCAAATTGCCATGTCTTGTGAGCGTTGCGATGGCAATGCGCAGGGACGACAAGAATGCAGCACCCAGATGTTGGATCTCAAGGAATCCCCCTACTGACGCATGGTCCGGACGGAGGAATGTGTTGCCACATCCATGTTAAACAGAAGGCGACACTAAACACAAATCACTTTAGTAAAGGATTGCAAGAAAACATCCTCACAACCTTGTCTTTGTTAGTTTAAAACGGGTAAACAGATGCCTAAAACATGTATCACATGCTGATATTCCAAATTAAATATCTAAAAGATGAATATCTGACTTTACAGATTTTATTTTCAAGTCATTTAGGTGACGTGTTTAAACAGCAGGTCCTTGATTACGACTCTACAGTCTCAGTTTATCACCCTTAAAGGACACTGCAGAGTTAAAAAGTAGGACTTTTATTGTTTATCTGGAGAGGTCGTGTTTTAATGTGGGTTTGAATTCTGTTTTATTATCTACTTATTCATCACGTACGTGTTTTTAGTTTTGATCTTGGCCAGGTTTCCTTGTAAAAGAGATTTCCAACCTCAGTGGGACTTCCTGGTTAACTAAAGGTAAATAAATAAATATTTGCCAGATGATGGATTCAAAAGACAACATAAAATAACTTGAAAAAGCTATTGAACTGAACTGAATAGCGCCTCATTAATCCCCAAAGGAAAATCTGAATAAACCAACATGAGGTGAAAAACTGAAGCATTGTGCCGATGACATCACGTGCAGCATTGACAGGTAACAGCTGAACTCTCTCCAGCCCCTTTTACATTGGCGGCAAGATGAGTAACTGGGGAGACAAGAAGATCAGCAAGCGATTCAGCCTCGGACCCGAGGACGCCACAAACCGGCGTTTGTCCGGAACCATAAAGGATGGCCCAAGGTTTGATCAACTGGCCACCAACATGACACGCGGGGCTTTGCAAGAAGCAAAACCCAGCCAAACACCATTCATCCCGATGTTCATCCATTCTCGTTTTGAAAATGACGCCTTTTTCATCCTGCCAGGTAGCGATAATACATCACTCTCCACGCCCATACATCTTACTTTATGTTACAGGGATAACGGCTCTCTACTCGCCTTCCCTCCCCTCAACTCGCCTTCAGGCACGGGGTGGCAAATAACGCTTCCTGCGTTTATATTACTCAACAGGCGGTAAACACGCGCACATCACTCAACGATAATACCAGGATCTAATCTAAAAACAGCTACTGTAGCCGGGACGGAGGGAAGCTCAGAGCCAGCAGTTCAACATCTGGGGTGCAGAGATGCTCCTTTCACAGTCACTGTTCACGATCACTGCAAGTACTTCTGTACACATGTGTCATCCAAAATCCATGTAGACACATGCAGAACATGCTCCTGTCTGCAGAAGCAGTGCTCTGCTGTCTCATATCAGTGCCACAAGCTCCCAGGGACCTCACACACCAATATGATCGAAGGGAGAAAAGGTCTGCTCCTGCTCTACATCCTTGACCTCTTCAACTAACCTACATTTGAGGTCTGATTATTAGCTGGTCTTTGGAAAGATAAATAATGATAATCATAATGAACAAATGACTTAAAGTATCATAGGAATTTTACATAAGGACCAATTGGTACTTTTCAAGTCAGTATCAAATTCCAGTGCTAAGTGATGAGACAGTTTCAGATCACTGGAAGGGCGAGGAGGGCATGAACACTGCCCTTTTTCCTTTCAGACAGTCTGATGGTGTCACCATCCTGAAATGAGCCGTTAACAGGGAGGGACTCGGAAGGTGACTGTGCAACAACTTGATGAACAGAAACTACGAGGAGCTGGAATGCTGTTGTCAGTTAAACTGGCCCATCAGCTTAGATAAGTCCCCATATAAGGTTGTCGTTCCATGGCAGTCTGGACATGCCCATCATCGGATTGCAGTGCTTGTCATTTTTTTTTTTTTTTTAACTTTAACTCAATTTCTCAGATGAGAGCAGTCATGGAAAAAACATCACATATAACCAGCAGCAGCTAATAATCATACGATGAGCCTTTTTTTCCCTCTTGTGCTACATAATCTGCTGCCTCCACAGAAGTTTGCTCTCCAAACCCAAATTATAGGCAAAGAAATTCTGATGATATTGTTACTAAGTGTGATGAATTGCCCACAAGTATCAGCCCCAGATAAAGTGGAGCGATCTGCTCTGTACGGAGGACTTCAGCAGTTCATGGAGGATCATGCAGCAAGGCACGCTTCCCAGACGCTCATTTCGACCTTTGCTCTTACGTTTAATAACCACAAGACCATTCAATTGCCATCTAGCACAAACAAGCATGAGGAATTCACTGGCATGTCACTGTGAAATCCTCCTATCATAGAATGTACCTTAGCCTTTGACTCCTCCTGCAATGACTTTTAGAGACAGCCCATTAGTAGAAGGGTGTACATGAGAAATTCTTCTCCATATTTGCAATAAAATGAGGAGATATATGACATAATAGGGCGAGATGTTTGACGATCACGTACTACCATTTACAGTAAGCACAAGCATACTTTGGGGATTTGGCTTCTGGTCTTGCAGTTCAGCGAAGGAAATGATGTTGGGAGGTGATAAGAGACATATGTTATTTTGGGAGTCTTTTGTAAGTGCATCTACAAGAACAATTTAAAACACTTTTTGCAGCCATAAAATTGCAGCTTGCATATGGTGTTATATGCATGGTGCTTTGTGGACTATTAGTCATCAGTTTAATCTGTTTTAAAGTGGCATTTTGAGCAGTGGCCCTGATGTTTTTTAGTAAATCATCTTGTTACTTATCACGAGGACGCGGCTCTGCTCTGGACTTTTATGCATTAAAGTGATGTTAAATTTTTTTGTAGCTGTGATAGGTGGTATTTTCTGTATTTTCCTCAACTATAAACAATATGTTTCATAAACTCTCAGGACAGAGTCCTCAGTTGTCCTGAACTAACAATGGTAATTTTCCTGCTAGGGTGCAGATATAGGACTTTACTGATCAAAAAGACTTGTAATTCTTCAAAAGCACTTGTTAAAGTAGTTGTCTTAAGCTCTATCAAGAGTTTCAGTGGAATCGCAGATTGGGAATCTTGAAGACAAGATGAGGCAAGGTGAGGCAAGGTGAGGCAAGGTGAGGCAAGGTGAGGCAAGGTGAGGCAAGGGAAGGCAAGGGGAAGCAAGGGGAGGCAAGGTGAGGCAAGGTGAGGCAAGGGGAGGCAAGGTGAGGCAAGGGGAGGCAAGGTGAGGCAAGGGGAGGCAAGGTGAGGCAAGGTGAGGCAAGGGGAAGCAAGGTGAGGCAAGGGGAGGCAAGGAGAGGCAAGGTGAGGCAAGGGGAGGCAAGGTGAGGCAAGGTGAGGCAAGGGGAGGCAAGGTGAGGCAAGGGGAGGCAAGGTGAGGCAAGGTGAGGCAAGGTGAGGCAAGGGGAGGCAAGGTGAGGCAAGGGGAGGCAAGGGGAGGCAAGGTGAGGCAAGGGGAGGCAAGGGGAGGCAAGGGGAAGCAAGGGGAGGCAAGGTGAGGCAAGGTGAGGCAAGGGGAGGCAAGGTGAGGCAAGGGGAGGCAAGGGGAAGCAAGGTGAGGCAAGGTGAGGCAAGGGAAGGCAAGGGGAGGCAAGGTGAGGCAAGGTGAGGCAAGGTGAGGCAAGGGGAGGCAAGGTGAGGCAAGGGAAGGCAAGGTGAGGCAAGGGGAGGCAAGGGGAAGCAAGGGGAGGCAAGGTGAGGCAAGGTGAGGCAAGGGAAGGCAAGGGGAGGCAAGGTGAGGCAAGGTGAGGCAAGGTGAGGCAAGGGGAGGCAAGGTGAGGCAAGGGAAGGCAAGGTGAGGCAAGGGGAGGCAAGGTGAGGCAAGGTGAGGCAAGGTGAGGCAAGGGGAGGCAAGGTGAGGCAAGGGAAGGCAAGGTGAGGCAAGGTGAGGCAAGGTGAGGCAAGGGGAGGCAAGGTGAGGCAAGGTGAGGCAAGGGGAGGCAAGGTGAGGCAAGGGGAGGCAAGGGGAGGCAAGGTGAGGAAAGGGGCCTCAACAGTTGTTTCAGTTCATCAGAAATGAGAATGGATGGACCAATGAGTCTGAGACATACTGGGATTGTTACAAAAGGTGCAAATGAAATCTTTCCATCATATCACTTAGAGAACGAGGAGAAAAAAAGGACCTGTGATGTGACATTTGGCAGGCTTGCGTGCTGCAGGTTCGTAAAATGAGCCTCCGCAGCACTAGAAGGTGAGGCTTCGTCACACAGCTGTGCTAAGAGCCAGTTTCAGGTGCGTTCCCATCATTTTCAGAGGTCACTGTGATTTCTGTGCCAAATTTTCTCTGTGAATTTTCTTTAATGGCAAGGTTATATAAGCTGATGAGGTAGGATTCTGAAACCATGCTACAAAAACACAGAACAGACACAAGTATAAGACATGACTATTTAAGTGTGAGGACTGTTTCTCTTACCGCAGAGCGTGCAAAACACCTTGAGTGTGAAGTTTATGTTTTGCAAAGACAGAGGAAGTGTGTTGGGTCGACTCATGAGAATACAGACAGCAGCTCCAGGAAACAGCAAGTCCCACGAATCTGAAGATTAAGGACGCTGCTTAACTTCTTCACATGGCTGATTGTGCCAAGTAGAGCATCTGCACGATGGAGAAGAAAGAAAACATTATTTTAACATTATTTCAGAAGTCTTATTTTCCTAACTTCGCTGCTCTCCTTTATGTTTTTAAGTTGTTTTACCTCGCTAAAACAACTCTACGTGTTATTGTGGAGAAAATACAAACTTTGTTTTTCAAAAACATGGTTTTTGCTCCATTTTTCTACACTTTCTAAGAAAAATTATGTAGTTAAAACTAGCCTAGGTCTTTCATTAGATGGACGTTTATGTTTCATATGCACCTTGCCATAACTTCACATACCAAACTCCAAATAGAAATCAGGACTTTAATCAAAGTTACAGTAAACAACACTTTCTTGTGCCACCTACAAATCCCCAAAGCCAACAGCCACTGTATAGTAAAACGAAATACTTTTATGACGGAGGAATAAGCATTATAATGTCCTCAAATGAGATGTTTCTCTCAGAAATGTCTTAAAGAAAATTAAGTTTACTTTTACCACCAGCTGTAACTAAATTTGACAAAAGCCACAGCAGGAAGCGGAAAAAACAAAAAGACCAAAAACGGCATGCGACAAAGATGTTACCCAGCGAGTGTGTGCAGTTGGACTCGTGTGACATATTTAAACCAAAAGGTTATCTTAGTTTTTGTTGACAAGCATGTTTACTTCTATTTCACTTTTTTTTTTTTTTTCTAAATTTAGCACAAGTGAACCCATGAAAAAGCCAAAATAAAAAGAACACAACACTGGCAGGTTAAAAAAAAACAATGACAAACCAGAAGAGGCATGGCAGAAATGAAGACAGACGACATTTTTTCTATTCAGCCGGGTGGAGGTTTTTGTTGAGATAATAACAAGGATTAGTTTAATACTCTGATAGTCTGGGATGTGCTGGGCTGTACTGAGAATGTTATAAAAGACAATGTGGAAATATGATCTATGAAGCACGTCATTTAGAGAATAGAGGCGGAAAGAATGCCGGTGATGGCAGATATTTAGCAGGTTTGCATGCCACAGGTGTGTAAAACTGGGCTCCAGGGCACTGAAAATGGAGGCATTGGTTATACAACCGTGCTGTGAGCTAGTTTCAGGTGCGTTCCCATCATTTTCTGAAGTCACAATGATTTCTGTGCCAAATTTTCTCTGGGAATGTTTTCAATAGCGAGGTTATGTAATGTGATGGCGTAGGTGGGGCCTGCTGTAAACGAAATAAAATAATCCAGCTCATATATTAGGATAAAACATCATTCTGTGAGTCTAAACGCTGTATCTCCTAACTACAGAGCATGCAAATCACCTTACATGTAGACCGTATCTGCTGCAGGGTGAGAGGAAGTCTGTTTGGTATGCACATAGAAACACAGGAAGGCGCTTCAGAAAATGAGAGGCGGGGACACGTGTGCGGTGAAAAATATAAGTGAGAATGTTTTAAACCTCAGAGAAAAAAGCGTGCAATGTGTGCTGACAGTCCTGGGAACATGATGCATAGTGTTCGGTCTACACGCTTAGTTACATCCAAGCCTTGTGATGAACGGTGTCCAGGTAACCAGGTGGAAGCGAGGTGTGTCACTGGTTTCAGGGAAAGAAATGCACATCAAACAGCCGACTAAGAAGTCATAACGAGAATGAGAGCTGCATCCAACGCCACAGGCAGAAAAGCCATGACTTTGTTATTGCTGGCAGCACTTTTTGGGCAACACCAGGCAGGCGCAAAACCATAATGGCTGAGTCATTTATTATTTTTCAACATTCTTTACTTCAATTTAACCCCTCACAGGTGGAGTAACCGATGCATGAACTATTTGGCATTCACCGTCTGCTGAACCTGGTGAAAAGAACAAAAAACATAAAACTCAAGAAGGTATGCAGCAGGACATTTTAACACAGTGACTATATTCCTGAGGATTTCATTTAATTTTTTAAATATCTAACTGTTTCACATTCAGCACAAGGCCGTCAGGCTGCCCAGTGCAGCCATAGCCATGCCTCTGGCTCTGCCAGGTAAGGCGATGTGAGCCCAGGAACCCTTCCCGATCATATCTGACCTCACACTGTCAAAATGTTCTTGTGTATCTGATTCAACAAGCTGGATCTTGTGATGGAACAAGCCGTCATCGCATAGTTCAGATACATTTGTGCATATCAACCAAACAAAATTTGCCACAATAGTGCAGCTGGAAGACGCACGCAAGCACATTAAAACCATCCTCCAATGTTTAAGACAACAAAAATCTTTGCAAAAATACAGAGCCGGTCCAGTCCTGATGCCGACTCCAGCGCTGACAAAGAACCAGAGTGGACGAAGAACAGGATGTCCAAAGCACAACAACGAAAAAATGTCTCAAATAGTTGATTCAAGGCAGAGAAGTCATTTCCCATGACACGACCCCTGCAGCTTCCTGGAGCGCTGATGTTCTGTATACAAACCACTCATGTGGATCCCTGAACTGTGAGGTCAAGCCGTGGCCCTCGGGGTCACCGCTGACGCAGAGCCTCATGTCTACCAGGGCACCGTAACCCTCCAATTGTCTCATTTATCAAAAACTCCATGAAAATATACAAGTAAAATATGACTTCCTTCCATGACAGGACATGAGCGAATGCTGGCTTTGCCCTGGGAAGTGGGATTCTTGCTGGATTTTGGATTTGGAGATTGTTTATTATTAATTCTTACGGTCTGTGCTTCTCTTTTTCAAAGTAATATTACGTCAATTTAGATAAAATTCTGAAAGCATGAGATTTTTCTGTAGCGTAGCTGTTAAAACTGCCTTTCGTCTGCGTGTTCACATGCATTCATAGTTTCCACACATCCTCTCGTTTCAGAGCTGATGATTTTACCAGGACACGGTAAGCCCCGCTGCATCTATATTACACCGAGAAAAGCACACTTAGCATTTCTCGGCCTGCTTCACCGGTCCTTTATTGACGTAAAACTACCGTGAGCTCAGTGGTTGTCAGAAGTGAACAATTTATCAAAGCCACATCTCTCATCAGCTGGCTCTTTATAAGCAAGTATTTAAAGTTGTAGCTCGGTGGTTTGGTTTTTATTATCCTGGCCTTATAGTCTCAGAGGTGGGAATTCTGTGGATACATCACTGTCGCAGTCATCCTGCAGGACCTAATGGGTTTTGCAGAGCAGGAGATTATATTGTACCACTTATGCTTTGAAAATATCTGAACGTTGTTGCCCAACTAACCTTCACTAAGTGAAGTCAGTAGCACTTCTCTTAAATTTATACCAGTGGACAGGCACTTACAGATGTATTTGCACAGTTTCCACAATTTTGCCTTATACACTTTTTACATTACCGCAACAGATTTAAAACAAAAAAACCCAAACATTAAAATGTGATCAAACTTTCAGATTTAATAGAAGAGATTTTACTAAACTATAGCATTTGTGATTTAGGAATTACAACTTTTTTACCATTTTCATGGGCTCAGAAGTGTTTTGACAAGTGATTGAAAGGATGTTCATTGGCCAGCTGTGATCCATTTCCTTGTTAGTTTAACACAAATGAAGCAGATAAATAGTCTGGAGTTTATATCAGGTGTTGAGTTGGTATTTGTTGTTGAACTGGAGCTGCAAAGATGAAGCCCAGAAAGATCTCAGTGCAAGTGAAGGAGGTCGTCATCATTGTGGGAAAAACCAGACGTCTGTAAGAGATCAACCATCACCAACCATTTCAGCTTTATCCCTCTTGGAGGCGCCATCACAGTGGACCACACAGCGATTTGTGGATGCCGTTCCTGGCGCAACGCCACACGCACAGGGACACATATGCACAAACATACATGCTTTTTGGATAAGAGAGCAATGGTAATTTTTTAACCATGGTGGAGGCCATGTTATGGGCTTGCCAGGGTGCCAATGGAGCGGGCTCGTTGGTGTTTAAATATTATATTTCTGTGATATCTGTTAAATCCGAGCAGTTTACACTTTGGTCACATCTTGATTGTTTTAATTCAGATCCATGGTGGTGGTTTATAAATGCAAAATCATAAAACATTGGTTACTGGGAGTGATGATGATTTTATATTGACAAGCAATAAGAGATGAGATGCACAGAAACTGTATGTGTTGCTTTGCAACAAAATAAAAACTGTAAAATAAATAGCACTTGTAATCATACAATTGTAGTCTACAACCCTTTTGAAAATACGTGACATTTTTGTTTCAGGGATGCTACTAGATTGAATCATCAATGATACGTCTGCTTCTGACGGGAGAGAAAAAAAAACCCAACATCAAACCTGGGAATTAACCTGCAAAATAAAGAACTGGCAGTTTCAGAAAACCATTCAGCAGTTTGATTTAATCAGCTAAATCTCTAGCCAAGTAATTCCCTTCAACAGAAGTGTCGCCAGTTAAAGAGAGAGAGAAACAGATTTCTGTTTGTTTGCAGGTATGGCGTGACATTTAGGCTTCCCCACATCCTCCGCAACAGGTCCTCGGCTGTTTCATTTCTGCTCATCGCTCTCACACGGGACATCCTGTCAGCACATCTGTTTCTGCTGCTCCCCGTCTTACTGTTGCACGAGTCTGCTGCTGTGTCTAAAGCATGTCACCGGCACGTCTCCTGGTCCTTCTCGGGGACAGCGCAATGATGCTCTCAGTGTTTGCGCTGCGGTTTCAGGCTCCAGCACGAGGCTGGCCTGCTGCCTCCACTGTCCCCGACAGGGCCTTCGGTTTGTTTTCTGAGGAATGCCACAAAAACAAGCAGCTGTACATGAAGAATATATTTGGTCTTTCTTCAAACAGCTGAAAGATGTGTTCATCCCCCATCATGTTGCCTAGTTTGGCCAGAAACGCATTTCAAAGCGTTTTCCGGGCCACTGCGCATTTCCAGTCGACATCTGCTGGCTCCCTGGGAGACTGTAGGTCGCATGCACAAGGAAGCTTCCCAGCTGACTTCAAGCATCACCACAGACTTTTAATGTGTGCCAGAATGGATTCAGAGACGCGAATGGATGAAGTTTAGCCTGTAGTCGTATTGTACAGATTGCATCAACTTTTTCTTCAGCCATTTACTCTTTTTAAAGTATTATGCACACATTTCACAAAGCTTATTCAATAAATGAACAATGCAGTGAGCAAATATTTAAAAGTGACACAAAGTCTTCTATACTCAAGCTTTATGCATCTTGTAGTATTAATATATCAACATCTATTTTCCCCAGAGGTCTCCTTAAGTGTTTAATTTAAAAAAAGGCTATAATTAAATGTTACCAACTTTAAAATCACACATCTATATAATCTTTGAGCATAATTTATTAATTTTATGGATCAGAAAGTCGAAAGAGGGTTTTTTTGTTTGTTTTATTTGTTTGTTTGTTCATGCAGAAGTTCAAGTGGATGAAGATTTGTTTTGTATCTGCTCATATTTCCATCTTGAGATGTTGGTGCCACATTTCAAACACTCGAGATAAGCACTTAGGTCCCGTGGAAACAACTTAAGGATCCATGCAGCACTGCACAGCACAGAAACCTTGCAATGAAGGTCAGTCAGTTCACAAGCTTGAACAATACTAAGGAGTTTATGTTTGTGAACGGTCCAAGGCTGGCTGTTATCTGTCCTACAGGCTCCGGGACAGCGGCCAAGCTGATGCCATCTGAGTGGGAGGAACGCAACAAAATGGCAGGAAATTCTTCTTGGTTTTCTTCCATCAGCAGAAGGAATTCCTTTTAAATCAGACGGATGAAATGTTCCACTGAAAAGCCAGATTTTGTGACAGACCAAAAAAACTCAGCTTTTGGAGAACAACTCTGATAGAGACCGTTTCACATAAAGACAGAGTCCCGCAGAGCAAGAAAGGAGAAGAAAGAGAGGATACAAGAGAAATGTGTCAAGACCGCTTCCAGCAAACAGATGAGCTCGAACCTGAGATCAGGTACCAAGTCAGTCACGATGCATCAGTTCATCTGATCAGGCTGGTTATTAATAACAAAGCACAAGAAAACAAGGAACCATCTAGCGTCACACTGAAGCTTTGCTGCCACACAGTGAAAATTCACTTGCACAAAAATGCAAGAAATGCACAAGAAATCTTCTCTAAATCACACATTTATGTATTTCCCCCCACTCGCTGCTAACAGCCTCATGATGGATTGCTGGAAACGAACAGTATGTCTTTAGCTGACTGGTGCATGGAAATGTCTAAATTTGAACACAATTCTCTCTCAGTGCCAACTATTTGCAACTACTTTAATTGAATTGTCCTAATCTTAAAGCACTGTTACAGGTATTACGTCTCACGATTGAATTCACGTTTGAAAAGTCTTTGTCCTCCTCCTTTTAAAGATGTGCATTCATTCGTTCACAACCTTGCAAACGTTATTAGACAATATGTGAGGAGAAATGTCAAATACTGTCCAACATATGCGGACCGCGTATTACCAGGGGTCTGTTCACTCCTTGTTTTTTTGTCAATGAAGTCCTCCGGACAGCTCGGTTCGTTTGTTGCAGCAGAGCTCTTGATCTTGTGCTGCCATCTGGTGTTTAATGCAAATCAGTGACAAGACAAAATAGACCAGAACTTCACTGAAATTATTGCTTAAATTCCAATTTTATTCAAAATAAGGCTATGGATAAGGATAACCTGTCTAATATTCACTTAAACTAGGATGTAACATTTACGTTACTAAGAGTTTTATTAAGCTATGGGTTCAAGGTACTGTTTCTCACATGCTTTTCAAGAATCACAAAACAAACCAGACTAACAAGGACGTGAGAAAGTATGGAAGGGCTCCAGGTGGCTGATAAAAAAGGCAGATGTTTAGGATTAAGTGGCCTTGTGAGGATCCAAGAAGCCTTTTTCACATGCCTCTGTCCTGTTGTCCAGCTCATTTGGAGATCGCCGTATTGTTCGGGCTGCTAGCTTTTGAAGCAGGACATTTTTGAGGGACGCTCCATGGACCAGAAGGTGGTTCTGATTACAGGCTGCTCCTCAGGGATTGGTCTCAGCCTGGCTGTCCGGTTGGCCTCTGACCCCGACAAAACATTCAAAGGTAACCACAGCGGAGATCTATTGCTCATGATCTGATAAGATTTGATGCATCTTCTTATAGGTCACGTCATACTAACAAGATTGATCAAGATCCTAAAGTTTTGTATTGAGTCATGAAATGTGTAAAAAGAAAACCCTGACAAAAAAAAAACAACTTTTCCTTAAATGCATATGTGAGTTTTAATTGTATGCACAACTCGTTATGTTTAGTCTATGCCACAATGAGGAACCTTGCCAAGAAGGAACGTCTGCTCGAGTGTGTCAAAGGCCTGCACAGGGACACCTTGGAAATACTCCAAATGGACGTGACTGACCGGGAATCCATCCTGAAGGCCAGAGACAAGGTGGTGGAGAAAAGAGTGGACATTCTAGGTACGATCCCGCGGGAATGCGTTCGGGTTCAACTTTGATCACACTGGGTGAAGTCTGCGTGCGCTGACAGGCTTATTCTCATGATTTACAGTGTGCAACGCTGGCGTGGGTCTGATGGGCCCACTCGAGGTGCAGAGTCTGGACTCGATAAGGCACATTGTGGACGTCAACCTCCTGGGGACTATCCAAACCATCCAGGTCTTCCTGTCAGAGATGAAAGCGCGCGGTCAAGGCCGGATTCTGGTCACTGGCAGCACCGGTGGGCTTCATGGTGAGATTTCATTTTTAAAAGGAGTCAGCGATCATTTTACAGTTATTTTTTAACAATGAAGATCCACTAGCTTTTAAGCCTGTATGAAACTTCCAAAGTAATCCAGCACATCGTTCTTTCTTTCTTTCTTTTTTAACATCTGTCTGCATATCCTCACGTCTGTTCTTACAGGTCTTCCATTTAATGAAGTGTACTGTGCGAGTAAATTTGCAATCGAGGGTGCATGTGAGAGTTTGGCTGTCCTCCTTCAGCACTTTAATATCTAGTGAGTTTTAACTCTGCTAAATGTGAACTCTGTTTAGTAATATAGTCCATCGGTTGGTAACATATGAGTGTTGACTGAATGTTTGCTCCTCCAGTGTGAGCCTCATCGAGTGTGGTCCTGTCAACACCGACTTCCTGGTCAACGTGAAGAAGGCAGAACTTGGGGATTCGTCTCTGCAACAGGTTGATACTCAAACGTTAAATCTGTATGAAAAGTACCTGCAGCACTGCGGCTCTGTTTTCCAAAACGCAGCACAGGACACGGAAGATATTGTAAACGTAAGTGGGATATTTGCCGCTTCATTTATTATTGTCTGTGAGATATGTGTATGTGAATGAGATATATATATATATAGTATGTATTAAACATATATCCCATACACATGCACATATCTCACAGTCTTTTGCAAGTCATTGAACCATTGCTATAAATTTACAATTTTTTTTAATGTGTATTCAGCATCAGGTAAATTTACATATGCAGTGATTGTTGTGTCAACCTGAGCTCACACCTACATCTGTCCTCTATTGTTTGTTTTTCTCTTGAAGGTGTTTCTAGCTGCCATCCGCTCACCCAGCCCTACATTCAGATACTTCACCAACAGCGTTGCGCCACCTCTGACCAAACTGAAGGTCACAGAACCCGACGGAGCACAGTACATCAGTGCTATGAGCAAGATCATTTTCTCAGAGGAGGCTCAATGAATTTGGACATGATTTTCTTTCAAACACAACGTCAGCTGCAGACATGGGTGCAGACATGAGTGCAGACATGGGTGCAGACATGGGTGCAGACATGGGTGCAGACTTGGGTGCAGACATGGGTGCAGACATGGGTGCAGACTTGGGTGCAGACATAGGTGCAGACATGGGTGCAGACATGGGCGCTTATGTGCAAATGTGAACAGTCTTTTTCTCTTCTAATTTTAGTTCTTGTTACAAAGTTGACCCACTGAGTTTTGTTTGGCTCCGTGGTCTATTTTTGTGTCACTTATCACAGGTGGGGAAACAGTTGATAAGGACTGTGTTCTGTGTTTTGGCTGATACTGCATGCTTTGCATTCCTCTTCTGTAACAATAGTCTTGCATATCTTCACTGGGATTACTGAGTTTACTGCATTGTTGAAGCTCAAATATTCTAAAAATGAGTTTATGTAATTTTTGTTTTACTATTTTAGGCACACAGAGACATTTTTTTCAGTTAAAAGCCTGAACTCAACATTATTTGATCCTCTAATAATGTTTTTTTTTTTTTACCGTAATAAAATCAACGTTTTAACACAAACGAGTGTTCTGTGCGTTGCCTTTCTTTTCAGTTGCTTGCTTCAATTTATGCCTGAAACTTTCCATACTTCCACAAATAAATATAAAAAAACAAGGAATGTCTAAAGTCTCTTAAACGATGGTAAGAAGTGTAAACCTTTGTCACATATTGAAACATGACAAAAGAGAACTTTAAATCCAAAAGGGAAACAATTGTAAGACTTATGTTTTGTTTTGTTTTTTTTATTTATTGGTATTGGTTTTATTCTTTATACAGATGAATCTTATAAATGTTGTATAATCCGCAGCTGCAAAGTTCATTTAATGTGTGAATGATAAATATATATTTTAAAGTGCTAAAAAGCCAAACACACTAATGTGATGAGGCCTGTTGAAGCCCTGGACGAGCGGTGACTTCATGATACTAGTTTTGTGCAGTTTAGTGAAAGTGGTGAAAGTCCTGTGACAACATGTCAACACAAACAAGCAAAATACAAAGAAATCCAATAGAAATGGTGACTGAAGATAACAGAAAGTAGGGGTGACCTCGTAATCTTTCTTTTAACAAAAATCTAGCAAGGTTTAAATACAAAGAAAGTACAAAGAAAGAAAAATGTGTGTGTAATCTGAATATCTGAAGATTACAGAGACTGTATCATCTCTCTGTAGTCCAACGACTGTATAAAGTTCAGGGGTCAAAGAGTGAAGGAGCCGAGCAGCTGGAACAGCACCCGTTCCCTCTGAAAGGCTGCGCCCTTCCGAGGATTTAGCGTCTTCGAAGGACGACCTGCCTCATGAAAGTTTCCTGAGGAAGTCATCCTGTCTGCACATCCATGTGTAGCGTGTTTGACCTGATTTGATAGGATTCACTCAGGTTCGTTAATCCTTTCCTGATCAGGTGCCCTAATTCGCCCGTGAAGCTCCTGATTTGGATGCAACGCCACCACTTCTGGCTCTGTTACCGCACCGTCACTTAATAAAGCAACACTTAGACGCCGTTAGCCTCTTAGAGGCTTATATAGATCAGTATGATGAGGGTTGAGTAAAGGCTACTGTAAAATGGATTTTTAAAAATGCGATCTAGTTTTAAATTATGCAGAAGTGTTTTTTTTCTGAGTCATTGTGTGAAAATGCTGATTTGCATTACTTTTTGTTCTGGATCTGTTTTACACAACAGCATCAAAACACAGCTGCACGTGCACCTCCTGTTCTTGCTGGATCGTTTTTGGCCTTGTGGAAAGTTTTACTGGTATCATTGTGTTGTTTTATCAGTTCAGTGCATCACTTACGAGGTCCTTACATATGATTAATTGTTTTGTCTAAATTAACATAATCTTTATGTCTCTGACAGATTTAATAATAATAGCTCATATCAGTTTAGTCCATGTATGTGACAGTTAAGGTTATAAATAGGTTTTTTTTAACTGAATTATTTGTGCTCATGAGGTTTTAAGGTAAGTTACAAATGTATAAACGAAATGGGCTGTCCGGACACAAAAGCGCTGACACTCATTTGGTGCATCGCTTCACAAAAACCCGTAAACACAGACAGTTTCAACATGACACTAGTGTGTGAATCCACAAACCTTTGAAATCAGCTGGTACTCATTTTATTTTTCTTTGTATACATAAATTTACCACCTCCTCGCATGTATAATTTAAAATCCACCCACGAGTGTTCTGATTGGTCAGAACCGACGGAGCCTCCTGTTACGTAACTGCCTACCTTATTAGGTAAGTGGAGCGGCTCCTCGCAGGTCAGACGAGAGCGAAGCTGCCGAAGCTCGTCTGATATCCGCGGTGTATTTTGTGAGGGACCGAGATTTGACCACAAACGGTCCAAATGGCCAACAGAACAACGTCGCTCCTCTTCAGGGCGCTGCTGGATATGAATGAAGGCCACGTCTCAAAGGCTGTGCGGGGACACGCCAGATGGACCCAGTTCAGGTGCGTCAGGGTCCACCACATCCGGAGATGCGTCTATGTGTGCGGATTTAAGTCCACTGTTACTTATCAAAATACATTTTCTTTAGCTTTAAACATGACAACTGTTATTCGGAACCATTTATCCAGATACAAGTTTCAGCTGTCTACAGGAGAAACTCCCATACAGGAACAAGTTTCACTCGTATAGTGAAACAAGTTTCACTCTATGGTTTCAGGTCAAATTCACGGTGATGTTGGTCAGTAACAGCTGTGTCATGTGTCATTGACCTTCCCTGAGATGTCCGTCACATACATGTTCAATGTATTTTTCCTCCGTGCAGACACATGACTTCTTGTGGACTGCTGGCGGTGAGGAGGTCCAGCCTCCAGCTCTGCCCCGCCGCGCCCCTGAGCGCACCCAGCCGCAGTTTCATCAACCTGGTCGCGCCCATCAGCGCCCGCAGGGTGGAATACACCGAGTCTCGGATAGTGGAGTGAGTGTCCCGTCATATTTAAAAAAAGAAAAAAAGGAAATCGCTCAATTTAAACATCTTAAATTAGTTTCCCAATTCTACAACCATCCCTCTGAGAAAAGAGTTTTCCATTAAATCAGTGGCTCTTATACTTTTTGGCCACCCCACGCCCCACCACCTCCTTTTGGGGGGTTCGGAAAATTTCCATCTGAGAGGCCTGATGTGAAAACATTAGTTCTGCATGTTGCACTTTCCACAACAAAAGGGCGGGGGGTGGAGAGAGATGCTGGGTGGGGGGTGGTCGTCATCATGGGGCCCCGTTATACCCCCGGTATGAGAAGCACTGCATGAAATAACGTTCAAATAAGTTATACTTGTGGCCTTATTTAGAGCATTATATGATACATTAAGACTTAACCGGCGTAAAACCTTGATTAAAGCCACTCTGTGTCAGTACTACTTCTGACCACACGGGGGCAACAAAACACAAAGAAAAGTCTACAGCTGTGTCCAAAACTGCCCCCTACTCACTATATAATCCACTATAATCCATTATTGTGATTTTTGTAATGGTGCCCAAACATGTAGTGAACATTCCTTAATCCCTCAATGTATCTCACAGTGCATCATAAAAGCAGTGCACAGACGACAGTCACTAATCAAGAACTCTGTTAGTCATGCAACGTGCTCAGAGAGGATAAAAAAAGAGGATGAACACAAACTGAGATCAGCGATAAATAATCTATTTATGTAAACACATAATGGTTTAAGCTTTGATTGTACTCTGAAACTAATGGCTTTGTGACGTCACAATCACACGCTGATTATTTGTAAACCAGATTGTGCGATTGCAAAAGCCCCCCAGGTGGTAGTGTAGTCTGACAGCAGTCCGATGGTTAATTATTCATTCTAGATGAAGGATAGTACAATAAGTCCAGTTTAGTTGCATTATAACAATTACATTACTGTAATTGTTTGTCTTCCAAGTCGACAGCGTCCTGTCAGTACAGTGACGGCATGTCTCAGTCGTCTGACTCGTAATCTGTGACTGTAACTCATCTTCTCATAATCAAAATCATTTTGATGATCATCAGAATGAAAAGTGAATGTTCAAAAAGTTGGGTTAAACACATCCGATACATTTTCGATGTAAATTTTTCAGCTGTGCAGCACAATGAGAAGCTCAACAAGTCAAACCTCCAGATTCTGGTTTTGTTTTGACCGGTTCTAGAAAACATGCAGCCGTGGATTTTTTACGTCATGCTTCTTTACTTTTGCATCAGATAGTTACACGGTTGTCTACTTCTGACTTTGTCTTCAGGTACTCGCCAGAGCAAATGTACGACGTGGTGGCCAACGTGGAGAAGTACCAGTATTTTGTTCCCTGGTGTAAGAAGTCTCATGTGACGAAGGGGCAGAGTGGGGAGACCCGGGTGGAGCTTGAGATAGGTTTCCCCCCCATCACGGAGCAGTATACATCTGAGGTCACCTTTGAGCCGAACCACCAAGTCCGAGTGAGTCCTTCTAGCTTCTCTCTGCTAATGTGGCTCCTTTTTTTGGGCTGATATTTATATTTATTTATACTTCAGCTTGACATTTCCATCTTTTATCTTCATTTACACCAAATATTGTGTTGCCTTTGGGCGGTGGGTTATGGTGGGTCCTTTGTTTTCAAACAGGCCGTGTGCACGCAAGGATCCCTCTTCAACCATCTTGAAACGATATGGAGGTTTGCCCCCGGAGCCAAAGACTTAAACTCCTGCAAAGTGGATTTTTTTGTAAGTTTCGTAGATAAAATGAGTGTCTGGAATGAGTATGACGTGGTTTTGCAACAAAAAAATAAAGAACGGTAAATCTTTGAAAGGAACTAGTCCATACGTGCGCGTAGAACTTCACAAATTTAAGGAAAGACTAATTACAAGCCTTTGTTTGTGAACTTTAGTGATCCGCTCTGTGCTTACTGGATCACCGTCTGAGAGGAAGCGTTGAGTGAAATCTCATTATGCTCTAAATTTGGCCTTGAGTAGCAAGCTGGTGTCCTTTGTAAGGCTTGAAATAGCTGCAGAGGTGGAGAACATTGATAAGGAGCTGCTGACGGGAGTCTGACCTCAGTGTTGGCACAGATTCCTCTGCGTCAGCAAAGAACCGGTGGGATTTCAGTAGGTCGTGTTAAGTAAGGGATGCTGGAGTCTGAACATCAGCGGTGTTCAGGTTCACGCTGGAAACAAAACGTCATGTGATTATTTGCAGTTTTTGCTTTAAACAAGTGCTTTGAAATAACAAATTGCAAAGTGAGCTGACAGTCTGCCATCGTGCCTCCGTGTCTCCTCCAGGTGTCGTTTGAGTTCAAGTCTCTTCTGCACTCTCAGCTGGCCAGCATGTTCTTTGATAACGTGGTGAAGCAAATGGTCCATGCCTTCGAGTCACGCGCAGCAACACTTTACAGGAGCCAGCCGGCGGCATCGTTAAGACAGCGGCCGGCACTGAGCAACCCCCTTTGACCTCCGCTACCATCCATCACATGGACTTTTAACCGCGGCAGCCATCCTAGAGCTTCACCTTCGCTCAACGCGTTTGACACAGGGGACCTGATCTTCTCTGATATCTTACTGTCAAGTTTACATGTGTTTTAAAACTGTATTTATTTATAAACCAGAAGCTAACTTATGGACATTTTTATTTATTTCATGACTCAGAATAAATGTGTGGTTTAAAGTGGTCGTGTTTGAGAGACATTGCTTCTGTGTGGAGTCGTATATTTTTTTGGCTTCAGAAAGTGAAGAAGATGCAATTCAAGCAAATATTTATTAGTGTTTAATAGTTTAATCTGTGACTGTTTACTCATAGTTGACTTTGGCCAAGCAAAAAGAAAGAAAACCAGCCGGGGTTTATGGGCGTAGTCGCACCAGGGAAGGACCAATGATCTGCAGCAACTCGTACTTGGAAAGTACTGATACAGAGAAAACATGTGCTGCTGACTGTATTTTGCCAGCAGCCTGTGATCACTGCAAAAGTACATCGCAAACAGTGAAATCTGTAATAGCTATAATTTGTTGCAATTATTGCTACAAATTTAACCAAATTCATCCCTCATGTCTGGAATGTTCTCAGCCGGGCCACAAATTTGAGCCAGATTAAATGTGAAGTCAGTTATTTGGATGCTGGTGCAGAAATTTGGACTTATTTGACTATATTTGATATTTAATTGATGACACATGCTTTGTTTCATGCTGTACACTGATCTTTTCAGAGTGCATCACCTTCACTTGCCACAGTGTGTTGCACAGATGCACAAATAGTAAAACAAAATGAGCATTTATTTAATCAAGGCAATGTTAGTGCAGTACTTCAAAGTCATGCAATTTTTTTCAAAACAAGTATGTAATGCAAAAATTATTTTGAAATGACTGAGACAAAAGAGTTGTTTTTGTTTTTAATTTTTAACTAAAAAGGGACTTCACTAGGACGACTGCAGTTGCTTGTCAATATCACCAGATATCTGCAATACTTGCGTTATTTAGATGCATCCTACAATGTAGGGCTGCAAACCACTGGATACCTGACAAATAACACTGAAATGCATCTACGGTGTATCTGGTTGTGAGTCACACTAAAGAAATCAAGTGCTGAAGAGATGCTGAGTCAAAGCTCACAGCAGTGCTGTGCAAGAAAATCACTAAAGTTGTGAATAAATAGAACTACATCAAGCAACAATGCATCAACAAACTGAATGAAATTATGTTTACAAATGATCACGCGTCTGGACAGCGCTAACGTTGACTTCCATGAGAATCCACGAGCACCTGAAAAAAGGATAAAGAAAGTAATAAACTTTAAACTGGATTGTAAAAGGACCTGGGTCAGTGTCTGGTGGCCATCAGAATGCGGGCCGCTGCATTGTGAACAGCCTCCGTCCATAAACAGATGACTGGTCAAACCAATAAAGGAGGATTTACGTTCATCTAAACAAGAAGGTGTGCATTAGTCTGGTGTGATTACTTCAGTGAGTTCAGTGACCTGAACTTTGCCACATGTTGTGGGTTAATTATTAGTCACCTGTACAACCTGTAATGCTGGAAAATCTGTGGTTTTCCCAGATCAGACGGCAGTCAAAAAGTGGGCTGGATTAAGGTTTGAGTTTAAAAGTATAAAAGGAGATTTTTCAAACGGAGAAGAAGCAGGAATATAAAGCAGTAATAAAAAGCAGTACGATGATGATGAGGATGAAGATCGCTGCCTTGATTCTGGTCTTCGGCTGCTGTCTTTGTGAACAAGGAGTTGAGAATGACAAAACACAAACGTGCTCAGGATCAGAAAGCTGTTGTGACACTAGCGTCACATCTGTTTCAGTGAAAGTTGGCGCACTGGAGGAGAAACTTTCAAACATGGCAGAACAAATTGCATTTCTGAAAAGCAAACTGCAAAACGAGGAAAAACAAGTCCTGGAGCTACAGAGCCTCATTCAAGGTCATTTGGAACAGCCTGAGTGTTTCTGTCATAAATTAAGGGAATGTAATTCTTACTTCTGGTGTGTTTGATGTGATTTTTTAAATTCAGGGCAACAGCAGGTGGCTTTTTCAGCAGCTCTCAGGGATTCGGAGTCTGGAAACACAGGACCTTTTACCACTGCTACAGCACTGCAATATAAAAAGGTTTTCTCCAACACTGGCAACAGCTACAATCCTGCAACAGGTGTGTAAAGTAGGAGAGAACCAGATACAAGGAGAAGAAAAGAGAAATGCCAATGTATTCCCATGAAATGTGTGTTTTTTTATCTCTGTGTTTTGACAGGTATTTTCACAGCAATGGTCGACGGGATGTATTTCTTCCGATACTCAATGTTCAACAACCTCAGCTCCACTCCCACCTCAGTTGTGTGTCTCAGGAAGAATAGTGAGGTTTTGACATGTGTCTGGGATACCAGCGGGACGGACAGCAATGACACGGGCAGCAACGCTGTGGTCATTCCTCTGAAGGTGGGAGACCAGGTCTACGTGGAGCTGCAGGCAAACAGGATCGTCTACGACGACGTGTTTCACTACAACACCTTCAGTGGGTTTCTGCTCTTCACCCTCTAAATCAAACAGCATGCTTTCTCTGCTCCTTTTTCCTGAAATATCCTGCTTTTGTGGAGCTTTTTGTTAAGTTTCGTTTGAATAAAAGGACTGCTTTTCCCCCCTGCCTCCTGTTCTTTGGTCCTCCACATCACAAAAATGTAATATTTCCACAAACTTGCTAGATCAGAGAACAGTTAATTATTATTATTATTTATTTATTTATTTTTTGGTGTTGCTACCTGCGCAACAGCATTACATTTTGTGGCCATACATTTAAAGACTTAACAAGTTTAAGTTATATGCCTAAAGTTGACAAAACACAATCTGCTCTTCGTGCAACAGGCGGTCTGGCCCGTTTATGGCAGTAAATAAAACAGATCTCGTTAAGTATCTAGTATAAATCCATATTACCCCATTTTTGTAGACAAAAGTGAATCATGCCAAACAGCTCTTGAAGGAACCAGCTCGGTCTCCGCCACCTACTGACCAGTCTGTCTGAATGTGTGTGTTTTTGAACAAACCTCAGGTGATTATAGTTTCCCTCTAATTCCTTGCAAAGTGCCAGATATAACACACCTAAAGCTGTTTATTTACATGATAAAAAAACATTCACCACTTTTGAAACAATAACAACAAGAAATGTTAGTAGCCTTCTACTCTTATGCTGTTCACCTGATTTGCACAAAATGTGAGTAAAGCCCCTTTTGAGACTATGCTGACAAAAGTTACCTTATCAGATCCTTTATTTTTCAAAGTCATGTACCAATCAAATTTGTAGCGGTGGCCCAAAGTTGCCTTTGGCCAGTTTATTATGATGTAAATATTCATACAAATCAAAAACTTGAGAAAGCCTAACAAGACTTGGCATCGTGGCTGAGTGAGACATCCTTTGGCAGGACAGTTAATTTCATAAAGCTGCAGATTGTTTTTTCCAACACAGAATACAAGTTATGTATTTGCAATTTTGGAAGCAGAGGAACTTAAAACATCTCTCCAAGTGAATCAACTTTTGACTGGATTTTTTATGTATTGCCTTTAAGTTGTTGAGATAAGAGGCCAAATATCTTGCATTAGTGTAGTTTGCACGAGAAGGTTTTCCTTTATGTGTTTGTGTCAATTAAACCTGCAGAGAAAAAGTCCTGAGAAACCACCAGCTGAATATTTCCTGAATGCGTCTCAAGGACTCTTCCCACAGTTTGGCAACACACACAAATCCACAAGTCCTTGACTTTTACCCTGTTTCTTCAGCCTGAGGGTGAAGTGACAGCCACAACAGGGATGAACCCAACGACGGAGTCAAAACAAGAGTGAAGCGTTTCAACGTTCAGGAGAAAGTGATCACTTAGACAAGTCACCGCCCTTCGGCTTGCTCTTCCTCAAACCTGAAGAAATGAGAAGTAAGGGACATTTCTGATGAAGAAACATGCCGTCACAACCTGTGGTGTGATTTTTGATAAACAACAGAGCATGAAGGAATATATAAGGAAATACCTTTAAATGTGCCGGTTTAGTTTTATTAGAGTTGCTGGTAAATTAAAGGAACATCCACAACTCTAACCCAAACCCCAGACGAGGCGTTACCAGGCGAGCCCGGACATGTAATCGCTCCTGTGTGGCCTGAGTCTGCCTCAGTCGGCCTCCTCCCAGATGAACATGCCAGAAACACCACGAGGTTGTCCAGGAATCATCTGAACTCGATGTCCAAACCACCTCTGGCTGCTCTCATTGTGGAGCACCTCGAAGAGTCATCTTTTATAAATAATCATCTTTTTATATGTGCTTATGTGAGCTGTGACAGTAGTTTCCTCAAAAACCAAGCTTTTATTTAGTCACTTATTTATTTGTAAAGAAATGTTACATATTTTCAGGCCTGTCTGCCTTTACAGATGAACGTGTGAACGTATTAACAACATGCTTCACAGGTGTAGCTGAAGCAGTATTTAAGTCAGTATGCAACTTTATTTTAAAATAGAAACTATCAGCCTCTAGGTTTGCTACTCTGTAGCAATGTAGACATTCAAGGCACCCAGAAAAATATTTATACATTTATCTATTCTTGCATAATGAATCTGCTATTGGACAGTTAGTTTGGCGGAGCAGAACGCCTCCCCGTGGTCGTTCGTGCCTCTGCAGGTGTAAACGTTGGTGTCCTCCGGGCCAACTTTGGACAGAACCAGGGTGCAGCGTCCATCTTCCTCGTACTCTATCTGCACAGTGGAGGACTCCTCCAAAGGTTCATCGCCACACAGCCACACCACCTCCGGGTCTGGATATCCTGCAAAGACAGACGGGGGTGCTGAGGTCAGAGGAAGCGGAGCAGAGGTGGTTATGCGCCTAAAGAAAGAAGTCAAGTTGCAATTCTTGAACTTGTTTGAACTTGTCATTTTTTCATGGGGATAGTTTCATGTTTGTCTAAAAGTACAATATGCAAGATGTGTGGATGTCTAAAACGTTGACACTCGGTGTGTGTGATGATGTACCCGTGAGGTGACAGGAGAGACGAGCACAGGATCCCTGAGTTAGAGTCTGATCCTCCAAGCTCTGGGTGAACTGGGGGGGTCCCTGCATCTCGCGCTCCAGAGACTGCAGGGCATGCTCAGCTTCTGGGCTCAGGGGGAGATCTAGGAGACAGAAGTAAATAAAAACCATCTAAACCGAGAACGTAAACATGTTTCGGTGAGATTATGGCTGTGGATAAGGGTCTCACCCTCTCTGGGGCTCGTGGGAGAAGCACAGGAGTCGCTTTTAGACAGCAGAGCCATTCTCTTTAGGGCAAGCATGGCCTTGCCGGCTTTCTATAAGACACATTTCTGTCAGAAAACACAGACACTTAATCACAGAGAAAAATGCATACAAGCACTGATGTGTTACCTTCCACTTTTGCCTGGCTAGAAACCTCTTCATTTTCTCCTTTGACAGACTCTTTTTGGCAGTGAGGTCTCCAGATTGAAACGCTGCCATCCAGGGATGGGCAAGAGCTTCTCCACAGGACATCCTCCGTCTTTTAAATAAACAGAAAATTGCTAGGGACCGACTGAAGATGGCGTATGTGGTTTGTGTCGTGGCTGTGTGTTGATGAAATCACCTGCAGTCCTTGCTGAGCAGCGAGCTGATGAAATGTTTGGCCTCATCTGTTATATCCTCAAAGCTCTCTTCATCAAACTCCCACTGAGCGGCCGTGACCAAGGCCAGGGTCTCTGCGTCACTGGTTCCCTGGAATGGAGACTCGCCACTCAACCTGAAAACACAGACAAATGACAAGAGCACTCACTGTCAAGTGGACGTTATGGACCATTTTATTTCTGTCCGCTAGGTGGCGGTAACAACCTAAAGGAAAATCTGTTTATTTCATCAGTGGGTTTTTCTGGCTTTAATAACATGGATACGGATCCAAAATCCTGTATTGGTTTGATATGAAAGAAACTGCGTATTTCTCACTATAAATTAAACTGTTATATGCAGACAAAGGGTGTACAGAATATGTTCCTGTTGACAGTGAAATATATCACACTTAGCTGCTCTAGCCTGCAGCAAAGTCTGCCTGCTTGTTGTTTGGTGCTAATTTATGTATTTATTTATTTATTTTATGGCGTTTTCTAGGTCTTAACAGCAGCCAAATGCCGCTGTAAGTTTATTACACAAAGAAAAATAGCAAGGATGAAGCAAAGCAATAAATTACAACATGTAGCTTCAGTTATGAAAACAGGTTAAGTCCAGGGGAGCTGCAGTCTCTGAGGGTAAACTTTTAACAAACAACCGCTTCCAACGTGTCATAATGTTTCCATATTGTCATTGAAATACGCTGCTATTTGATTCTGTTATAGTCACTTTCAGATTTCACGTGGGGGCTATTTTCCAGATTATTTCTTGGAAGGACGCAGCAACTTCCTGGAACGTGAAAGACAACCAAGGAGGACAGAGCCAAGCCTTGCATTTACTGAGCACACAGGAGAGTGAAATCAATCTTTTCATTTGTTTCTTGGCAAGTAAATGAACAACCTCCTTCCTAAAATGTCAAAACTGATACCTAAATGAAGAAAGAGCGGTGAAGTGACTCACAAGATGTAGGAGATGACTCCAATGCTCCACATGTCGGTGGCCAAACACACCGGCTCGTAGTTGATGACTTCAGGTGCCACAAACTCAGGGGTGCCGTGCATCACCTTCAGAGGTGCGCTGTCGTCTGGTAAATTTCATATACAAAGTTTTGGTACCGAACACACACGTTAAACGAATAACTGCAAGGAGAAATGCATTTTGTGTACCGAGCTTGCTGGCTAATCCAAAGTCAATGATCTTTATGGAGGTGCCGGTGGTGTCGAGGCAAACAATGTTTTCAGGTTTCAGGTCCAGGTGGATGATGTTCTGATCGTGCATGAAGGCAATCCCCTCCAGAATCTGCTGCATGTAGCGCACACTGGCAGGCTCCGAGTACTCAAAGTTGTCATCAACGATCCGCTCAAACAGCTCCCCACCTGCGATACTGCAGGAAGACATCACTCAGGCTTGACATACACCCAGACCCCGCTGTTGCTATGAGAATCTAACGCCATAATACTTACAACTCCATCACCATGACCATCTCGGGCTTGTGATCATACGCTGCCAGACACTGAACCAGCTTGGGGTGATGCAGGTAGTTCATCAGCTCAATCTCTTTGCGAGCAGCCTCTCGCTCTTTGGTGCGACGTCCTTTGTAGAACTTTCCAGCACACACACGTCCCGTCTCTTTGTGGGTCAGCTTGTACACCAAACCGAATTTCCCCCTGATGAAGACAAGTCACTCCTATGTTTTATTGAAGATGAGTAAAAGACACATATCTGTCTGATACAGCTGCCACTGAAAGGGAAAGATCACTTACTTCTTAGATAAACTACCCACGAGACCTGAAGCTGATAAACCAACGTTGGCCTACAGGATCGTGTCTCTACATGCTTATAATTTAAACTGCGATCTACTTTTCTGCAAACATTTTTACTCTTCCCACAGTGCTAATTTGAAATGCCAACACGCCTCATCCTTTCCTGATTCCAGTTGTTCGAGGAAAATCTTTTGGCTCCAGGTTTGGCTCCATCAATACTCACATTCCCAGCTTCTCCTGCATGTTGTAGTGATCTGTGACTTTGTGGGACGTGTCAATGGTGACGCAGGTGTACTCGTGAGAGGCGTATTCTTGCTTCTTGTCAGGCTCTGTGATCACAGGTGCAAATGCTTTAGTATAACACTGATTATATTTCCTGGCATTTAACATTTTCAGGAAACTCATGTGGCCTCACCTTTCTGCTCCATCGTAATGACTGGTGAGACTGGGCCTGGCTCACTCACTCCCACGGCGTTATAGGCCCTCACTCTGAAACAGTACTGGTGATGAGGCTGCAGCCCAGAACGCACTCTGTATGAGGTGCTTTTACACTGGCCAGTGAGTTCGGTCCAGTCCTCAGACTCAGCGCATCCTTGGTTGTTTACCTCTACCACGTAACCCAGGATGGCACTGCCGCCGTCGTAGCAGGGACCCGACCAAGACAGCACAAGACTGGATGGAGATAGGATGGAGATGACAGGGCAGGAGGCAGGAGGCTCTGGCCTCTCTGGACGGGGGGGATTGAAATGTTTTTTGAGTAACAGCGTCACTTGGCTTCTCTGGGCTTCACTTGGACAGATTATGCGTCACCTCACCTATGACAGAAAGCGTCAGAGTGTGTTGCGCTGAGCCTTTGCGGTCTTTCAGTACGACGGTGTAGCGACCAGCGTGCTGTGGTTCAGCCTCTGTGATGACCAGCGTGCTGCTCTGATCTGTACTTTCTGTCTGCAGTTCTGGGCCGTGCACCACCTGCAGGTAAAAATAAGCAAAGACGCGGAGGTAAAGATAGAGGAAACATGGCAGGGGTCGATGTTTTGTCTTTCAAACTTTAAATTCCCTGACCTGCTCTTTGTTTCTGATCCAGCGAGACACTACAGGAGGGCTTCCGACAAAAGCACACGTCAGCCTGGCGGTTTGTCCCACCTTCACTTCCAGGTGCTGTGGAGGATTTTCGAAACGTAAAACTGGGCCTGTAGAGACAAAACAATGTGGGTGTTTTGACTCTTAGCTGGTTGTAGTGTTTGCTGAATGCTGATCCATCTGACTGGAAGGAAACAAGCGAGCCTGGTGTTCGAGTCTGAGATAAAGAAATGTCTGGTGGTGAAAGCTGTGGTTTCAGTTCCACTGTGACTCTGGGAGGGTATTTGGTCAACCTGATACCATTATTGTGTTGCAGTACACAGCAGACCAAATGTCTATTGGAAACAAAGTCTAAAACGCAGATAACCTTTTCAAGCTCACAGGTAAATGCAGTCCTTGCGTTACAGTCGAGATCCATCATGTGCTCTTTGTCACAGACAGCATTTGGTACTAAAAAGTACCATATATGAGCTGAAGTCAGTGCCTTCCCACACGCCATCAGTATTCAAATACTGACACCAGGATGTCAAATTTGACTGAGGCCAATCTGATAAAATAATGTTTAAACTGCTTTCAAGGCAACAGTTCAACCTTTCTGTCTAATCACTAACCAGCCTTTATTTCCAGTTCATGAAATGAAACAAATAAAAAGAAAAAAAAAAAACAAATGATGCAACACGTCCACTAGAAAAAACAGTCATCCAGATGTTACTGGAAAAGCATCTCAGGCTTTTGTTGCTGTTGCCAACACCCTTCAGGCAAAGTTTACCTGTATATCAGAACACAAAACAATATTTTATCAATAATAAAATCTTAAAAAGGCCGTGCAGCTTCATAACAAAGGTGGTTATTCCCACCAGCACTCATATTACCTAAGCCTTTACCACATTACCTAATCTAATAGATAAATGACATTAATTCAGCAGAAACGGGATCAATATATATATATATATATATATATATATATATATATATATATATATATATATATATATATATATATATAGATATATATATATATATATATATATATATATATATATATATATATATATATATATATATATATATATATATATATATATATATATATATGTGTGTGTGTGTGTGCGTGTGTGTGTGTGTGTGTGTGTGTGTGTGTGTATGTGTGTTTTCTCACCAGTTCCTGACGCTCTCCTCTTTGGGATGACTTCTGCAGAGACAAATAACATGCAGGTAGGTTTTCGCAGCTTTATAGGAGTGGCGGTTCCCTTATTACGGCTATCAGCTTACAGGCTCAGGAAGTTTCACTGTAGCGCACAATGTCCACTTCCCTATATGGTGTTCACTTGGGACCGAAGGTTTTAGTGGGTGTTTCAGGGAGTTAGATTGTTGTGGAAGTCTAGTGTGGTTGTTGTGTATGTAACCGGCAGCCGGTCACACAGACTGGGGGCCTGCTTCCTTTTTAAAGTCCCTACATATATCTGTAAGAGTTAAATTAGTTCCGTTGAGGGCAAAATAATACAAACACATTTGTCTTGTATTTCTGTAAAACAACCTGCATGTATTAGACATAAATGACACTGAAAACAGCTATGAATCGAGAAATAATGTGTCGATTTGTCTGTTTGTCCGAGTGATTATTCGAGTACCTCTTGGAGATGAGACTGGGCTCTGAGTTACAGAGTTTGTAGGCGAGGAAGAAACGGATCCTTTGAGCTTCGGCAGCTCGTCTTCGGGAGTTTGTGGGGATTTTCCGTTTTGCATTATGGTCTGAGGTGTAGATGAGGAAAACCTCGAAACACCACAAATACCTTCATAGTCTGCATTTGTTGTGAGCAGAGGAGGCAAAAGGAGAGAATCAGAAACAAAACTCAGGCTGAGAAAAGTTTAGAGTTAAATTTCAGCAGCAAGTTGTTTTGCCGGCTGATTTCCTGGTTCATGAACTCATGAGATCTTGAACGAATTGGCTCTAATGAGGATTGTGAAAGCTTCCCCACTGCGCCCGATGTCTCCCTCACCTCTGACAAACACGGCAGCGCTGCAGGATGTCTTCCCGGCATCGTTTTCAGCCAGACACGTGTAGGCCCCGGCATCTTCTGGTAAGCAGTCCCTCACCACAAAACTCACCTCCCTGCCGTTGAAGGACGGATTCCCAAAACGTGCCTCTTCACCTGTGCAGAGCAAGAAAAAATAAAACCAACTAGAAACAATCTCTTCTTTTGGGTTTGTATGTGTTTGTTTTCTGAATTCTGTTTCTTAGATTTCACGTTGGGGTTGTCTGCATCTGGTTACATTTCTGTCATTTTTTAAATGTATTTTTTTAGTCTCGTCAGTGTTTCAGTTCAAACATTGAACTGCTAACAGTGGATCCATCCGTATAAGTGCTTCATCTGGGTTTTTTTCTTTTTTTTTTTCAAAATATAGGAAATGTGAAGAAATTATGAAAAAAAACCCCACTAACATTTATTTTATGGATGTAGTAGTGCAGATTTAAAAGCAATAGTTTTATCCACTTGAATAAATGTCTTATTACTTGCTGTACTGTACTGGACAAAAATTGTTGCTGACCATCAGTCTGAACCTGAGGATGAAAATGTAAGAGGGATGCAGCGGCGTAACGTAAATCTGCTCACCATTGTGCAGCCACGTCACTTTGATGGGCTGACTCCCGGAAAGAGCCCCTCGCAGCGCGATCTCACTGCCCTCGTCCACGCTGCAGTCCTCCAGGGGCTCTATGAAGACAGGCAGATCAAGAAGAGGCCCTGGATTTGGAGAAAGGGGACAGAAAAGGAGTCGTGACTATTTGCAATTAGTTCAGAATTTCCTGCTCGTGCTTTCAAATCTCTTGTTTAGTTTATAATAAAGAACACGTTAAAAGTGTTCTCTGAACTCTGATGAGTTCTGTCAGTTCTGAAGATGAATGTTTGAGTGACGTATAGATCCTTGCATGATAAGGGCTGGTCTTGCGGGAATTTTACTCCCCCTTTGTCAGTTAAGTTATTTCCAAAGAATCCTGCAGCTTTCACTGCCTGCATACCATGTGTAATAACAGAGCCCTGTCAGTGCACGTTCAATTTAACAAAACGTTTCAAAGCAAACTAGGTAGTACGTATACTTATTTATCATATTATTTATCATAGTTTAACAGAACAGGTACTCTGCCATCAGCCTTTTACAGTGTTGAGTTATCGCATCATTATGTTTAATAATGAGCACTGATTGCTAAAGTTAATCCAGCTGTTCTGTGTGCACACATGAAAACTCGACAGAAGTGGACCTTCGCACTCTTTCCTATAATGAGGCTTTAGTTTTATGACCGTTTGTTCCTGCAAGACTCAACTGAGCAGAAGGTTGTTCAGAAACTGTCATCTTCTGGTGCAAAGGTTCAACAACTTAGTGGCTTCTTTTATTTTGAGTTCCTGAAAACCTGACTAGTACAAGAGCGCTTACACATGTTTCATTACCACATAACAGTGTGGGATTTTACATGCAAGCAAGAATTAAGATGCATTAAAGTCTGAAAAACGACTTATGATCAAAAAGGTGTGAATTTAGTGAACAAACAAGCTCTGCGAACAAAAGACAATGAATCTTGCTAAAGACAACCATGGATGTGAAATTTGAAATAAACAAGCTGTGAGGCATGTATGATTTTACAGCCTCGGTTAAAAACTCAAGAAAAACTCGTAAAGGTTTTTACCAGTCTGGTTCCTTTAGTGCACCAACCGAAGATGGGCTTAATCATGCTCAGACACGCCAGATCAAGTGTGACATCGATAGCACGACAGAAGCTTTCTATTTCACCTGTTTCTTTTCTTAAGAAAACATGTCATATTATAGCATTAATGACTCACCGGCGTCTGAACATTTGACTGGGGTCCTGCTGTTGATCGCTCCGAAGCCATTGTTTTGTGCAGATGGTGCCCTGGCTGGCTTGATGTGCACCCTGAAGGTTGACACATAGCACTGTTTGTTGCTGTCACCATTCATGTTGAAGAACACAGCTGTCTTTAAACATAACAACAAATAATTCACTGAGTCATTTTCCGCGCTGATTATCACACTTCCTCTCTCGGTCACTGCGCTGCAGTTGGCCTCTCTCGTCTAAAACCACCAAGTGATGTGTCTCTTGCGCTGTCTTCAAGGCCAGTGAGGCTCTGCCCTCCGTCCCCACACACTCCTTCATATATGCATGCCCTCGTTTTTTTTCTTGCACCCTCCCTTAAAATGCACTAACTCCACCTTCAGTGCATGACACATCATGCAGTAGCTTATCTTGTCAGGATCACCTCTCCTGTCTGAACCTAAAGCCCTGTCTTCATTGTCATGGATAACAGACATGTACTATGCATAAACAAGAATAGGCAGAAAAACGGTGGGAGCCATTTATTCATTCAGCCAAAGGTCATATTGTTTGCTGAACACAGAGCTGGTCATTGACTTCTCTGTTTGCCTTGTCACTTATCAGTGCTTTGATTTGAACTTTGCAATGCAACATGAGCATTGCAGTTTCATTTCACGTCTGTGGACTGCAAACCTTTGTTTGTAAAAAGACGTTTGTAAACTGCATGTGGCCTTTCTAAGGTAGCAGCATCACTTCTACAGATCCATCCTATTGTTACGGTAACCAAGAGACGTCTCTGCAGGGGCCTGCCTGCTAGAACGCCTTCACGGGAAAGAGCACGCGCAGCGGTGCTCTGATGAGTTCTGTCAGTTCTGAAGATGTATGTTTGAGTGACGTATAGATCCTTGCATGGTAAGGGCTGGTCTTACGGGAATTTTGCTCCCCCTTTTTCAGTTAAGTTATTTCCAAAGAATCCTGCAGCTTTACCGCCTGCATACCATATGTAATTACAGAGCCCTGTCAGTGCACGTTCAATTTAACAAAACGTTTCAAAGCAAACTAGGTAGTACGTATACTTATTTATCATATTATTTATCATAGTTTAACAGAACAGGTACTCTGCCATCAGCCTTTTACAGTGTTGAGTTATCGCATCATTATGTTTAATAATGAACACAGAGCTGGTCATTCATTTCACGTCTGTGGACTGCAAACCTTTGTTTGTAAAAAGACGTTTGTAAACTGCATGTGGCCTTTCTAAGGTAGCAGCATCACTTCTACAGATCCATCCTATTGTTACGGTAACCAGGAGACGTCTCTGCAGGGGCCTGCCTGCTAGAACGCCTTCACGGGAAAGCACAGCGGTGCTCTAGTGCAGTGTTTCCCAACCCTGGTCCTCGGGGCCCACTGTCCTACGTGGTTAGGATGTTTCCCTGCTTCAACACACCCTGATACAAATGATTGTGTCATTAACAGACTTGTGCAGATCTTGATAACATGTGATGACAACCATTAATGCGATTCAGGTGTGTTGAAGTGACAAGATGTAAAACATGCAGGACAGTGTTCCTCGTTGACCAGGGTTGAGAAACAGTGCTCTAGTGGGTTGAGTGAACTCTAACAGTCGTCATATTTTGTTATAAGTTGTAATAATGGGAAAACAAGTGTTCAGCCCGGCTGTACTTAACACGTCTGAATCCTGACATGCCACTTTTAATGAGGTGAGTTATCTGCTTTAAAAGTGCTGCACATCAAAGCCCGCTGAAGGGACTATAGCAGCTCTTTCCACTCCACTCCACTCCTATCCAAGCTTCCCAAATTCCACATGAATGATCACACAGAATAGCACTGCAAGGGGCTTGTTTTAGTTTCTGTGAGAGCAAAATTCCCAAATCAAACATTTACCAGAAGGCTGCACACAGAGACGTCCTTGAGAGAGCTTTATAAAGACATGATGTTTGACGTGGGGGGTGGGGGTGGGGGTCGTTGTAGCAGCATCTATCCTAAAGGCAATATGGTCATACACATTACCCTGTGGTGCAGATAAAACCGCTGGTTGTTCAATGAAGGGCTGCTAATGGGACTCCCAAGTTAAGCTTATAGCTGCTCTGATATGAAGCGACAACGCACAAAACAAAAACCCAAAAACAAGTCACTGCTGCACAATTCTGCAGATTATGACAGAAACCTTTTAATAAGGCTCTGCTTGAAGTTTTAAATAAGTCATGACAGCTTCCTGGGCAGAAAACAACACACGCGGAAGACGTTGGTTCAAACTATCGAGATGCTTGTAAAAAGAAAACAGCACGATAAAGCCACAATATCTCAAGTTTCTCAAGACCTTAGGCCACAAAAAACTGAGCTCACAGCAGGAGGGAGACATTGTGACTCAGGTATTATTCCTTCACTGCTCAGCAGCCCTTTCAAGGAATTTCTTTCTCTAAGTTGATTAGTGTACCTGGAGGTAGGTTGGTCTCCTCTCTGTCCCGTCTGCTGTGATAAGATCTGTTTTGGATGAACAATCTTGTATGTAAACAAGAGATGTAGAGTTGTCTTCAAATTCCAAGTGAAAGTGGCCCAATTTGATAAAAATATACCGACACTGTTTTTAAGGCATGACATAGAATAAATAAACGGTTCTATTTCTCATAAAGAACCGAATAAAAAAGCAGAAGAAGATAGGAGGAAAAAAAAACCCTGCAGCTGTGAATTATGCAAATGAATGTGTGACATGTGTGAAGAACATCGAGCGATTCATTACAGCTGAATGTTTGTGGTGTCATTACACAAGTTACCCATCTTAACTATGTTAAAGACCAAACACGCCCATTCAGAGGTATTCCTTGACGGCAGGACAATGGGTCACTGCTCCGGGCTTCGAGCTGCCCCATGAATACCACAACAGTCTGAAGCGGCCCACGTACCAGGATCCAACGGATAAGCTGCAACAAGCCCACGTCAGACCACGCTCAAGTCTGAATGCTAAATTCCAGGAAAACCCCAAAGGTCCCAGGGTCAGATCAGATCACAAAAGGCAGTGGAAAATATTAGGAGCTGTGGTGGCTTGTCCTTCAGAAAGAAACAGCCACGGTTAACATGTCAGACTGCTCCGCAACGTCGCTTTCACACAAAACTGGACCAGCAGTATCTGGATTATCACTTAGATTCTTCAGCTTCCATCACGAAAAAAAAACGAGAGCACGTTTTATGATCAATACTTTTTTCTTTTGTACATCAGATATTTTAGGACCTCCACTAGGAGGATTTGAAATTTCAAAACCAAATTATGATTTGGGTACATAAAATTTAATAATCTCCAATTATGACTGTCAAAAAGGTAGAAACAAACGAACAAACTTTGCCATATTGAATGGAATCCAAATCAGATGGAGTGGGTATCTTCAGTAGCTGCTGAAAAATAAAGGCATGTGGACCATAAACACCACATCCACAGGCATGAGACGTGCGACTGTACGTAGGACACAGGTAATACATTTGGCTCCTGTTTCACAGTGTCATCCATGTAATTCTTCAACTCTTATTGGAACAAAGGATGTAAATAAATCAACAGTTCAATATTATTATTTTTATCCTTTATATTAACAGATTTTACAAAAAGCTTTCTTCAATTTAGGTTTCTTAGTGCAGTGAAGTCCTTCGCTCCTCCAGGGGACTTTAATTTAGTGTAGATTATTGTAATTATTTGCATGCTGACCTTGATCAGTCATCACTTCATCACTTGCAGGCTATGCAAAATGTAGAAGCCTGTCTTCTGGCAGGAAATGTGGTGTGAACACATGACACATGTGCTGGCCTCCCTAAACTTGCTCTCAGACTGTTGAAATTGAAGTTTAATATGTTAACATATACTTTTAGGAATCCTGATAGTTTGGTACCAGCGCAGGCCTTCTGCTCAAAACGTCGGCATCCTGATGCTTGACTCAGCTGTTGATACGATCACTTTGCTCCATCACTGAGAAAGAAGAAAGTGTTTGTCACCATCTATAGGTTAGTGGGAAAATATAGTAAGACTCCAGAGGTACAAGTTTGAACTGAAGGGAAACTGGAAAGCGACAAAATTGCGTGGTGTCATCTTAATTCTTTCATTTCTATGTCAGCTTTAATCCTGTTAAGGGTCATGGAAAGTCTGGAGCCCATCCCTGCTGTCACCGGACCAGAGGTGGGACGTTTCACCCAGGATAAGTCGCCAATCCACCACGGGTCCCCACAAACATGAGTCAGGCAAACCACCATGCAGGCACTCACTCACTCCTATGGACAATTTACAATGACTAATTGCATTACATTAATGTTTTTGGACTGTGGCACGAAGCCAGCGCAGCGGCAGAAGGCCCACGTAAACATGGGGAGGATATGCAAAAGGCCACACCTAAATGAGACTTGAACCAGAGACGTAGCTGTGAGGCAACATTGCTGTCCACCAGACCCCACTCATTTATTTAAACTTCACAGCCAGCAGAGATGTGGCTTAAAGGACCTTTCAGCAGTTCCTCCCTTGTGCCCATTTTGTGTGTCAAATTACAATAATTTAGCACAATTTATTCCAAATCTTCAAAAAGTGACCTGACAATTGCAGAGCCAGAAGTCGTACATTTCCTCTGCTTGTAGCACTAATAAGCCAAAGCTGCTATTTAGACATCTGACAGAACCATTCATTATTCTGACTGCAAAAGTAGTTGTTTCCTGCAAAGATCATTCTTCACTAAAATAATAGACTAACACAATAAAGCCTTTCCAGCATATCTGCTCAAGTTTGCATGATTTTTGCATGCAAAGCTATTGAGAGAAACTGCGTATTTGGTTGTCTTCACGCTATTTCATTATGCATCGTCTGCTGTTGATGTTGCACGATTCACACGCCTGCAGTACACGTGTGGAAACACCAGGGGGAAATGTTCACCACCACACAGAAGCAGAGACTTCTGCTGCGTCCACAAGTATATGGACGGTCACAGAGGCTCCATGGTTATGCTTTTTATGCACCACCACACCCATCTGAAATAAAACAACCAGGGTGCGATCAAAGTGTAGAATTACAGCTTTAATGTAATAGTTTTAACAGGAAAGTTACAATTACCATTAGGAATGACAGCTATTTAAACGTATCCACATTTTAAGGAGCTCAAAAGTGTTAGGACCAAGTGAAGTCTCAATACTTGACTGAATTCGGTGTCCTCCCTGGAGATGCTCTGCCAGGCCTCGTCTGCAGCCACGTTGCTGTTTGTTTGAGAGCCTTCCTGCTTTCTTTCCTTTGAAGATTGTCCCAGGCTGATCATGTAGTCACACCTCATCTCTCATATAGATGTATGTTGTTTTTCAGCCAAATGACAGCCTTCTTCACCTACACTGAGATCTTCTCAGTGTTTATCGTGGTCAGTCAAACAGCTGCCAACTCAGTACCTGATCTCAACTTCAGACCTTTTGTCTGCTTCAATAGTCTTGAACTAATTAGGAAATGAACCCTGTTTAACTTCTTTTCAGTCAACTGTCAAAGTGTGTTTGAGGCCTTGAAAGTGGACGTACTCTGTTTAAAATGACTGGAGTTCGTGAATGGTAAATACTATATTTTTGTAAAACATCTTCAATTAAAGCTAAAATCTTTATTTAATTGTTTATTTTAATTCAAGTTCATTGTGTTTGTGTATAAAGGCAAAATCATTAAAAAAAACTGTCTTTATTCAAACAGTGCTCCTGGACGAATGACTAAAAATCAGTTTTAATCAGTGTAAAGAAATAAAGGCACATTTTTTTTCTTTAAATTCAGTGTAGGTTTTATTACGTTGATCAAGTTTTTACATTTTTCTGGCCTGAATCCTCCGGTGCCATCTGGTCCATTTGGACTCCCAACAATCTATCTTCGCTGTCGCTCAACCAGCAAATGAGCTCTGCAGAGGTGCATTTAAACGGTGACCCTGTCGTGCAAAAGGTCCTGTTGTTTTTTGCTCCACTGCTTTCACACATTGACCATGACTGCCTGGTCCTACAGTCCTCCACACATTCCTGCCACCAGCTCAACATGTGTTGTTGCAATTAGCAGAAAAATCCACAGGATGCAAAGCAAAAAAAAAAAATTAAACCCCACAAAACCTATAATATCTCTTAAGGAAATCACTAATGAGTGTAAATTAGGCATACACAACTTCCTGCTATTTCCCAAATGATAAAACTGGAACAATCTGGCCAGCAGTCAAGTATTAGACATCACACACTTGTGGTTTGATATGATAATGGAAAGAAAAGCAATGTACATTTTTTTATTCATTTTGTAATGTTTCTGAAAAGCACCTAAATCACCAGGCGCTAAAGTTACATTGATGACATCAGACTTTGCCGTGGTTTGTTACGAGAAGTATTTGTGAGCCCGCATGTGTCTGCGTTTCTCTCCCACCTTTGAGTGAGGCCCCTCCACCACTCTGTTGTTGGTGGGGGCCCACATGGAAGTGATTATGCTCTGCAGCGAGTGAAATTACAGAGAAAACCTACAGAACTGCAGCCTAACCACTCACTCATTCCCTTTTACACACATGGATGCAAGCAGAGCACAAAACAGAGATATAAAGAAAAATAACTTAGAAAGACCCACAAATTGTGTAAAGATATATACAGATGATTGGTGTGTCCTTTTGTTTTTGTCAGACAGACATCAGTCTTTTACCAGGTCATGAGATTTTACCTTTTTGTTGGCTCCGTGTCAGTCCTGAAAACTTCCAATCCATTAGCAGCAGGTAGTCATTTCCAGTACTTATTTGACAGGAGAACGGCAACTAAAAGGGTTAATATGTCAACTGCTTAAAGTTATGGAGCTCACTAAATTATTGATTTGCATTAAAGAGATGTAAAATCCCATTTTTGTCAGTGATTTCGCTGTTGTTTGTTTAAATTCTTGCTTATGTGCCTATAAATTCAACATGTAAACCATAGAAGTACACTCTCTGGGCACTTGAGAAGGTATTTATGGCATACCTAATAAAGTGGCCAGTGAGTATTAGTACAAATATGAGAGTTTAGACAACAGTTAAACAAACAGGTGGGACATGTACATCCACTCAGAGGCTATGCCACCCTGCCTGAAGCGGTACATTTCCACAGCTGCCTCTGTTGGAGCGAGGCTGCAGTGTGCTTCCCTCTCCGCCTCCCAACTCCTGAACTGGAGAGAGGTGGGGCCATGGCCGTAAATTCTTCAGAAAGAGCTGTTATGAAGCCCCCATTAAAACGGGGAGGGGGGCTGGCGCTCGCCAGAGAGGAGCCGACTCCGTAAGTTCTTATCAAAGCTGATGACAGAGCAAGACACCGGATTGGAGTATTATTTCTTCGGCCTGTTTAATGCACCGACTTCACCCTGAAGATTCAGACGCTCGGAGCCACAGTAGTGTATCACTGAGAAGAATGAGAACTATTTTTCAGCCTTGCAGTGCGTCCACGGGTCCCCAGATTGTCTCCATTTGCCCGGCCACTCATAGCGCCGGCCCCATGCTGGGATAAATGGGGAGGGCAGTGTCAGGAAGGGCATCTGAGATAAAAACAAACTGTATTGTACAATATGAAACATTCCAGATTCCTAAAACCGTGAGTTTTAGGACTATTCAGACTTTAAAGGGTGATTTATCCAGGTACCTGTATGTCCAAGGAGCACATTACTAAATCTTGTTTAAATGACTTTCCTTCCTATTATTATAACATCATTCCAGTGGCTGCTCGTGTTAAAAGTGCAATAAGAAAAATCTACTTTGCTCTACTCTGCTTTTTCTTTGAAAAGTTGTTAAACAATGAGGCGACACAGCAGCTCAAAAGACTGCTCCTCCCTCCCCAGTCCCCGCTGTCTGTGTTATCATTTGTCACTTGCACTATCACCCTGAATAAGGCACGGTTGTGTACACACTGTGGTGTTTGGATTCGCATTAACCATTCCTTTCTCTCTACACACACTCCTCCAAATTGAGGCTATTATCGTCCCAGGCGTGCTGCTGGCTTCCAGAATATCCACCATGCAGCTGTTGGCACCTCTCAGCTCGGCAGCGGGAGAAGCCCCGAGGCACTCCCCAACTTTCAGTCCTTGCCTTAAGGGACGGGGGACAAAAACAAACTCTCCACACATCCCAGAGCAATATCAAGAGTTTGTTGTGTTAGTGTTCCTGTCAAAGTCACCCTGTGGGGTCCGTGCACTTATAAGCACTGAAGTGCAGACAAATGGTGTGCACGAGGCATGGAAATCATCTGCAAAGATTTTGAAATGATGAAGTTTGGTGAGTTGAATATCTCTCTGGTGTTTCTGCTATATTCGCCTATGCCACAAGGATATAATCAGCAGTTGTTATTTCAGTTCTTGAAGGAATATGGTTTAGTAATTTAAGAAGAGCGGGGCATGTTATAAAGCATTATAAAACACGAAAAGCCCAGGAAGATAATGGTAACAATAGATAGATCCTTGAAACTAATTTTATTTCACACAGAACGAGGCCTAATGTTAGTTTTTACTTTGCAATGAGCAGTGAAAACTATCATAGTAGGTGACGGCTCTTAGTCCTCCTACATAGTGAAGCAGAGTTTAAGTTTTAAAAGGGTTTTAGAAATGATGATGTCTCATTGCATGAGCGCGTAAAACTGTATCTTCTGACAACTTGTTGTGCTTCGTCCCGTTCACTGTGGCCACCTCTGAAATACTTGACAGGAGAATAAAAAACTTATTGCACTTCCTGTTCAGAATTCATGGAACCAAGACAGATGGATATAGTATGTGTTCTGGAAAATCTCAGCTGCTTTCCAATGGTTAGGATAATGTATGACTGTAACTAATTCAGCCCTCTGAGAATGAGTTCTTCTTGAGTTTGAGCCAAGATTTGATTAGAAACAGACTTCATGTCTGGAATCTTTTTTTTTCTTTTTTTGAACTTTTCTTCTCTTTTCTTCAGTCCTTTGTCTGTTTTAAATACCAGTCATAATCTTTCTACCGTAAAAGTTGTTCACGGAGGACTGATTTACATTTGAACAATGACTGTGCGGTGCCAGCGGGAACACGGGGCACTTGCGACCAACACGATCCTTTTCTGACATGTCAAGACCATCTTTCATTAAGAATGACATCATAATATCAACTCGAAACGCATTCTTCCTGCCCCCCCCCCCCCCAATCTTGGCTTGTTCCTTCTTGCCCTCAAGCAAACAACAAAGTGCTGCGTGAAAGATTTAAGCTGCGAAATCAGCAGCATGGCAGACGGGTGCCACTGAAAACCACATAGGGAGCAGGCTGTACGCGACTTGCCACCTTTTGTGTCGTTAATATGAACAGTTTAACAAAGCTGTTTTTTTTGGAGAGCTTTAATTATACCTGGAATGTTTTACATTTTAGAGGTTTTCAGCATGACAACAGTCATAAGCATAAACAACATAAACAAGATATTATACTGCATATTTACAGGTTATTTTAGTCAGAAGCATAGCATGCGAGTTATAGTTACAAAAATATGAACAAAAATCACATTCCTGTGGCTACCTCTGTACTTATTCCAGTTTTGATTTTCTTCCCTTACTTGTAGTTTTCTATTGAAGAAAGACAAAGGTAACCAAATAATACTGGATTTTCCATTAACCTTTCCAAGCCCCTCCTCCCTGAAACCCTGAAACGCTCTTGCTCTCTCCACTACAGCACCCCACCCATGGGCCTCCTCTCTTCGTTCTCTAACTTCTCATTCGCTTCTCTGCTTCAGTGCAAAGCCAAACAAGCCAGCCATTAAGTTGAGTTAAGCGCAGGAAGTGGGCCTTCAGGCCAGGCAGACCTATTTACAAGGAGCCAGTCAGGTCTCAGCGGCGCTTTGAAGTGAGCAGCACACAGGAGACTGTCTGTCACTAGGCGAGGGCCCAACACCGCGCTCCACTGACTCAATCCCCCGCACCAGTCATCTGAGTGAAGTCGGGGAGGGAGGCAGAGAGGGAGTACAGGGGCGACGTAGAAGAGGTACAAGTAGATTTATGACTTTTCCCCCACCTGAGTATCTGTTCTTACCTTTAATTACTCTAACCTGTCTGTTATTACAGCCCATGTATAAAGCAAAGACAGCAATGACTTGCGTAAGAGGTCATGAGATGAATAAATCCATAAGTGGCGGTAAACCTCTGTTATACGCTCTGCTCTTCAAAGTCATTAGAAGTACAGTTGTAACATTGGGATTATATGCACAGTATCATGAGCACATTTTAACATCTAATCTGAGAGTATGAATAAAAGCTCAAACAGTATGTGCGTGCCATTCTCCAATGCCTGTTTCAAGCCAAAAGCTTCTGCTCTGAGGAAAGAGGATCAAATTTCTGCAAGACACCCATCAACTTCACGACAGCGCTGCAGAGAAGCTTCAGTTTCAGCGGTGCATGGCTTGGGGGATTCCAAACTGGTGAAAGATGTAACAGCACAAAAACTGGAACATCTTTGTTTCCCCCCTCACTAAACAGGCAGGCCTGAACATCTTCACACCCATGCAACAGGAGACTTATCTTTTGGTGTAACTGAACCGTCTCTCGCAACAAGCAGAAAAGGTTTCTTGTTTAGTTTAGCACTTGAAGCCAATATCATGCACATGTGGGAAGAAGTCCTCCACCACATTCTTACAGGCTGACACCAGTTTTTGCAAAATGCACAGATGTGAAATTTTTCTGAATACACTGACAGGGTGGATGATTAACAGGACATGTGTGATCAGCTGACATCGTGTCAGTTAAAAACTCACTTTGTGTTTTCTTTTTTCCCAGAGGGCTACAGTCTTGTGTTACAGCCTGGTTTCCAATAACCGTCTTTTCACATTTCCCGTCTCGCAACAGATGTTCAGGTGTCACAATTCCTCATCCATGAGAGTAAAGTATATAATTATCTCTTCTTTCTTCCCATAGAGCGTATCAATAAAAATGAATGAACAAATTATGGGTAAAAAGAAATGATAAAAGAAAAAAATACAAACAAGTTCACCTCTTCAAATTGATTATCAAGCATGAAGTTGATGACAGGCAGATGATGTCTGCATAAATGCTTTGGTTCGAGATATATATATATATATATATATATATAATATATAAATAACACACTAAACACACTAAATGTCATCCAAAGGACTGAAGTGTATTTGCTGTTATTAAAAAACCAGGTATTACCAGAAAACAAGAACGGAAGTTGTTCGTGGACTAGGTACACTGACAAATAAAGAAATGTACTGACCTTTTTTTAAATACAAATATATAATTTGTTGTTTTTACAGATACTATTTACAGTTTAATTAAAATGTACATGAAACATTTTTACAGAGTAAGTTGATCTATGTTCTGACCTGCTGGATCAACAATGTTCTGGAGTTGATGGATCCAGAAAAGGTTGACGGGAGAATTTCAGCGCTGTTGTTTTGTTTTTTTTAAGTCACATTTAGTCCAGGTACGTCCAAGCTTGTCTTAATGTCAAAACCTCACCCTCAGTTTGCATTCGTCTTTGACTATAAAGTTGAAGTAAATAGGAATATTGTAAAAAGTGATTTCTACTGCTGCATTACTAATGTTTCACATGAGGGTCAGATAATTAAACACATGAATTCCAGCACGTTTCAGTGTCACTTCGCTCTACACGGTGGTCTCTCCGTGTTTGCCGTTTGTCAGCCTTGTGTAGAACTTATGCCAGGAGTGCAGAGTCTTTCCAGACCAGATCCAGAAACCTGATGTGATGCCTACAATCAGTGTCATCAGATATTTGATCATGTAGACGGTGAAGTCTGGGGTCATGTGAGGTCCGACCTGCATGGGACACGGGATGGCCAAGCTCCTGCAGTTGTGGCTGACCCAGCTACGCTCCCAGTGGGGGCGGAAGGCCTGTTCGTAGAAGAAGCAGGCGATGACAATCGTGGCGGGGACGGTGTAGAGGACGCTAAATACCCCGATCCGCACCATCAGTTGCTCCAGCTTCTCAGTCTTGGTGCCATCGTGTTTCATGATGGTCCGGATTCTGAAGAGTGACACGAAGCCAGCCAGCAAAAAAGAGGTGCCAATGAAAAGGTAGATGAAGAGAGGGGCCAACACAAAGCCCCGCAGAGGGTCCAGGTTGCTGAGACTCACAAAGCAGACACCGCTGAGCACATCGCCTTCAATCTGCCCAATGGCCAGGACGCTAATGGTCTTCACAGCTGGAACTGCCCAGGCAGCCAAGTGAAAATACTGAGAGTTGGCTTCGATGGCCTCGTGGCCCCACTTCATGCCTGCTGCCAGGAACCAAGTGAGAGATAAGATGACCCACCAGATGGAGCTGGCCATGCTGAAGAAATAGAGCATCATGAAGAGGATGGTGCAACCTTCCTTTTTGGTGCCTTGGACAATGGTCTTGTATCCATCAGGGTTGAAGTTGTCGTTACACACCACCCTGTCTCCCAGGAAGTAGCCAGCTATGTACGCTATGGAAACCATGGTGTAGCAGCCAGACAAGAAGATAATGGGCCGCTCTGGGTATCTGAAGCGTTGCATATCAACTAAGTAAGTGGTTACTGTAAATAATGTGGATGCACAACAGAGCACCGACCAGACCAGAATCCAAATGCGGGAGAACTGAATCTCTTTCTCACTGAAAAACATGCTTCCACCATTCCTGGATGGCTCACAAGGAGCTGCACAGTCCTTCTCCTCCAAAAATTTATAGTTTAAATATGGAGGAACTTTGAGGACTGTCGGGCACCGGAATGGCCTGTCAAGTGAGGAGACCACAGATATGTCCTGGGTCCCTGGCACAGGCATCAAGGGGGGGACGGTAGCGGTAGAGGAGTCGTTTTGGCCCACGCAGATTTGTCCGTGTCCATGCACCGGGAAATTCTCGCAGCGCAGCCTGTCCGGCCACTGAAAGCCAAACTTGTTCATCAGAGCCTCGCAGCCCTGCTTGGCCCTCTCGCAGATGGACCTGCAGGGGGGAATCGCCTTCTCCAACACTGTGCAGACGGGCGCATACATGGAGCACAGGAAGAATTTCAACTCTGGCGAGCACTGTACCTTCACAAGAGGGTAAAACTGGTGAACCTCCAGGCCAGCGTCTTCCTGATTATGATGACCCACTAAGTTGGGCATGATGGTTTGGTTGTAGGCTATGTCTGTACAGAGAGGTATTGAAATCGGCTGACAAAATCCATGCTCCGGGATCATCATTCCGTTGTCTCCTTGATACTGCGCTGATATCAGCGGAGGTGGCAGAAGCGCAAGAAACCAAAACCAAAAGGTCATCTTCCAAGTTTACGACTCGATCAACTTGCTGTAAATTCACTCAGTAAGTTATTTATCCTGAGTTTCACGGGCCGATCTTCAGTCTCAGCGTGTTTCCAGTCAGCGAAGACCTGAACGCAGCTCAGTGAACGCTTTCACTCTCCTGGCTGACTTTGTTTCTTTTCCACAACTTCAGTCTCTCACCACTGTCGGTGCAGACCAGAAAAGATCTGGCTGTATCCTCCAGTGACGGCTTTCAAAATAAAACGGAAAAATACTCAGACGCGTTATCATGTCATCATTTAAATCCTACATCTGAAGAAATAAACAGCTCCAGACTGATGTGGAAGATGTTTATTCAGCCAGAAACCTGCTTCACCCCACAGATAACGTTTATTTGTTTAGGCTTTGTGATGCTTTAGTCGATATCGTCTGGCATGTGTCACTATTTAAAATTCAAAATAAGATAAGTTGCAGATTTTTTCCACCACCCAGATCTGACTTATTTAATTAATTTATGTGCAAGTCTAGTCAGGCTGCAAGTCTAGTCAGGCTCATATGACTCTAGGCTACTTGAGTCCTTAAAATAAAACCAATGTTTTATGAGTTACATAAATTTTTATGATCCAAGACAGCATTTTCCTCCGTTTGACATATTTTTAAAAGACATGACATAATTTACGGTATTTTAAAAAAATTCTGAATTTCTGTAAAAGGATTTCAGTCATGTTCGGAACACCAAACATGATATTTTTCACGTAAAAAGAATAAGCAAACTACATATAGTGTATATATTGTTTTTTATAAAAAAAATTAAAAAAAACACCCTTTCACTGTACAATAACTGAACCAACGGTTTATGTTTTTTGTAATATGCTACGCTTATTTTGAAGGGGGGGTTTCCCGTTTGCTCGCTGAATTTTGCTGCTTTGGTCTTAAACTTTGCTCCACAGCTGGATTTGTTCAGCCCAATCAGACTTTAGGTTCCTCTGGAACTAATACAAGAGAGGAGATAGACTCTCCCACTTAATGCACGGTTTTTTTCTTTTTTCCCCTCTGCATGTTTGTTATTCAGTCGAGTTAAGTCAGTCTGCCTGTAAGTTTGTGTAGTTGAATCAAAGTTTCTTTCACAGTCAACTCTCAACTTATCTGAGCTTATGTGAACAGATGTGACCAAATAAACTGGAAATAAATTGAATGAAAGACACTGTTAAGTCTGGTAAATAAAATGTAATGATACAGTATTGTTCAAATGTTTTAAGCCACAACTTGTTTCTCAAAGTTTGACCATCCTTATTTATAATCCATTTTCTTTAAGATATAAAGAGAAAATAAAGGATCCTGGCTCTCTAAAATCAAAATAGTACTGAATCCCAAATAATATAATCATAAATTTTATTTAAAATTTTTTTAACCATAGAAAAAATAAAGAGTATTAGCCAAAATGGCAGCAGCACATACATATCATCATACATACGTTGCACTAACATAATAAGAAGTATATAAATTTAATATATATATATATATATATAAGTATCAGGTTTCAGTTTCAACCAGTCCTGAAAAGCCCAACATACCCATGAAAATAAAAATATACCAGTAAAGGCTTTTTTTGAGTGGACAAAGCCGACTGTCCAATACAAGCATGCAATAAACAAGGATGAGTAAGAGATTTAGAATTAGTGATGAACCTCAGATGTCGGCAATGAGAGGATGCATGCATGTAAATAACATCACCATAATCCAACACAGACATGGAAGTGGGAGCCACAGGCTTTTACTTGGGTTTAAATGAAAGAGGTGGTTCAATTTCGAATTAAGAAAAATATCATTTCAACTTGGGTTTTTGCACTAATTGCAATAAGTGATGCTATGTGGGATGTGAAAAAAGCTCCCCAAAAATAACAATATATGTGAATTTAAAGGTATTTTAAGTGAGATTGTTTCAACAGCAGAACCCTTGGAAAAGTACTGATATCAGCGTTACATTGGACAAAATCATGTTTTGTTTTGTTACCATTTAAAATAAGCATTAAGTTGCAGAGAATGTGTTGAACTATATCAAGGTACATTTGCAGCTTTGTGAGAGCCTGCTTGGGCATGGATGCAGCACAATGTACATTAAAAGCATTAAAAGAGGTCCCAAAACAAATCTTTGAGGAACTTCTGAAGTGATGCCAAGAAAGCTGGAGACGATACCTTTTACCTGCACACACAGAGACCTGCCTGACAGGTAGTCGTGACTCTGAGACCCCATCTTGGTAAGTCTCTGTATCAACAAATTTGGTCTATAGTATCATATCAGAAGCTTTCTATGAATCAATAAAAATAGCTGCACAGCCTAGCTTCTTGTCTAGAGATTCATTTTTATTATTACATACTAACATGGTTGTGCTATGCATTGTCTAAAATCTGATTTACATTCAGATAAAATGTTTTCAATGGAAAATACAGTTATAAACATGCTGGACAGTTTCAGGCTTTTTGGGGGCCCTATGCAAGGTTCTCTTGAATAGATCCCAATTTATAAAACCCCAGTGCAATGGGGGGGGGGGGGGGGGGGGGGGGGGGGGGGGGTTGGTCCAAAAGATAATCTGTTGGGATTCTGTTACACTTTAATCTCTTTTATAACTGTTACCTATTATTGAGATTTCTGTTCAGAGATTACGTGCTTCATTTAACATTAGCATATCCCACCAACTACAAGGTGTATTTGAATAAATTAAATAGATTTGAGTTTACAGCTCAACTGTTAATTAAATAAACGTATTACCAGATCAGGGTAACTGAATATGGAATACAGTGTACAAAAAAATAAAAAATAAATAAAATAAATAAATAAATAAATGTTGTATTTCTCCTCTAAAGCTGTATATTGGGGTTGACCTTGCAGCTTAGACGCCACCTAGTGGCTATAATGAACCTCTGCATCTGCATGCAAAGGGCAGCTCTGTTCTGTACGGAAAAGTCTCATCAAGATTTTTAAAAATGCGATTGGCTCAGAGATAACTCACACTAAATACTACATTTAACTCTAGAATCATTGTGGTCTTAACATGTTGTAGCTTTATACTGTGTTTATATGGGAAAATGTAAAAAATAGTTCAGGGAGAGCAAGTCGAGACTGTTTATCTGCAAATGTGTTTTTTAGAATATATATATATATATATATATATATATATATATATATATATATATATATATATATATATATATATATATATATATATATATATATAGAGAGAGAGAGAGAGAGAGAGAGAGAGGGTGTAGGGCCGGACGGTTGTTGCTACGCCACTGTGAGACCTGCTCGTCGTTAATTGGACCTCAGCGGTCATTTCGCCTCTCTGAGCCAATGCCAGTTGAGGTCGCGAGGACATGTTGAACCAAACTTGTCACAGATTTTTTTCATCTGTTAAAACTTATATTTGCGTACAAAACTTTTGTGAACGTCCAAAGAGACAATCCTCCGTAGACAACACGGGTAGGTGTTCCAGATGTTCAACGGTTAGTGCCACACGGATACGTTACGCGAATGTGAGCTAAACGTAAACGTCAGAGTAAAAGTGGTTTTTTATTTTATATATATATATATATATATATATTTTTTTTTTTTTATTTGACAGCGTTTTACGAGCAGAAAGTTTGCTAGCGGAACCCGCTCTCCTGTAACGGCTAAAGTTAGCTGCTCGGTTCGTTTTTCGTAAAACAGCAGTCGGTTGATGATATTGTCGCACTGTTACACGCATTAATACACTCTTATATATGTTTAATATCAAATCCGCGACGGCAGAGTTGTGATGAAGTGCTTTTTGCCCCGTCAGAGCGTGAACGCGGCGGTAAACTGCTCCCGGGGTTCACGATGGCGTCTGAAGGCGACCGACGGTCGTTTGGAGGCTCGCTTCAGCAGACGGACCCTCGGCCGTTTGGAGGCTCGCTCCAGCGGACGGACCCGCGGCCGTTTGGAGGCTCGCTCCAGCGGACGGACCTGCGGCCGTTTGGAGGCTCGCTCCAGCGGACTGACCCGCGGCCGTTTGGAGGCTCGCTCCAGCGGACGGACCTGCGGCAGGTGCGTGGCTGCGCGGCGGGGCTGCTGCACACGGCACGTCAGGGTTCAAGGAAACTATCCTGGTCATAAAAGGTGTAAAACCTTTATAGTGATCGATGATACTTTTTATTCTTGGTACAACACCATAGTGATAATACATGAGCTTGGCTATTTTTTAAATAATTGGCATCAGATTTCACCATTTCTCTGGAGACTGTCCTCCAGAAAAGTACAGTAAGGCTGCAAATGAGGAGTCCTGTTGGATAAGATTAACTGGATGGCATTCAATGTTTGACAGTATCCCAAAATTCATGATACAATTTTGATTTAATTTGCTTCTGGACATAGGGATCAATATTAGATGATTACTTCTATTTTTTGTATGTTTGGTTTGCATGTTAAAGAAGTAAATATGGATCTTTGTAAAACTTGAACTTGGGTATATCAGACTTGAGCACAATATTATACATTTAACATTTATTGTTTTCGTTGAGGGCAGCACGGTGGCTTAGTGGTTAGCTAAATGTTGCTAAACTGTTGCCTCACAGCAAGAAGGTTTCTGGTTCAATTCCCGGCCCGGTGGGTCTGTGTGGAGTTTGTTCTCCCTGTGCTTGTGTGGGTTTCCTCCAGGCACTCCGGCTTCCTCCCACAGTCCAAAAACATGCAGGGTAGGTTAATTGATCATTCTAAATTGCCCGTAGGTGTGAATGTGAGTGCGCATGTTTGTCTGTGTTTCTATGTGGCCCTGCGACGGACTGATGACCTGTCCAGGGTGGACCCCTGCCTTTCGCCTACTATGCGTCGGGATAGGCTCCAACAGACCCCTGTGACCCAGAGACGGAATAAGCGGGTATAGATAATGGATGGATGGATGTTTTGGTTGACCACCACTGAAAATATATCGCCAATGAACAGAAAGCAGCCAATTAAAATGCTCTTATCCTATCAGACTATTCACAGATATATTATAGACCAAAAAAGTAATTAGTTAAATATGCAAAAAATTACACTCCCAAATTGGAAAATGTTTCCAAACTTTTCACTGATAGTGTATGTCAGCATTAAGGTTAATCTCTGTTGTTAGGTTGTGTCTTAGCAGTATTCAGGATTGTTTCAGTCTTCTGTGATATGCATTGTAGTTTAGATAAAAACGCTGTTTACACCTGGCATTGCCTTACATGCTACCTGCACTATCAGCATCAGTGCTTGTTGACTGAATTTCATATACAAACTGAGGATTTTTATTGTCTCAGTGAGTCCTGTACGTACTCGTTCTTAGAGCTCTACACTTTTTATACTAAATATACATGCTTAAATCAGCCTATTAGTCTTGTATTTTGCATAAGTACTTTTTGTGAGAAAGAAAAAAAAGCTTTAAGTTGTTTTTCAATGAGGTCCATGTTTATTGATTTTTTACTCTCTCTTTTAGATAGGTGTCAGTGTGGACAGTGTGCCATCTGCCTCCACTTTCATTCCAGCTCCCTCGCATCAAGAAGATGACAACAGGTTTATTTTGCCCTGGTCTCACAACACACAAGATTATCCTTTTGCACTGATTAGTTGTGCCCAGTCTAGCATTAAAAGCAGGTACCGGTACTCTCATTAACAATGTGTTCACAATAAATATGTTTTAATCTGTACTTGCCTGCGATCACATGACACTACTGTCTAATGTAACAAAGCTTGAGGCTAATTCTGTTATTCAGAGGTAGTGACAAGTACTGAGTGGAAATCTTATTGAGAAAAAGAACAGCTGATTGTTTTTCAGAGTCATTTTCAACGTTCAAACACTGTGCAGTTTTCAGGATATGTTTATCTTCCATTCTAGGAAACCAACTGACAGTGCTGGCTCGAACTGTGACGCGGATCTGCAGGATCTCGTTTCAAATATTTTGGATGAAGGATATTCAAGAGATAGCAGCTACATTGAGAGGTGTGCTGCATTCTGGGTTATCTTTTTATGCTGTGTTTAAACAACACACACACACACACACATATAGGTGATATAGACAAATTGTCATTTTTTTATTTGGTCAGTATTATTTGGCTTAATACAGATAGACCATATAAATTGGTATTTTATATAAACTAGATTAAATGGTAATTTCTAACTTGGCATATGGTTTAACAAACATTGCACAATATTTATTAACATGCACCTGAAAAGCCAACCCAAAAAACAATGGAAAATAATTAGGTTAAATTTAAAATTTAATTCTCTGCTACAACCAAATTGTGCATTCTTATGCTATAATTCTGAGACTAGAAACTCTGGAGTTTTGACTTCATCAAGTCAGAATGTAGCAGAATATTTTTATCTTTTCAAATTACTCAAATATGCCAGCATGTTTGAAAAGTTGGTCAGAGGACAGTCAGTTGCAGTCGGAGACAAAAGCAGAGCCAACAGCTTAATTGAAAAAAACCTCCCAGCACTAGCTTGGATTGTCTGTAACGGTCGCAAGGTTTATCAATTCAACAGATACACAAGATATATGAACTGTAAAATTAACCTTAGTCCCAACCTTATCTTTTAAAAGTCTACAGAGATGCAAGCCTATCTGGTCCTCCAAGACACTGAGAGAAGAACTTCTACAGTATTTGCACACAGGGGATAAAATGCTTCATAGCCCTTCCTTTCCTTCATACCATCTGTCCCATGGGACTTTCAGCAAATCGCAGGAACCATCAGTGGACAGAGGGATTGAGGAGATGAATCAAGAGTCCATTTGCCAAGCTACCAATCAACATTGGCTAATTAATTTGCCCAATGAAGACAACTATTCCTTCCATTCTCAGAAACCGCCACCGGGTCTACCAATACCCAACACAGTGAACACTGACCCATCACAGATGAAGCTCGGTAAATACACCAATATCCCAGTTTATAATGACAGAGGGAATGGTCGGCGCATGAATAATAATGACATCTTCAGACTCCAAAATAAAACTAACAGTTCCTGCTTTGATGCTTTCTCTGAAGACCAGTACATCCAACGTAATGTAAATCCCATCCCTGGAGAGGAGAGTGTGCAAGAAGACATGAACCAACTTGTCAGCAGTTTTCAGTCAGTTATGGGTTGTCAACCTGATGGCGTTTGCCTTGGAGAGTTTCCAAACATGCACAAAGAAGATGGCAAAGCTGAACAATATAAAATCACCAGTCCTGCAACGTCAATGCCGACTACTCCTACAATGCAGATTCCCAAACAACTTTTGGGAGACATGGAGGCAAGACGAGGAGGATGGAAACAAGCATTTAAACTTGAGGCCTTTCAAGATCTGTCTGATTTCCACTCTCACCATGTAGAGTACTTTCAGCCAACAAAGGAATTCTCTACACCTTTAAAAAATGCAAACCAACAGCCAAACACGATGACAATGAACAGAGAGAACGTCAATCTAAGCAGGAGCCAGCATTCAAAGCAACGCTTCCAACATAGTCAGATGCAGAAAAGTAACAAACCACAGATACAAAAAGAAAAAAAGAGGTTGCCCATGTCCAGATTTCTTGATGATGGCTTTACAAGGAAGCAACAGAACAGCTCTCCCATGTCAGAGGAAGATAAGCACGACTTGTCACAAAATCCATGCTTTGATTTCCAGTGGACCATGCAGTCTCAGAGGCCTGATGGACAAAATGACATGTTGAATGCAGGGAACATGCAGCAGTTCATGTCTTTAATGTACCCTCTAAATGACCTAAGGAGAAGCTCCAGCATGTCTGTGGGATCGAACTTCGGCTCCAACACCTCTCTGTCCCATGGAAGTAATGTTCCTGGGATATATATGGGAGGTATGATGTCCGTTAATGAGGCTGCAGCTTTAAACTGCTCTGTCAATGACATGAGAAGCCACAGAGGAGAGAACACTTTTCATGGAACAACCTCAGCTCTAACTTCTTCACTAATGACGAATGAAGGAAGACCTATGATGCAGCCTTACTTCTACCTGGATGAGTGTCACAAACAGTGGAGGTGTTTGGAGATGGAGAGGAAGAAGGTTTGTCTTTAAAATCTATTTTCTCTAAGTTTGGCTGTTAGTGACCACAGCAATTCTTTCAGCTAATGACAGTATACAGTTTTCATTATTCCCATTCAATTGTTCCTGGCTGCACACAATATTTCCTTTATATGGAAATAGAATATAAGCTGTGCGCAAAAAAGATGTTATTAATTGTTATGTATATGTCATTGGAAGCAATAGTTGTCCAGCCTCATTTAGTGAATACATTTAAAATGATAATTTATTTTATACACGTCCTCATTTATTTAAAGACATTGTAAACATTATAAATACAGCCAATTTTCATTTTTGGTTGGCATGGGGTTGGTTATTAGTGTGAACATGATCAAAAACAGTAAATTAAAATGTTCTCTTTATTATTTTATTAATTTTCTCACGTGTTTTCTACTTCAGACAGAGATGATCCTTAGAAAAACATTTCCTGGACAAATGATCACAGAAGAGACCAACACTAACCTACAGAAAACGGCGTCAGAGCCTACCAGAGTTAACCACCTAGTTGTCAACCAGATAAATGAGCAAGCAAAGGTGAAACTCCTGACTGCTTCCATACTGCCACCTACTGGTGAATTCTGTCACAGCACCATTCTAATGTGGTAAAGGTAATGTTTGCACTTTGAGGTAGCAAACATAAGACTTGTTTAGGAAACTACTATCTGCTGCAACCACAATCGGGGAAAATGTTGGATAATTGCTGCTTAAAAAAGAAGAAGAAAGAGCTGAAATTTGATCTTTTCTACTCACCACACAACACTAATTTAAATTCAGATTAACTTGACCAAATACTGTTTTTGTTTTAGAAAGAAAATAAAAATATGTTTTCACATTATTTAAAGGTTTTCTTTTAATACAGCACCCTCTTTAGGAAGTGGATGTTAATATGTAAGCATCCATTTTTTTTCTATACCTGCCTCATCCTGTTTAGACTTTAGAGTTTTTCCCTGCTGTCATTGAGCAGGTCAGATCGAGTCCATCACAATGCAGAGACTAATAACCATGCACACTCGTGCCTGTTAGCACTATCAACCTAACGCACATGTTTTTTTTTTTTGGTAGAAGATAGAGTAGCCAAATTACAGAAGGAGAACATGCAAACTACACACAGAAAGGCGTCAGTAGACATTTGAACTGTGAAACTTCTTCAGCGCCGACCATAAACACCATTGCACATCAATAGATTTTACAAAGATATCTTTCGCTGGTGTCTTCTTGTGCAGATAGTATCTTTAGAAATGCATTTCGGAAGAATGTAAAGTTTAATTCTGTTTGTGTGCTGCAGGTGGCAGATCTTCTGGATGAAATGGAGCATTTGTGTGGCGTTCCCTTTCATATCAAAATCTACACAGCGCTGAGGAGGCATCATGCTGCTGTTTGCATTATGCAGGAAAGATACAAAGAATACTGTGTGAACATGACCAAACACCAGCAGCAAGGAATGAATTTCACTGAGGACAAAGGTAATCCATATTTTATCTTTAGGCCAGGGAATGGCTGCGCTGCCAGATGTGGCCATTGTGGTCATTAGTTAATTAGTGGTCCCACCAGAACCGTTGCAGTGCAATTTAGACTCAGTTCATTCTTTAATAGTTCACTAACCTGTGGAGGTGATGGTTGAACAATTTAGAGCATCTCAACGGAGATTTCAGCAAGGACAGGTTCATTTTAGACGTCAAAAAGCACATTTTATTTAAGACAGCTCATCAAGAGGATACTACCATGTGACTCTCACGCTTTCAATATTTCAATATTGAAATCGTCACTTAAACTTGTGGTCTCACTAGTTTAGCCGAGCAGGCAGCACTCAGAACCCTTTCTTCAGAAACACCCCTGTGGGACCTGACCAAAACCACTGCAAAGCCAGACCGCAGCACGCCTGCATCAAGTGGGACCTAGGGCTTAGATATATTGTGATTCTCTCGGAGATGCTCCTGGGCCTAAGTTGCTTCTGTTCCACAGATATCTTGTTGATGGTCATGGCACTGAGCGACCTCACTGCTGCTACCAGGAGGCTCTGCACAGCCTTGTGGTGTGCCCTGCAGAGGGTGCTGCCAAAAGCTGTCAAGATGCAGGACCATCATGTTAACGAGGAAGTGTCATGCACACAGAGGTGCTCTTCTCCATTTCAGTGTAACTCTTTTCACTTATGAATTAGCTGGCTACAAGTATCAGTTAAATATATTAGGTAGTAGAAATATGTTAATAAATGTTCTTACAGAAATTATTTCCTTAAAGAGAATGTTTTATCTGAAAAACAGTAGTCACTGCAAAAGATAAGCAATTTGAACTTGATGATTGTTTTTTGTTTGGGGGGGGGGGGGGGGGGGGGGCAAGAATATAATGACATGTAAATAACTCTCCTGCATCTTAACTTAATTTCATTTAATTAGTGTCACCTCCAAGTCAAATCAAACTTGTACCACCACGTTTCTATTTAAAGACACTATTTATGTGGAAGATTCCTTTGAATTCTTCATTTTACTTATTTATTGGAATATAATCCAACCATAGTTCTTAAAATTCCCAAAGAGTGATTGAATTGCAGTAGTTTAAAGGTAAAATGCTAAATGTTAAAATGTTTTCCAATGTTGTGGAATCACTTTCTGCTTCTTTGGGTTTAAATTTTTGAACAATGACGTTTTGCGGTCAAAAGTTTAAATCTGTGATTTGATTTGAAATATATCAACAATGCTAAAAGGTTCATTGTGCTCAAATGCTTTAATCACACTTCTCATTAAAATATACTGTTATTATACATCATTCATATGTAACATAGCAAAGTTATAATTGTTCCCTCTCTGGACTGTTGACTTTTTAATTCCTGCTTTATCTCAGTAGTAAATAAATGCAAATGAAATGTTCCTGAAACAAAATTTTTTGCTGTTAATTCGTAAATTGTAAATGTGTTTTACTCCTTTAATATTCTAAAACTTTATACTTGGTATTTTTGTCTGGATTTATTTTACATTGGTTACGCCACTGTTTAATGTTATTTCAATGTTCCTGTTTTTCTTGTTAACTGTTAGCGTGAGATTAAAAAGGCACTGAAACAAATTGTTGAAAATGTTTATTATTTTTTAAAAAGATGGAAACAGACATTTAAATGGTGGTTTGTAACAGATCCAAAATGCATCCGGTGTAAAGCAGATTTCTCTCTGGAAGCATTTTTGTCTGTTACACCAAGATACCTTATGAGGATAAATAGAGCTGTTCAATGTTATTTCAATGTTCCTGTTTTTCTTGTTAACCCTCATATTATGTTGAAAAAAAAATCACATTGATTGTGTTGTGGGCCATTTTGAGCCGGTATGTTTACATCCACTCAGAACTGTCAAAAAACTGTGTTAAAATGACAGCGACGTTATTTTCTATTAGAAAACATTTTACAACTGTCAAACAATACAATTTGAAATTTCAGAAACTATTTAAAGTTTTTTCAATCAGAAGAGCGTGGGAAAAATCAACAGCCAATCAGAAGAGTGTGTAAAAAAATCAACAGCCAATCAGAAGAGAGTGAAAAATTAACAGCCAATCAGAAGAAAGACTGAAAAATCAACAGCCATTCAGATGAAAGAGAGAAAGATCAACAGCCAATCAGAAGAGCGTGGGAAAAAGCAACAACCAATCAGAAGACCGTGGAAATAATCAACAGCCAATGAGAAGAAAGAGTGTGACAAATCAACAGCCAATAAGAACAGAGTGTGAAAATGCAACAGCCAATCAGAAGGAAGAGGAAAAAATCAACAGCCAATCAGAGGAGCATGGGGAAAATCAACAGCCAATCAGAAAAAAGTGAAAAATCAACAGCCAATCAGAAGAAAGACAGAAAAATCAACAGCCAATCAGAAGAAAGAGGGAAAAATCAACAGCCAATCAGAAGAGAGTGTAAAAAATCAACATTACATCAGAAGAGCGTGGGAAAAATCAACAGCCAATCAGAAGAGAGTGTGAAAAATCAACAGCCAATCAGAAGAGAGTGTGAAAAATAAACAGCCAATCAGAAGAAACAGTGAAAAATCAACAGCCAATCAGATGAAAGAGAGAAAGATCAACAGCCAATCAAAAGAGTGTGGGAAAAATTAACAGCCAATAAGAACAGAGTGTGACAAATCAACAGCCAATCAGAGAAGGGTGGGAAAAATCAACAGCTAATCAGAAGAAAGAGGGAAAAATCAACAGCCAATCAGATGAAAGAGAGAAAGATCAACAGCCAATCAGAAGAGCGTGGGAAAACTCAACAGCCAATCCAAAGAGAGTGTGAAAAATCAACAGCCAATAAGAACAAAGTGTAACAAATCAACAGCCAATCAGAAAAAAGAGGGAAAAATTAACAGCCAATCAGAAGAGAGTGGGAAAAAAATCAACAACCAATCACAACAGAGTGTGAAAAATCAACAGCAAATTAGAAGAGCGTGGGAAAAATCAACAGCCAATCAGAACAGAGTGTGACAAATCAACAGCTGATCAGAACAGTGTGACAAATCAACAGCCAATCAGAGGAGAGCGTGGGATAAAAAGATTTAAATCCCTTATGAGAATAAATAGAGCTCTTCAATGTTATTTCAATATTCCTGTTTTTCTTGTTAACTTTTCTGTGAGCTTGAAATTAAAAATATACTGAAACAAATTGTTGAAAATGTTTATTTTTTAAAAAGATGGAAACAGACATTCAAATGGTGGTTTGTAACAGATCCAAACATGCATCCTGTGTAAAGCAGATTTCTCTCTGGAAGCATTTTTGTCTGGATTTACTTTACATCAGTTCACCACGATCCCTTACGAGGATAAATAGAGCTTTTTAATGTTATTTCAGTGTTCCTGTTTTTCTTGTTAACTGTTCTGTGGAAACAGACATTCAAATGGTGGTTTGTACATGTCAAGTATTATTTAAGTTTTTTTTTTTTTATCATCTGACAAAATGTAAAGAAACTCAAACCAAAAACAAAATTGAAAAACATTTATTTTTTCCTTTTTTTAACCAGTAAAATTTGCAGAAATATAAGGCATATTCTTGAAGTTGTTACAAAGAATAACTGCAAAAAAAACAAACTGAAGCTTTACAAGCGTCGCGCCATTTCACTGCCAGCCGTTTGTCTTCCAGTCGCAGATTTATATCTTTTTAAAGTAAAAAGTAAAAGCCAAAGATTTTGTATCACAATCTGAAGAAACTCCCATAAGTTTTTTGTTTGTTTTTGAGACTTGTTGTCAAATTAACATTGAAAGAAAAACAAGGGACATCTAGATCTCAGTTCTGCACAACGTTCAGTTATCTGTATTTCAAGACGAGCACGCCATTCACACAATGAGCCAGGTTTAACAGCTACTCAAATGTAGACTTTGATCTTCCTTTTAGTTTGGTAACAAAAGCTCTTCACCACAACAAGAGTCCATCCCTTTGATTTTATCTTTTGCGTTCACCTTTCTGTGTGCGCTTCTTCTCCTTGTCTTTCCTCTCTTGTTTAGCTACTTTGTCCTTTTCCCGCTGCATCTTGTCCATTTCTTTCTTCTTCTGAGCGTCTTCGCGCGCCTGATCCCGCTTTTGCTTCTGCCGGTTGAACACCTCCTCCACGTTGGTGTTCTTGAACAGAGCTGCCGTCTCCGTGAAGGACAACTCGTTGAAAATCCTTTATCATTAACAGGTGTTACAATGTCAGTTTTAAATGACTGAAACGAGCTATTTTAATGTCACAATTAAACATTAATATTGTAATACTCAATTAATTACAAAATATTAATAAAAAAAAGCGGCGATGACCACATGCAGAAAGGATACATTTATCATTTGCAGTAAAGTCATTTGCAGTTGAAGGCTCCTCTTCTTCAGCTTCAGTGCTTTTGTCAAGGAAAGAGCTCAACGTGTAATTAACACATAATAAATAAAAACTAACACGCAAGTATCTCTCCATGAAACCGCTGGACCGTGTCTGCACGGCACTGTTGATGAAGGGAAAATACTGAACATTTCAAATGCAACTGCAGCGGAGTACTAAGTAAAGGATATTCCTCTTCGTCTGTTATGTTGGCGTATTGAGCGAGTAAGGCCTCTTTCCGTTTCTTCGACTCCTCAGACACCTCCTTCTGTTTCACCACAATCTGAGCTTGTTTTTCTATCATAACCGCAATGGCCTGGACTTCCGCTACAGAAAAGGAAAGAAAACTTTAAATTAATCATGATGACATTGCAAGTGTAAAGACGTAATATTATTAGAAATATAATTTTGAAAAGAAGTCTGCAACTGGCATGAGCACTTCTTCATACCACAAACTTTGGTGTGTAGCGTTTTATTTTAAACCAATTTAAAACAAAAGTAATCAGAGTACTTTAAAGTTAAATTTAGTTCAGTAAAGTTCAATGAAATCATATCAATTGAGTAATTAAAGAAGAAAATCTAATTTTGTCCAGTTTGAGTCAAAATAGTCAAATTCAGTATTTAAACACTGGTAAAATGCAAATTCACAATTTATTCATCAAATTAAGGAATCTAATTTAAGGAATTTAAGAACTTTAAGGAATCTAATTGATTGCACTGAATTTTAAGTTGAATTCAGTCACCTGTTGTCACATGAACGGAGCGACTACGGAGAGGAAGAACTTTGTTTAAAACCAGAAAAAACCTCCCGCAGAACCAAACTAAGAAGACAACTCGGGGTCGAATAAAACAACCCCATAACTCTACGGCTGATCCAGAAATAAATAAACAAATACGTCATAAGCCTGATCTCGAATGCAGAGCATGTTGAGACCCCCTAAACTCAACCTGAGGACCAGTTCTGCAAAACAGAAACCTGATAGCTGGAGGTTCTGCGTCCTGTTCTATATTTGGAAACTCAGAGAACCACAAGGAAGCCTGCAGCCTGAATCCGAAGTGTACTCTCGGAAAAATATGGAATTAGGAGACCTCTTATCCACGAAGGTGGTTGGTCAAGAGGAATGTTTATGGAGTTTACAATTATGTAATGATGATAGAGTAAAATGAAATAAATACTTATTAACAGTCATGACAGCATTTTGGATCCTCTTGAGATTATAAATAAAAAATATGGACCAGTTTTGCTGTTTCACTCTGATACAATTTTTTAACATTTTTTAAAAAGCCATCGAAGAGATTTGTTTTATGTGCGAGAAAAAAAAAAAAAAAAAAAAAGGCTATATGGATGTGCTATTTTAGTGCACAGGTCCCAAAACAATATAGCTGAATGGCATCTGGATAGGACTGAAAAGTTCTTATGCATGTTCTAAAGAGAACGACCTTACGTTAACATTTGTAGTTAAACTGAAAGGTGACCAGCCCTGCGGCGTGACGAAGGTTTTTTCTGTTCATGAACAAACTGTCTCTTAACCAAGCAGTATGGAGGAAAAATAAACGACAGGGATGCACAGATACCGTCGCCAGCGTTTCCTCTGGCCGCAGACCGGCTGGAACATTCTGCCCACTGCTCGATGATCTGCTTGCAGACACTTTCCATGGCGTCTTCATCCTGCACAAATCGATTTAAGTAAAAAAAACAAAATAAGTCACTTGTTAGGGAATGACGCATGACCCGGTGGGCGGATCTTATAACTGCTTGCTTTAAATTAGACCGAGCAGTTTTAACATAATACAGACCGAGCAGTTTTAACATAATACAGGTAGCATATTTAACTATTTTGATTTATTTATGCATGTTGTGTGTTGATTAAAGACTTGAACCCAAATGAGATGTTTCTGAATGGGGTTTGGTGCTGCAGAAGAAGCTTTTATCCTCCGTTACAGAGACACTGCTCCGTCTAACGTCAATATCTAACTAGAGAAATCAGAAGGTATCAGCCTTGACTCGTGGACCTGCAGACCTGCAGACCTGAAGACCTGCGGACCTGAAGACCTGAAGACCTGCGGACCTGAAGACCTGCGGACCTCCAGACCCGCAGACCTGCAAACCCGCAGACCTCCAGACCCGCAGACCTCCAGACCTGCAGACCCGCAGAGCTCCAAACCTCCAGACCCGCAGACCTCCAGACCCACAGACCTCCAGACCCGCAGACCTCCAGACCTGCAGACCTCCAGACCTGCGGACCTCCAGACCCGCAGACCTCCAGACCTGCAGACCCGCAGACCTCCAGACCTGCAGACCTCCAGTCCTGCAGACCTGCAGAGCTCCAAACCTCCAGACCCGCAGACCTCCAGACCCGCAGACCTCCAGACCCGCAGACCTGCAGACCTCCAGTCCTGCAGACCTGCAGAGCTCCAAACCTCCAGACCCGCAGACCTGCAGACCTCCAGACCTGCAGACCTCCAGACCCGCAGACCTGCAGACCTCCAGTCCTGCAGACCTGCAGAGCTCCAAACCTCCAGACCCGCAGACCTGCAGACCTCCAGACCTGCAGACCTCCAGACCTGCAGACCTCCAGACCCGCAGACCTGCAGACCTGCAGACCTCCAGACCTGCAGACCTCCAGACCCGCAGACCTCCAGACCCGCAGACCTGCAGACCTCCAGACCTCCAGACCCGCAGACCTCCAGACCTGCAGACCTGCAGACCTCCAGACCCGCAGACCTGCAGACCTGCAGACCTCCAGACCTGCAGACCTCCAGACCTCCAGACCCGCAGACCTGCAGACCTGCAGACCTCCAGACCCGCAGACCTCCAGACCTGCAGACCTCCAGACCTGCAGACCTCCAGACCTGCAGACCTCCAGACCTGCAGACCTCCAGACCTCCAGACCCGCAGACCTGCAGACCTGCAGACCTCCAGACCTGCAGACCTCCAGACCTGCAGACCTCCAGCACCGCACGGCAGCAGCTGAGCTTCACGCGCCGTTTGGATATTCACCAGAAACGCGGACAAAATTCCTTGGAGCGCATCCTGCTTCTCGTCGTCGCTCTCCTCCTCGTGCAGGACCCCCAGGATGTAGGCGCCGTACACCTCCCGGTCCGCGTCCAGCTCGTCCAGACGATCCTTCAACCAGCTCTCAAACTCCCCGGCGTCTGTCAGGGGCGCCGCCATCTTGGCGCTTTGGGGTCTTTCGTTTTCCGCTTGGCTGCCCTTTGTTAGTGCCTGTGTCAAAAACGGTAGCAAAAACAAATGTAACTTAAAATGAATAAATTACAATCAAGAATATTGTTCAAAAAGGTAGAAACATTTTCTGATGGCTCCTTTTACTATCACGTTTTATGTCTGTGTATCGGCCAGTGGACACTTTTAAAAGTAAAGCTATTATTAAACTGAGGCTGGCTGCCAGTCCAGTCAGCTGTTTATCTAAGTGGAAATGGCTTTAAAAACTCCTTTCTGCTGCTAATCTGGCTCATTGTTTCTGGCAGAGCTGCATGCCCAGCGTTGGCAGTCACATAGGTTCCCAGGGATACTGCCACAAATACAAACGTTACTGATTCAAAATTATTCTTGGATCATCCAACTTTACAGAAGTATTATGAACTCGCTCAAAAGCTACCCCAGCACGAGCTCAACATAACTTTTAATTTAACATTTGTCTAGATCAAAGAATGTTGTCTTATAATGTTCGTTTGTGTGATTGCAAATGCTTGTTGATAGGAGCATAATGCAGTTTAATTGTTATGTTTTGACCTCATGGCTGAGTTTTGAATGACGGAAGGAAATTCAGCAGCTGCTTTAACAAGGGTGCTTTTCTTTGTTTGGCCACTGGGTGGAGCCAGAAGACAGATCGGTTTATTCCTTCTTATGGAGACGTGATACCTTTGATACGCGACAGTAGTTTGGACCTTATTTCGTACGTTATTAATTTCTGTTGCTCTATGCATATTCGAGTCACTTTGTTAAAAGTATAATTGTAAGCAGAGCTGTTGGAGCAAGAAAATGCCCTGCCAGATGTTTGTTCGTTTTCTTTCATTTGACACTGAGGCAACAGATAACACCTCCCAGCTGTTTGAATATATTAAATGATGTTTCCATGTGACTGGTTTGATTCTGCTTTTAGCAGGCAGTTTGTGCGAGGGTGCTTATTAGTTCCCCTACATCTTCTAGTTATAGCATTAACACACTCGCAGGTTTACATACACATGAGCGCAGACACGCTGCTTTTCTCTTGCACCAATGTAAAAGCTTCACACGTTTCTGGCCTTACAGTAATGAAGTGTGAAGCCTCTGCGACGCCACAGGGAGCTTACCATGTGGAACTATAACCTCTTTGCACAAAACCTTGTAGCCCAGATACGTGTGCTCCCACATTTAGTTCACTTTTGCTTTTTTTTAAAAGACAAAGTCACCAAGTGTTCATCTAACACCCTTTAGCAATGCTAAAAAAAGGGAGACAAAAGTACTGTTTCTTTTTTAAATAATGGTGCTTATTGATGATAATTGCCTATATTTGTTAAAGTTCTTGTTTTAAGCTATACGACTTTGGCAAAAACTTTTAAAAACTGTGATTTTTCAAATAAATAAAAAAAAGCTTTTCCAAAGTTTAGTTTCGCTGATGTTTTTTGGCTGTCAGTTTAAAAAAAAAATATTGCAGCCAGCATTAAAATGGTGAAGTACATCCATTTCATGTAACTTACTGCCAAAATAGCTCCCTGTTCCCACAGAGTGGTGCACTAGTGAGAGGGAAACTTCCATTACAACAGGGCGGTGTAGTCATATTTCAAGCTACGGGGTCCTGGGGTCGATGCATAATGCCATTCCCTCTCATAGTAGTGCGTTGCTTCAGGACGCCTGTCCTATTTATATTGAGGGGCTGTGGATTGATGCAAAATGACGAGTGCCGCGAGGCTGCTGAGTGGGTGGGCATCTACATGCTCTGCTCCACAGGCAGCCCTCTACTTCTATAGACGCATACATGCACACACAGATGCACACTTGTCTTCATGTCCCAGTGCCACCAGCTCTGGAAGAGCCCTACAGTCCCAATGTGCAATGTCCTCTCTCTGTCAACATATCCTATATCCCAGCGCTAATGTGACAGAATATAACCAGAGCCCTAACAACCAGGCAGTGCAGAAAAATGAAAATAACAAAAAAGCATGTGTGCCAGGCGTGTTTGCTCATCTTCTCAAGCCTTCAATTTTTTGATCACACCTTTAATATGTAGCAACATTTAAAGTTTAATATACTTGTAATGCTGTTGAATAAGCTGCTGACCCCCCTCCCCACATTTTATTTAACACCATGATCAACTCTGTAATTAAGGACTTAATAGCAATGTTGCGACAACGTAAAAGTGCTTGATACAAGTTATTGTACTATTAACAATCTGGATACCTTTTTTAACCATTTAAGAGCATAATTTATGAAACAAAACATTTTTTTTCCCTTTGGGCTGTTGTTGCAAGAAGAGACGGTACAGTCAGGAGTTGTGATGTCAGTTGTGATGTCAGTGTGATGTCAGTGGTGTTGTGGTTGAAGCCCTTTCACTTCGCAGTTTAAAAGCAGCTTTGTTGTACCGTTGCTGCTCGTCGGTCCTGTCTGGAAGTACGGATGCAGAATAGTCTGATGAAACTCCAAGCTAGCAGTACATAATCAGTGTGTGTGTGAGAGAGAAAGAGAGAGAGAGAGAGAGAGAGAGAGAGAGAAAGAGAGAGAGAGAGAGAGACAGCACAGGAAGCATGTCATTTTACACATCGTTACTGTTTCCACTCGTCTACTCCTATGTATGACAGATGCAGTGTTTACTTTAAGAATGCTGATGGAGTGGTACAGGAATGGTCAGATGGAGTTGCACTTTGTCCTTGTAGATTTAGAGAAAGAGTATGACAGAGTGTGTGTATGACAGTCTGTAATGGCAGAAAGAATGTCAGAGTGGTACATTGCATGTATGAGAGTGGTGTGATATGGAGTAGGCATAACAGATGGGTTTCAGGTGGAAGTAGGACTGCATCAATGATCAACCCCGAGCCCCTCTGTGTTTGTCATGGTGATAAATAGGTTGACAGATGAGGTCAGACAAAAGTCTACGTAGACTTCCGTGATCTGTCATGAGAGTAGGGAGCAGATAAAAGAAAAACTGGAGAGGTGGAGATGTGCACCAGAGAGAAAAAGAATAGAGATCAGTCGCAGCAAAGTGTGTAAATAAACACTTAAATACTCAGTATGTGTTGAGTGGAGTGACAGGAGAAGAAGGTGTGGAATCATCTGTGATAGCTCAGTAGCCATGAGAGTAAGGTTTGGTAATGGTTTACAAGAGGATAGTGAGTCCAATCGTTCTCTATGACTTTGAGATGATGGCACTGACCAATAAACACAAAGCAGAGCTGGAGGTTACAGAGCTGAAGATGCTAAAGATGTTAAGATTTTATTTTACAGTGACAAGAATTATTAGGATTAAAAACAAGCCCATCAAGACACCGCCAGAGTCAAACGTCTTAGACAAAGAAAGAGAAGCTTGAGTGAAATGGTTTGGACATGTAAAGAAGAGGGATAGTGAATATATTGGCAGAAGGATGCAGGAGATGGAGATGCCAGACAGGACAAAAACAGGGGAAGAGGGGAGCGACTACTTGTATATGTTGTGAAAGAGGACGTATTGTTGGTTTGTGTGACAGAGAAAGATGCAGAAGACACAGCTAGATGGAAACGAGTGATCTGCTGTGACGAACCCTAAAGGGAAAAGCTGAAAGAAGAAGATGACAGTTGCCACTCATCTGACTCTGCTCTGCCGGCATTCTACTGGAAAGTACCCAACAACAAACCAAAAAGCCATCTCTGTTTGGACAACACGACTTAGCAAAGGAAGCCAGATTAAACTCCATGAACTGCTTTTCCCCAGTGAAATGACTGTTCTATATTTTAGATTTACCTCTTCATCAAATACAACTACATCTTTACCTGTTCAATATGCATGTATCGTTGAATATGGAGATCACTTTCCCTTATTTCACTGCTCCTTCTGCTGAAGCTCTCCATATGTGACTTTTCTTAAACACTGTTGACTTTTCAGCTTCACTGCATTAGTAAACCAGTAATGTGTATCTAATATTAAATAGCAACACAGTATAGACCTTGTTCTCAGCTCTCAGCCCTGACCAGGCCTCTGGGTTTAGAGATCGGTTTCTTAGGTTTACTACTACATAATAATGTGAATAATAAATATCTGTGTGACTCTTGGTTTTTAAGACTTCTCTTCTTTCTAAGACAAGGCTTTCATTACGACGTGACTTCTAACACAACATGGACATGTTAAGAAGGTTAGAGCCGGGCTGGCAGTGTCGTTCGTCTACGAGAGAAGGCTCTACATCCCTCAGTGTCTTTATTAAACTTTGCTGATGACTTATTGATTTTGCTACTCAACATGCGGATTATCAAATCCTGGTTGCCAAAAACGTCTCTCCACATTTGCTGTGTGAAGATTTCACTGATGTCATGTTAAAAAAGTCGCGCCTCAGCTTGAAGGTCTTTCTTGAAGTGTCACAACCAAGCCCCTAGAGCTTAAAGCGATATTTTGACATTTTTGGAAACATGCTGTTGTGGAAATTAAATCACACTCTCAGCGGAGCTGAATAAAGACGAATAAAGCAAGAGTAGAATATCCAACATTTGTGTCTTGATTCATGCCAAGACCTTATAAGGGTGTGATCCAACACCACCAAGGCTCGAAAGTGAAGAAAAGCTATTTAAGAGAATAAAACAAAATACATAGTTATTTATGTTGCCTGAGCATAGCTACGGCTTTTGGCGAGCTTCCCGTGGCTGCAGCCAGTGCAGAAATCAACTCATGATGCAAAATGGAGCCAATATAAGAAGCAGAGGACACTGAGGAGAAACAGTCTTAGTGATCTTTCATTCCTTCTCTACTTCACAGAATATAAAGAATTAAAAGCAGGAGCTGCCACTAAGTGCTTGTTTTGCACCACACACCCTAACTTACTTTTTGGCAGATCAAACAAGATCAATAGTTTTCTCGTGCTCGTTCAGCGTGAGGCTGGTTAGTATAGCAACAGCAAAGAGGAAGCCTGTAGCCTAACCGTGTCCTCTCTTTGTCTGTAAAGCACTAACTGAACCAATTTCTTTATATTTATATTTACTAATATAGTTCATATTTAAAGCTCAGTATGTGACCTTCTATTGAATATTAGTCATGAACCTTCCATCAATTGAGTCTCTGAGTTTGTTCATATTTTCAATGTACAATGAAATATCCAAATATGAATTTCATGTGTGAAAGAACCACAGGTTCTAAAACATGGGTAAGATCATTAAGATGTCTTTTTTTAAAAAAATATTTTTTAAGCATTTAGGATAAGATGATCTTATTAAATATTATGATTTTTTTTACATGGTTATACCAGGTCTAAACAAAGTTTTAGTTGACTTTCCATCTTAAAAAAAATAAAAAAACCTATCTTGTGAGTTTATCAGTAGTATCTCATATTCATCCGCCTCCTCAAATGTGCTGGGACGTGACGCACACTGGCACCATGTTTCTGTTACTGAACTCTTTATTTGGTTTCTTTAAAATCACTCTCATTTAATCTTTGCAGAACACGTTTAAAAAAATAATCCCTGTTTAGGATACTACTATTATTTCTTTAATTCCAGTCTTCATGCTTAAAGTGTTAAATGTAACCCAGCAGTGGTTTTGTTACCTTTTTACAGACCACATAATGCTGTGTACTTCTGGAAACCAGGTGGGTTGTAATTCTGAAGCACTGAAATGTTGAAGAATAATAGCCTATTTTTAATTTCTCATAAGTCTGGTGAAAACAATTTTTTTTTTGTTTTGGTGATTTATGCACCAAAACATTAGATTCACATTATTTGCACCTCAGTTCATCCATCCATTTTCTATACCCGCTTATTCCTTCTCAGGGTCACGGGGGTCTACCGGAGCCTATCCCGAGTCATTACAGGCGAGAGGCACCGGTCCACCTGGACAGGTCCAGGTCCATCACAGGGCCACATACAAAGACAAACAACCATGCACACTCACACTCACCTACGAACAATTAAGAATTATCAATTAACTTAGTTTGCATGTTTTTGGACTGTGGGAGAAAAACCGGAGTACCCGGAGAGAACCCAAGCAAGCACGGGGAGAACATCTTTTCATTTCCATGCTTTATTTTTTGTAAAGCTTTTTTCCTGTTTTATTTTGAACCATCATATTCTTTTGAGTTTTGCTTCCTGCCACCGGTTTCAGTTACTGATTTCTGCATCTGTATTTTCTCAGGCATCATTCTCTCTCGAGTACCAGGTCCTATTTGCTCCCTGCCAGGTCCTTTTTGTTGTTATTCATGTGTGTTTGCAGGCCTAGTTGCCTTGTTCTGCTTTATATTTAAGATTGTTCTTTTCTGGGCTCCCTGCCACTGCAGCACCTTAAGTTTTGTTTAAAGCTTCTTTCTTTCTTTTCTTCATCCACCTATGTGTTCATACTAGACTGCGAAGCCACCCTCCTCCTTCTACTTTTTGCTTTGCTTTCAGGTGAGGGATGGCCACAAATATGCTTGTGTTTGAAAATCTCTACTCAGGAATTCAAAATAGTTTTTGTTTCCTAAATTACTTTTAATTCTGGCTTGGTTATTTTTGCAGTTAAAGTTATGTTGAATCATTAAATCCGATAATCATTCATATTTAATTGTTTGGAAAATCTGTGTGCTTTTTGCTCAAATCTTTGCATAAATTAAACAGATGTGAGACATCATATTGATACCAATACTCAGGTATTTTCCGAGAAGTCTTGTCTGGTGGAGTCTCTGTCTACGTCTCTTAGTCTTTTCTAAGCAAAAAGTGTGTTTCCAAAATGTAGAAGCGTTTCAGGCCTTTCAGTTTTCAGGGACCTTTAGTGCATTGCAGCAGCTGTGCTCAGCTTGAATTCATGTTTAGAAGTGAAGCTACCAAATTTTCTGACTCCACTTCCTCCTCTCTCCTGGTGTCCATCCATCCACACGTGTCTTACAAATAATCAACAAAATGTATAGCGTTGAAACTCCTTTTCTCCTCAGGTAGAGAAATAAATGTTCATAGAATTTAATGTTTAAACTCCCATACTCAAATATAAGTATAAATACTGTAAAGTAATAACTTTCATTTTCCTCCTCAGTAATTGCTTTTAAAATGAGAAACATAGTAGAGAGTTAACACGTTTAAGCAGCTAAGTGCACATTTGAGTATATTTGGCTTTAGTATTAAACTTTCAAAATTAGAGTTTTATCTTATTATACAATAAGCCTGCAGTTGATTATTATCAGTAAATTTTGTAAAGATTTCAGTGGTGTCTTCAATCCTTTATGATTTAAGAGTAAATTCGTCACAGTTAAAGGTTGGGAATAAACTAACAAATAGACACAACCCCTGACAAATCATAAAATCATTGTGGGAGAAATGAAGGAAAACTAAACAAACGAAAAATCGTAGATATGACGAAACTATGTTACTTAAAAACTGATCATTTCAGCTCCTTGTTTTTGAGAAAACTGAATACAATTTTTGAAGATTTAATAAAAGAAATGGAAGAACAAAAAAACAGCTTAATTATGAGGAGAAAATATGGATTTGTGCAGTTAAAAAAAAGACAAACAAAACATCACAATTAACATTTTACTGTAGGCATCAACTTTGCTGATGAATTAAATAAGCATTAAATACATTCTGATTATTGGAATAAAAAACTGTGTAACTGAGCTGATTTTCTTCCCTTCACGTGGTCATCTTTATGTGCTTTCGATGTCCTGACATCATCTGTACGCCCAGTGCAGATTCATCTTTCATCACTAAATATCACTTTTATCCATCATTCACAGCTCTTGTATGCTTCTCTTCAGCTTGTACTTATTTTCTTGTCTTTAGGTGTAAATTATGGTTTATGTGAAGCTTTTCTGTAATTCCTGTTACCTCCAGCTAATTTTGGTCACAAACAAAACTATACAAGAAGTTTTCATTTCCTTTGAAGTGCATTTTTTATTTTCAAGGCTTATTCCGACTCTTCTGTCCTGACGCTGTGACATCTTCCTTGGTGTAACTGTGTGTTTCCTCTATCTTTTTATAAGCTTTCCAAGTTTTTTGTAAGTGCTTCAGACTTTAGACTGTGAACTGCCGACACGTTTTGCCAGACAGGTTGTTGGATTACCGTGTTGAAGGACTTTAATAATCCTTTACATTGTTTCACCTAACAGCTGTCGAGTTGGGTTCATGGTTCCTGTCAATCAGCTGTGAAGCAGCTTGTTAAAGTCTGCAAATTCTCCCTTTCACTTGCATTTGCACATTTGGACTTGTTTAAAAAATGTATTTGGTTTAGGAAAAAAAAGACAAGGTGATTCAATAATGGGGCAGCACGAAGGCACACAGCAAGAAGGTTCCTGGTTTGATTCCTGGTGGTTCTTGCATGTTCTCCCCATGCAAAGGAGTAAGCGGCTCTAGATAATGGATGGATGGATGGATGGATGGATGGATGGATGGATGGATGGATGGATGGATGGATGGATGGATGGGTGGGTGGATGGATGGATGGATGGATGGATGGATGGATGGATGGATAGATGGATGGATGGATGGATGGATGGATGGATGGATGGATGGATGGATGGATGGATTTTTAATCTCAACCTCACAGAACAGTTAACAAGAAAAACAGGAACACTGAAATAACATTAAACAGCTCTATTTATCCTCATAAGGGTTCGTGGTGTAACTGATGTAAAGTAAATCCAGACAAAAATGCTTCCAGAGAGAAATCTGCTTTACACAGGATGCATGTTTGGATCTGTTAAAAACCTCCATGTGAATGTCTGTTAACATCTTTTTAAAAAATAACCATTTTCAACATTTTGTTTCATCCATCCATCCATTATCTATACCCGCTTACTTCTTCTCAGGGTCACGAGGGTCTGTCGGAGCCCATCCTGATACTAGTTTTTGCTTCTGAGAGATTCAAGCTCTTTATTTTTTGTCATGAATTGGGTTTGTGTGTAAAAAAAATAAAGAAAAAAATCAGATTAGTAGTTAATGTATTTATTTATTTATTTTTAGTGACGGATCAACCATTTCAACTCATATTTTTAATCATACTAGTGATGCATCCATGAATAAGTGCCATTTCACTGTTGACTGGTTAAATGCAGCTAACTGACTCAATCTGGGATTATTAATGCAGGAAGAATAAAAGACAAGCAAAAGACAACAAAACAAAACATTTTTTGAGGCCTTTCTCTAATCTTTGTCATTGAGCAGCTATTAAATTTGACCTGTTTAGACTGTAAAAAGTCAAACAATGTGAGAAGTTAAGAGCATTCAAGAGTCATTTCTCATCACCAAAGAAATCTAAAGAGTTGATATTTTGCTAAAAGCCCCTAAACAACCTCAGTTTTGATTAAAAAAAAAAAAAGGATTTTAAAATGTTTGTTTTACTTTACTCTCAGCTGCTGTGACGATCTGTGGGTTGTGACTAAAATAAGATCATGGCCACAAGCAGCTGAAAGGCCCTGAAATAGATTCACACTTGCAGAAATATTTAGGCCTAATTTAACGATTTCGTTGCATATTAAATTTACTTTGATTTAGATTACATAGATTTATCATAAACACGCTAATAAAGTCAATGGGATGCATATTTGCCAGTCAAATGTAAATGAAACAATTAAGAAAGAGATGTATGTATTTTAAAAAGATAATGATAGATTTATGTTTTTATCTTTGATAAATCTAGTTAATTTCAAACACTTAAGAACCAGTGCATGATTGAATGCATTCACTGGTTCAAAGTTGATTAAGAAGTAGCCAATAGATTATATTTTAATACACATTTGTAAAGTATAAAGAAAAGTAATTAGTTTGATAGTAGGAGTCAGATAAAAACTTGTAAATATTGGAAAAGTCCTTGGCCCTTCCTGAGTCTGGTTCTGAAGGTTTCTTCCTGTTAAAGGGGAGTTTTCTTTTCCTTTCCAGTCACCTGGTGCTCGATCGGGACACGGGATTGTATCAAAGGAAGGTTTTGGTGTAATTTGTTGGTTTTCTTAGTGAGGCAATTAGTATTGTGGTTATTTTTACTGTAATTATTGGATTACAGTGGAATGAGCTGAACTGTTCTTTCCAAGTTCCTTGACATGACATTTGTCGTGATTTGGCGCTTATATAAACAGAGCTAATTTGAACTGTACTTTTATTATAATGAATAAACCCTCCAATGCTCTTGTGCTACATTATTGTAATAAAAAAATGTAAGTAAAATTTCCGCAGAGTTGCATAGTTTGAACAGGCAAAGTTCAAGGAGTTTGTGCGCTCACCTTTGGTTGAAGGAGAAGAGCCCAGCCATTAAATGAAGGAGGTTTTGTTTGACTTCATAATTTTGTTCATAATTTTGTCGGAGCCCATTCACTTGAAGTGTCTCGAGAGGAAAAAAATTAACTCAGCGCTGATAGCGGAGGGAATAATCTGGTTATGTGTAATGAGGGTTCTTATTAGTAGTTATGCGTCTGTAGGGTTGAGTGTGCTGGTGGTGGACTTCCCATATCTCCCTCTCAGGAGGCACCGTGCTTTCACTCCACTCATCTAGCTTTTTAGTCTGAATTGGAGGCAATTAAAACTTTACTATGTAAGTGCGGAGAAAAGGTAATGAATATGGAACACTAACTCAGAGAAGTCCACAGAGACTGCTCGTTGAGTTCTGAGGGTTCCTTTCTCCAAATCATCAGGAAGCACAAAGAACATTCGAGAGTGCTTTTTTCCCCTCCTTTCCATTGCTTGGTGAGCACGTGACTTCACAAATGATGGCCCAGAGGTTTTAAAAATGCAAAGCCCATTCTTTCCAGGTTTCTGAACTTGCATGACCTCTGGTAGTGAGGGGGAACTTTTTGGCGGCTTGCCTGGAAAACCATGCCAGATCTTGCCACTTCTGAGCAAAAACAGGGAAGTGATGGGAAGGCGGGTTTAGAGGGTGCATCTAGACAGGAGGTCAAATATTTAGCCATGCCACTTGAGGAGGAAATCCGGGACTTCTCCCCACTCAGAGGCAAGCCACTTAGCTGCAGAATCAGGCCATGCCTCCACCCAGACCCCCGCCCCCCCCATGCTGCTTCCTACTCTGTATTCAGGGTCACGGATCTCATTTCTTGGATAGTATGTCAAGCTGGCAACAGATGGGGAATTAAATTGAAGACCTGGCCTGGTATAGATAATAAAACATAGATTTTGGCGGTTTTGCAGAGATGATATGAAAAGGAAATGGATACAGTAGATTTAGTTGTACGGACTCAACTTTCAAGGGTCTCTCAGTGAATAAATGCAGGAAATGTTGACTTACTGTAGCTGTGAGCATTTGAAAGCAGTGCAACCCCCACAGTTATCCCCTGTTATCCCCTGGGACACATGTGTCACCTCATTTTAAAATGAATTGTTATTTTTCTCTTGACAGCTGACTGCGATTTCCCCCACTTTCCTTCACCAAGCAGTGTCGGGGTGGGATTTGACAGCGCTGTGAGTGTTCACATGTAAGCTCCCTAATATTTCCCAAATTTCCCTGCCAAGCCAAGCAAAGTGCTGTGGATTTTCTCCCTGCCTATGCCACATTTGAGCAGTTCTGTAATCAGATGAATTGTCATCAGATGTCTGCCTAACAAGGCTACACAAATCAGGGTAACCACTGACTGAGGCAAATCTGGGTGTGACAGTTTGGAGTAACAACGATTTGTTATGCTGACAAAACACATCCTGCAATCGCTGATCTGTTGGTGGTGCCACAGGGGGGACGCAGAGAGCAGCGTGCCGAGGTTTATGCTGCCCTGTGCTACCCTGTGATTGTTGGTTGATGCAGCGGATGGGCGCTGGCTTTGCATCTGCCGATGGGCTATGTCAACCCTGCTCTGCTGGTAGCCGTCACTCACCGACATATCAGACGGGGCTGTGCAGTCTCGTGCCACCTGTGTTCTCACCGCTTCTCTGTGATGATCTGCCTCTCTGGCTTCCTATTCTTTATTTGGTCAGAACCAGCAAGAAAGGCTTTTCTCTTCTGATTTTAGAGACACATGATGCACACTCGGGCTTCAGAATTCAATGTCCATCAGGATTTTCTTTAATAATCATTAACCATCAAAAGATACAGAAACAATGAGCAAATCCATCAATAACAACCAAGCCATCATGAATAATGAACTACTGATTATCAGAAAATATCTGCTGGCATTTTATTACATCAGTTAGTTAGGTCAAGTCAAATTTTAGATTTTAGATTTGATCGTTTTCTATATTTCAAAGTTCTGATCATGTTTTTTTGTCTGATTTTGACCAAGGATTGCTTTGACATTCTTTTATAAATGATATAGTTATGAAGATGTTTTTTTCTTGCAAATGACGGAACACATTATTCAAAATAATTTAGTGTTTTAAATGATGAGAGCAAATATCAGCTTTCACTGCACAACAAAATACCTGAATACTGAACGAAAACAAAACATTTTAGTGACATCAGTGAAATCAGTTCATTAACTGACCACTAGGGGCTCCTGAAACAAGGCGCTCGCATGCAGACATCCTGTGACATCAGCGTAAAAGTCTGGTACCGATTTACAGCGTTGGCCTTTACATCTGGCCCGAGCAAGACAGAAAAAAATCCCATAAAAATATGTCTTTACACGTACGAAACCACGTTGCAGCGTGGAAAGAAGGTGCGACTGAATGACGTTGTGAAATGGGACATAAGGCGTCATGCTCATCGTGGGCGTGCGGGCACCAGTAAATCAAAACAACAGTAGCAGAGGACACAAGAATAATACCGTCAGCTTTCTGCACAGTAAACTGAATCAGTGTTTTCTTACTGTGTTAATTTCATGTTTAATTCATTAATTTGATCCTAATGTGAGGTGAAAGGATGCGGCTCCAGCCGCGTTCATTCAGCTGCTTCTTTAGTCGTTTTAAATTGGACCATAATGTCGCACCTGATTTCATCTTCTGCTCTAAAATTAAGACGTTTTCTCCTTTCTGTATCTCCTCAATTTAACGTTATTAAATTATTTAGAGCTGGTGAGTAAGAATAATAATGCAAAGTGTTGATAAGTGTTTTCATCTGCATCCCTGTGAAGTGTGTGATCTGAAATTCTCACTTGTCTCACGCAGTTACGGGACGGGGGGATGTCCCTTACATGTACAAGAAGTTTTTTTGTCTTTATTTTACACCTTTGTTGTCTACCTTGGGAGGTGGAAAAAAGAGAGTATCGGATATTACGCCTTTCCAGAAAGTGGCTCTTGGAGACCAGGAAAAGGTGGATTAGTACTGCAAAGAAAAGCCAGTAATCCAGGACCTTCGGTCTCCAGTAAATCCCTAGTTGAACAGTGTGGTTACAAAAAAAACCAAACAAAAAAAAAACAGTTTACGTCTCCATAGTTAGTGTTCACATTCATGACAACTGTCTTGAGGGGGAATTTTTATGTACCTCATCAGGTAACATCATGTAAAGCCACAAATGTATGCGTGGCACGGTCGTGTTAAATGGCTAAACATTCTTATTCTCAATATAACGCGGCTTGCTGTGCTCTTAACTGTACAAAGACGCTGCTGTGACCAGTTCTGGGTTCTCAGCAGCTACGGTATCTTCATCCGTGGTTGAAGGCTGCTCGCCAGGACTCGAGCGCATTGGTGCGTGAGTCCAGCAAAGCCTGAACCGGTAACTTGTGGGAACGTCCCAGCTGGCTTTCCTGATCTAAAGATTTCAAATCGTGTCTGAATCTTTCAGATTCAGCTGTTCTGGATCCTGTGCAGTTAATAAATCTGGTCTCTGATGTTCATAAAACTCTACATGGGACTGTAAATTTGGATTTGCCGCCCTGCACATTGCTGCACGCGTAGCCCATTTTCAGTGTTTCCCAGGCCTGATCTCATAAACTCTACATGCAGTGTTTGTAACTTCCACCCCTCCAAATTAATGGAAGCATTTGTGCCACTTTATTGTAAAAGCTTGTAGGTCTGACCCATCTGTCTCCACTTGAGCTGTTACAGTGTGTATCATCCGAGTCTGCGGCAGCAAATTACCGCTTATTAGTACCAGTACCAGCAGTGACAACATTTATCAAAGAAAACATCTCCTACTCTCTCCTAATTGTCCCCCTCAGGGCCTGCTGTTATGTGGACCCGTATCGACGGCCAGGCAGTCATTAGGACATCACACTTGAGCTGAGGAGAAGAGATTTCAGGGCACACGTCCATCCTGATTGGTTAATTTGATGTGAATAGAATGACACCATGTCTGTATGCAAAGGAATATTTATAGTCCGGTGGAGGATACTCACACAGCCGCAGTAAGTTTGTGTGCGTCTGTTTGAGAACTCCCGATAAAGAACTGCCCTCGGGGGCTTTTGGCTCAACCAAGGCAGGCTGCGATGTGAATAGCAGAGAAGCTGGCAGGGAACAGGGTGCCAGGGGTTGAAAAGACACTGAAGTTTATGTTACTTGAATTTCAGCAAGTAGCTGATATTCAAGTGTATCTGCCAGCGTCTCTTGTGGTTTGGCCTAGCGAATGAGTGACAAAGAGCAGGTCAAGTCAGCCAACTGAGCTTTTTTTTTTTTTCCTTAACAATGGCATCTTGTCTGATACAGATATGCTTCTGTCTGTCACTTTTACCCTGTGATATTTTGTCTCCTTTGTCTCGCTTCACGCAGTACTGGCCCTGCGCGAGGTGGACTTGTTCACCTTCACAGGAACACTTGTGTGTGCTTCTGTCCACAGATTGTGATCTCCAGTCAGGTAGAAATGCTACCGCTGCTGCCGCTCTTTCATGGCGATGCCTTCCTCCCTCCCACCTTCAGCTTCACATGGCTGACATCCACGGGGATTTAGAGATAGAGATCAAAGTTTCAGGCCCGCTTTCTGTAACTCAGCACCCTTTTGAGATCTACTCCCAAATGCGCTGATCTTTTAAAAGGCCTTTGGCTCTAAAGCTCACGACCATCTACGGCTGCGGGATTGTTGTGGCGACAGTATTGTATCTTCCACCAATATATAAATACTTATCCTCAACTACTCTAGTGATCAAGATGTTTTTTTTTTTCTACAGATGTAAAAGCTTTGATGTCTATCAGTGGAATGAGTGAGGCGAAAGAAATGACTTCCTCTTGGTAACCAAAGGCCAGGCTTTTCCTGGCACAAGATAATCAGCATTTTTCAGACAAACACGATAAAAAAATGTAAAAAAAAAGTGAGAGGGAAGGATTTACTCCCATCCTGCCTGTCAGGCAATCCGCTGAAAACAGGGAAATTATTTTGGCAGCAACACTAATGTGGCGACGGTTCTTGTTTCCTAAACTGATTTCCTTAATCCTCCACTTGTTCCACGCTTTGTAAACATAGGGACTAGATGTTTGAATCTGGGAGGTCCCATTGATGCACAAGAAGACACACACACACACACACACACACACATACATCAACAACATCCTTCTAACCCCTCTTCGTCAGCCACTGCCCTAATTAGTCAGAATTAAGACGAATGCCTGGGCCTCCCGCGATCAATTGGTATCGAGCGGACCTTCGCTCGCCCCTGCCTCGGGGCCTCTCCCCCGGCAGATCATTTATATCAATCGCTTTTGTTTTTCTTTCCATCCACCTTCACATTCTCCCTTTCACAGAGAGCAAGATTCGGTTTATTGGTTTGCATGCAGAATTGGTGGCAGGCGAAATGACTTGGCACGTTAAGAGCAACTTTGCAGTGATGTCACACTCTTCAGGAACACTCGGGGACGAATTTGCCTGCGGAAATATGGTACGTATCATGTCCGGTTGAGTATTGGAACAGATGTTCTTTGATTAGTTTTTTTTTAAATGCCTCTTATGTGAACAAGTTAACTCTTCTTTATTCATTTATTTTATTTACTTTTGCTGTACACACATCATCCATGATAAACAACCTCTGTAAATCTGTGAAGTCCTTCATCGTGCAAGTAAAACAGTTTTAACCTGTTCTGGCATAGACTTGAGTGTGTGTCATTGTAACATCACATGTTAGGGCCTATTGATTCCCCAGCAGAACATTGTTTTGTAACAAGAAAATCGATGTTATTCACTTGACCTGTCAGTGGGGGCTGGGCTGGGGTGGGGCTGTGATTCAGGTGATAGAGTGGTCATCTTCTAAAGCGCTGCTGGTTCGATCCTGGGTTCCTCTACGTGTTGTAAAAGCAAGACGGTAAACTTCCACATTGCTCCTGATATGCACATAGGTGTGTTTGATTGCAGAGACCACAGAGAGAGAAATATATTAGCTGCCCCGTGTAAGTGCGAGTATAAAATGTGTGAATGAGAGAGATTTAACGGTGCTATATAAATGTTGATCATTTACAATTTTACTTTGAATCTTGTGCCTCCTTGATGTATGTACCTCTCACTTTACTGATTCGCCGCACTTGGTCCAAGATAAGAATCAGCACAAAGCTGTTCAAGTTATTTTTTAACTCCCATTTTTTCCTGTTTTCTTTGTGCCAGCATTCGTTGTAATTGCTTTTCTACCCTTTTGATACCAAAACTGGTGATGCATGCGGAGATTTCAAAGGCATCCTCTAACTGTCTTGATGAGATGGTGGCAGTACAGCACCGCACTGCCACCTACGAGTTACGTCATCAACTATTGATTGTCCTATGACATTAAAAAAGAACAACACATTCGACTTGTAGCTCCATGAAACCCAGTTGCTTTGACCTATTAAGCTGCTCATTACTAAATAATAGTGGCTCCTGTTTTTTTTTTTTTCTCTGCATGATGGCTTATTTTAGTCTGTGCCCAACACTGTTGCTGCCTCTTCTTTTTTTTTTTAAATGGTCTTTAAAACACATCATAGTCCATTTTTTCAGAGTGGTATTTTCCAAGGCAGGCCTTATATCTAAGTGTATCTTGTATCCGAACGTTTCCAGACACTTTTAACTGGTGTGCACTTTTTTTTTCTTACTCAATACTTTGGATTTAGTCATGTCAGTCTTCCAGACAAGGCAACTGCATTACTCGTGAGTCTTTCTGAGAACAACATTACTTTTTAAACCAGTTCTAATAAGGAAGAAAAGGTAGAAAAGCACACTTTTATTTGGTCCTTCCATCAAGGTTAATGGTACCGTGCTGAACTGCCACTTAGAGCAGATATGGTTCCTGTTTGTCCTCTGTGTGCATCTTCACAGGTCACTGAATGTGTATTTCAGCGTACTACCTGTATATGCTGTTAGTACAAGATAGTGATTCTACCCTGGAGACGAGCTCAGACATCTTACCTCAGCTCTCTGCTGCGTGGCTCGAGTGCATGCCTGGTGCATTTGGGATGCTGCAGAAACCAACATGTATGTGGTGCCAAGCTTGGATAGCACTCCTCGACACTTCAGCCCAACGTTAGTTGCTACCGGCTCCATCATTAGGGTGCACCACGATGTAGTGGCATCAGCTTTTGGTGTATTTCTTCTGCAGCAAACCATGTCTCACTTATTTAACTTATAGCTAAAGTAAGATTAAACCTCAGACTGGAGTTACAGATTATGGGCACACTGTTTGTCGCTGTTACATAGATGTCCCCTCTTGGGCGGCAGATTTTGAGTAAATGTTTTGTTCTTGATTGTCCATGGTGGTTGAAGGACCCAGGAGAGTGTTTTTTTATTCCCCTGCGTCTTTTATCCCTGACGTATCCCCGAGGACCCAGCTGTCCTGGCATAACAAACCCCCATCTCTTTCTCAGGTACTCTTTTGTTCTCTATTTCTTTGCCACCTTCTCTTCAGGCTGGTTCCTTTCACATCCTGCCGGAGAGCCCTCATCTGTGCAAACACAAGCCCTTCTCTGTATTTCTGCTTTGAACCTAGAGTCATAGGGGATATAAAAAAGAAAAAGAAAAACACAGACAGAGGGAGGACGCTGCTCTGTGGCATCTTCTTGGATTAATGGGTGGAAAAGTGAGACTATTTATCCCCCTCTTTCATTCCGTGCTGCAAATGGTAGAAAATGTCGGAGGCAAAATGTCATGTAAATATTAACCCGTATATGCGCTGAGAATTTGTTTATTATCAGGTCTGTAATGAGTCACAGAGGAAAGACACACTCGTTTTCCTTGTGTGTGAGCATATTTTTTTGATTTGGTTGGCAACCACTTCTGCTTCTCTGCCTAATTTGCAACTGGATGCTATTGAGTTAAGTGGCCTAAGTTTGCTTTGCTCCCCAGCTCCCTGCTGCGCTAGCACTATCACACCACTTCAGAGAGGAGTATTCAGAGAGAGGGAGAGAGAGAGACGTACAGGAACTGAAAGGAACAAGGGATGCAGCATCGTGATATCAGGAAAAGAAGCAAGGATCATACAAGCGATGTTGATAAAGAAGAATGTGATGAAGGGGAAGAAATGTCAGGGGCCCGGAAATGCTGGACCAGTCTGAGAGATGGTTCTCAAGTGGTGGAGATGAGAGTCAACTGTGGTAAAGCTGAACTCCTGCCAAGCTGAGTAGTTGTTTTAGTTGTTGCAGATGGCACAGACAGCAGTTTATACACAGCAGAGTGCACATTATGACCCATCTACAGAAGAATACACATGTGGAAGTGAAACCTGGGAGTGATGTTTGTAACCTCATAGTCCAAAAGTGCACAGCTTGAAGGCCTTACATCGATTTGATCATTAAATAGTTTTCAAGTCAGAAGAGGTGAATAGGTTACCAGGTATATACTGATTTAGTGATTTTTTTTTACACAATATTTGGAGCAATACTGAAAGATTGTATCAAAGTTTTCCACACGGTGTCACGACACTTTAAAGGTACTCTGTGCACCAATAGAGGACATTGATGACTGGGATCTGTGTGTATCGGGCCCCAGGACGAGCAGCGGTTCAGTGGCTCTTTTGTGAGCACAGAAGATCTATCTGCCCCATGTGGTCAGATGTGGTATTGCTACATAGTTAGTTATAGGAAACTTCTCATTGTTAACTTCACTCCTAAACTCATGCGCTTACTGTAGTTCGTTTGTTTTTTATTAAGTCTGTGAGCAAAACTGACACTAAGTTGGCTACGAAATTTCTCCATAAATCACTCTAGTTGAAAAAAAATCTCAGTTTCTAATGTTGCTTAAAAAAAGTAAACTCTAATAAATATATATTCATCATGCACGATGCTTTAACTTATGCGGTAAATAACACATGGTGGAGTGATGCACCAGTAAATCAAAGTGCTCTGCGTGTTGTGTAGTTGGTGTTTTTTGTTTTTGTTTTTTTAGTCGGTCAGAATCTGTTTTCTCCTGGAACGCTGCTTGACTCAGTGCGATAATAATGTGTGACAAACTGTGAATCTGATCTCATCTTACCTGTGTGTGTCCACGCTGCATCTGTCAAGCCCTGAAGGGCTCGTGAGATGCAACTATTTTAGCTCCTTCTCAGATCGCAGACCCAGGACTGACTAGGGCTGATCTGAAATTATTCCACATACTTCTGTGTACCTCTCAGGATTGCGCAATATTTGAATCAAATGTGACGTCTATTTTGAGATTGTTAATTTATGGATCCTAAAGAAAGAGATTTATTGAGTTTTGCAGCGCTGAACTTTTAATAAATATCAACCACAAATGATTTTCCCTAAAGTTTATATTAATATTTACTTGATCTGTGATTTTATAGAGAAACAAACAGTGTTTCTGGTTGGCGGTGCAGTGTTCGTTACTGCAAAGTATTTGAACAGCGTGCTCCTATCTGAAACGGTTTCTCCTGCATCTGCTCAGCAACGGAAAGTGCAGCACATCCAGAGAGAAACAACACAAGACAGCCTGCTCCCCCGATTCATGATGTATTCACAACTTGAACATGTTTTGAGATCCACATGGCACATTCTTGTTAGTCTAGGTCCTGAATAATCAGTTGTTGCTGGTGCACCCAGTGGCAGCCTGTTGGGCCGCAGAGATGTGCCGGGGGAACCTTGTAGGCCCCCAGAAAGGGGTGAGGATGCTGTATGACTGCTGCATCTGTCTATCAGGAGATTTGCGTGAACGCTGAGGGCACGGAGTGGAGACAGTGTCAGGGCGATACCCTTGACGGTGATGTGATTGAGTAGACAGCTGCGACCCGTTCCTTTCTTTACCCATCACCCATCTTTTTCCCCTGGCGTCTCAACCCAGTCCTCCTTACACGACAGCTCCCCAGGAGTGAGTGATCACTTAAAATGGGTTATTATACCTAAGAACATCCTAGTAATTCATGCATGATTGCCCAGCAATCTGAGGCAATTCATCATCCTCTTTCCTATCTTTCTTTTTTTAATCTGTTGGTGTCTTGTTCCTCTGGACTTTAATCTTTAGGGCTATTAAGAATGCCCGTGTAATAATAACTCGGCTCAGGTGACAGTATGACATAGGCATCGTCAGGTTTGTGATCCTGGAGGACTGTGAACAGCAAAAGAGGACAGATTTGACTCCTACAGCTAAAAAGTAGTCAGGCTATTCTTTGTTTGCTTGAAAAAAAAAAGACTTTAGCTGCAGTCAGGCAGATGGGAAAAGCTATTTATGGAACTGGAAAAAACTGTTGTTTCAGTATTTTTTTTTTTTTTTCTTTTTGCAGTAAACCAGTTTATATTTTATTTTCTAAATAAAAAAAATATTTGCGGTTGGCATTTTTTCTTTGGACTTCATGATGCAGTCCACCCATTACTGGAAAGGTGGTTTTATCTTTACAGATGAGAATGAGTGGACGGCATTTTTGAATAATTTCATTTTCAAAAATGTAAAAAAAAATCATTTTGATTTGCACACCAGCCAACGAAATGGTGGATAAGATCCACAACTGGGTATTTTGCCAGTTTTGCTCATCAAGGACCTTAAATAAGTGGTGTCAGTTAAGATGAATCTGATGCATATGTGTGCTTGTTGCGTGTCTTTGTTTCTTCTCTGCATGTGTGTTTTCATGCATGCTGACAGACATAATGAAACGCGCAGTGTGGTTCAGGTGTGTTAGCAGCAGTACGTGCTGACCCTTCTGTTATCTGTTATCCATCCGTGACTTCAAGGCACGGCTAATGAATGCCGACCTTGCTTCACGCTCTCCATTGCTTCTATTCAGTATCCATCAACCAAGGGATGCGTCTTGATTTACCTCTGTGTCCTTTTACTACGTCACGCTGGCAGAGTGGAGCACCAGTGCACAGCGGGGCATGTTTCAGGCCATCGTGATCTGTATGGGCTCAGCAGAGGCTAAATTAAGAACTGAACAGCATGAGAAAGAATTAGACAGCAGACGGCAGCAGCTCAACAGACAATCGGAGAGACAAATGGGCCCCGGACAGCCACTCTGGCTTATCTTTATGGTAATATTTACTTATCCAGTCGGTCTGCTTTTGGGACATTTTTTCCGTCTTCAGCGTAGACGGAAATCTATCTTGCAAAGGAAGAAATATGTAACAAATGAAAAAATACTTTGCACGTCTTCGCCTTCAGGTGTGTCTATCTCTGGAAAACGTTCAGGCCTGTATCCGTAACGGGGAAGTCCAAATGGCTTTTGGATACTGTATTGACACAGTCAGTTTTTGATGTTGCTACTGAAACATTACTATGACATTTTGGGAAATATGCATATTTGTTTTCTGGCCGAGTCTAATTGGAAAATCAATACCACTCTCACCAGCGGTCCAGCAGGTGACCCCTGCAAAGTGACACATTGAACGTTTTAAATGCTAAATGGTCAGAACTTATGGAGTGCTTTTTCTTTGTTTCGTAGACGCGGCAAAGTGTTTTTCTCATTCACACACACTCACACACACCACAGTGGTGGTGTTGCTGCTATAAAAAGGACTTTTACTGTCAACGGGAGCAGATCGTGGCCGCGGCCTCGCCACGGAACGCCCAGTTTGTCATAACTGAGCCTGGAACGCCAGTTTTTGCTTGGATAAACCTTGCAGTGTGAATGTGTTTGTTTCAATTTGACTTTAATCATATTTGCGATGGCAAGTCGTGGTGGTATAAAGGAACGTGCATATTGACACAGATGGCGAGGGTTATGTTATAAGCACCCAGATGGTATTCGGAAGCATACGAGTCACATTTCAGTTATTGTCACAATGCAGAACTGCGTCTTCCATTTGAACGGAAGGTAGTACATTTACCAAAAACTTTAAAAGTTGAGTTTGTTGCCTTTGTTTGAAATTGTTGTGCATTTTCTCATAACACAGAAGCACTTAAAGACAACTATCTCATGGCTCCGAAGTAATCTATTATGAAGACACCCTATTGATTTGTTTCCTTCTCAATTGTTTGTGTGTGTGTGTGTGTGTGTGTGTGTGTGTGTGTGTGTGTGTGTGTGTGTGTGTGTGTTGCTGTATGTGCCATGTGTGCCCTTGTTTGCTTGTGTTTGTCAGCCACGTGGGTTCTTTTTCTTTTTTTTTTGATTGCATCTCCAAACATTTCATCGACACTCTCAGCAGCAGTCAGTGGATTGATTTCCCATTGGTCGATGTTGGTTGAGTTTACAGATGTGAAATGCATGCTACTCGTTTCCACCCAGTTTTGTTTTTAAGTCCTTGTATGTAAGCATCATAATATTCTACTTCTTCCAAGACAAACACTAAGAAGTGAACTTTCAAATCTTTATGGAGGTGACTTTTACCAGAAGTACTAGTCAAATCAAAACCATTACAATGGGATAAACATATGTGATTATAAGGGTATCTTGTGCACCTCTTTGATCACCACCTGAGAGCGACAGTGCACGCTATATCACTTTCCACGTTCAGATCCCTGTATAATAAGTGCAACAGCGTTGTACATGTCCTCCTGAGACCCAGCAATTCATTTTTTTCCTCTGTGGGGTATAAACGAAACCTCTAAATTGAGCATAACTGATAGAATCGATCTGAGTCCTTTTGTCCCTTAAAGAGGAACTCCTGCTTGGCTTTTGATGCCCCACGTGTGGGGGTGGGGCTTTCACAACTCCTGAACCGTCTCTTCACAATTGCAGCAATTTCAACTTCCACAGATCAAGCCACCAAGTGGTGTAAGTTATCAGTTTTTTTTTGCAGATATCACATTTGTGTTGGTAAAAGTCAAGTTATTTCCTTAATATACAGGTGTTAACTTCACTTAGGTAATTTATAAAGAAAAAAAAAGCCACAGTTATTTAAACCCTTTGATCACACATGCTCACAATCAGTTCAAAACTTGATTTGGGAAACTATTTACCTGGTGATTTACACGTTTAATGACACAGCCGCTAAAAGTGCATAAACCTTACACTTCTCCTGTCTTTACAAATGGAGTTTCTACCCTGTTGTTGAACATCACTTAAATGAGTAAAAAAAAACAAAAATTGGGCACTTCTTTTGCCAAATATGTGTAAGGCAGTGAATGCGTCACGGTGCAGAAGCCAAGAGGTGCAAAAGCAAAACATTTTTGCAGTGCATCAAGTGCAATATGTTTCTTTGTGTTTTTACGAGCCAAAAACAGTTTTATGTTGTACTGCTTATGATCTGCTGTGACTTAACTTTAACTCTATAAAATTAATTTACTCTAAGTTTATAACTGTAAAACAGTATGGAGAGTTCTGCTAAATTCACTGAGTTGTGTTCAATACAAGGGACAGTCAGTAAAATCTAAATAAATCATATTTTTGAAAAAACAAAAAAAATCCCCAAAAGGAGGTTATGCAAACAAGTTCTTCTAACCACAATACTTAAACTATCAAAAACAAAACAGAAAAGCAAAACATATTTTTCTCTGGTTCTCTTTATAAAAATGAAGATAAATGTTTCATCAACCAGTTTGCATTCAGAAATGTCCACATTTCCCTGCATGTTTTGTTTTCTTGTGAGTTTCTTGGACTTTGGCTGCAGTGAGAGATGACCGCAGAGCTCGGTCAGCAGGGGGCATCTGGCGACGACCGAGACAAATCCATCAGTAAAATAAAAAATAAGGCTTCAATAGGAAACACACAGTACCTCTGGTTAATGTACGATCCACTGGAAATCCAATTGAACTATATATATATTATTGATTTTGAAATTCTGGAGGGAAAAATAAGAATTTCCACATGGATTTAGATAAAGCGGGTATAGAAAATGGATGGATGGATGGAGTTAATATCAAGAGTGCAACTACAAGATAAGTAGGAGTACATTGGACGGTTTGGATACTTAAATGGGCTGAACTGCGAGAGGCCCGAGGGCAGTATTGTTGCTCGGCTCAGTTGGGATTCGGCCTCGTTGCCCCCAGAGCATGGCTGCTCTTCTGAGCCAGTCGTTGTGTACTGCATCATCTTCTCGCATGGAGCACGAAGCCTGCTGGACAACCGGGCCGGTTAGGCCCCATGACAACTCAGTATGGGACTTTTCTTTCATCTGCATCGAGCAGTTTGTTGTCATCTGTGGTCTTTCATCAAACTTTCTCTCTGTATCTGTTCCCCCATCGCTTGTTGCCTCGACTTGAGGGCCGTCCCTCCACTGTGTTTTAAAAAGTGAGAAAAAGAGGACAGCAAAGGTGGCTGGGGTGCTGAGAAATGGTTTGTTTTCACAAATAGCATCTCCTGTTTTCCTCTTCATGGTAGACTGCAGCTGACCTGATCTTTGAGCAGTTTTGGTGCTTGACATGTCCTGCTGGCTGCAGGTTGAAGTGTTGGTAACAATTTGACAAATTCATTGGCTTTGTGTCACAGCCTGTCCAATCCCACTTCACCTTTCTCTCTGACATGATGTCAGCTCTCCTCCTCAGACTCGGTCCGTCCTGGCAGGCAGCTGCCTTCAGGACTTTTAGACGTGTCATGTGGTCACAAAGACGGAAGGATGATGCCAGTTATTGCAGTCTGAAGGCGCAGTAGAGGAACGGAGGTTGAAGATGGTAAAAAAGAGTCTCGTCTTTTTGAAGAATAAGTCTCTTCCATCTTTAAGCGTACTTATTTTTGTTCATCATCAGGCTTTATCCTCCCACCTCTCCTCTTTAACATCTTTTCATGTTAGTCACTAACAAAAAATTGGACTTTAAAGTGACAGCCAAAATAATATGAGTCACACAGTTTCTTCATTTTTCAGGGAGGTATCCCCAATCTTCAAACAAACTCCAAAGGTTTTCTTTCAAGTGTACAGTACTTTGACCAAACTGTGGCGAGCTGCAGATGTCTCTTTGGCTTTAACGACCATAAATACAGCAGAAACGTTAGTTTTGCAGGTATTTGATTGATGAAAAGGGATTTTTTTTATCATCTTAATAGTAACATGATTGTGCAACAACTAATAATGGCGACTAATCTGGGGAGCATCACAGGACGGACTGAGATAACCCAGAAAGCTAAACTAACAGCGGTGCTTGAAGGAAAGTTTTGTGGCAATCTTTTAGAAATAATAGACCAACATTTATATCCATAAACTAAAGTCACTGGTGTTATATAAAATATAGATCCATTTCTGGATCTTACTATTATCATATGTCCAGTGTTGCAGCTTAAGTTCAGCTCATGAATGTTTGCTGTGTAAGTAACTGCTGTGTGGGGGAAGTAATGCATTTTACATTACTGCAATCAAGAACACAGGTGGGGACTTCACCTGCAGACACCAAAAAAGAAAATAAACAGAGAGCCAGGCGCTCTTGATCCCGAAGACAAACACTGACCTCATCAGTAATGACCGCACAGCTTCAAGGATGTGATAGAAATGTGAAAAAGGTCTTGGACAGCTTGAAATAAGCACTTTTACTTAGAAAAAACAAACTAACTGCGTCTCATTGAAGCTGGAAATGAAAGGGAACTTCAGTTCAGACGAGGATTTTACAGCATTACTCCAGAATTTACTTGAACATCTGCTTGTCTAGAACTTTCAAGACTATTTGGTTGTGGTGAACATTTTTAATCAGCATGTGTATCTCTGCTGTTGGAAGCTGGAAATGAATTAATTCAACATTTTGATGGTATCACTTTCTCAAAGCGTCGACTCCGGCCAGTTCTGAAGTTTGGCCGTCTCTGCAGCCACAGTTGTTGTTGTTGGACGTAGCAGAAACTCTGGGCTCTGAAATTTATCGACACGCCATCTTTCAGCTTGCTGGAGTCTACTAAAATTCCCACAGAACATTTGGCCTTTCTCTGATTTTTATGATTATGTTTTGATTTGTTAGTTTGATAGATAGGCCGCTGGTGCCAGCAAGCCTCATTTTAACTTTCTCCGACTGACTTTGTGTAGTAATTAATCACCAGCATGGTACTTATGAGATTATTAATACCTCAGTAATGGACAGTTAATTCTTACATCAGAGACAGGAAATCAGGTCGATTTTTTTTTTTTTTTTCCTGGATTGCTGTGACTCATTTCTCTGGCTGCAAGATATTGACTGTTTGATTTTTCCTCTCTTAAAATTGCACCCGGTGCTTACAATATTCCCAACACAGATAGATCTTCATTCTTTTAGTCATTTCTTTTTGAAATGCTGTTTTCTCTCCATAAAACAAATTGACTTCAGACAACAGATTAGTTTTGTCCCCTCTCCCCCCTTTTTTTCCCCTTAAACTCTCCTCCCTTTTACTGTTTTTCTAACTCTTTCCCTCACTTGGTCGTCCTTACACCGTCTCCACACATCAAAAGAGCTTGATGGTTTTGACAGGATGGGCCCAGGAAACCGATTGCCTCCCTCCAGACCTTCCAGTCTCTGCTCCTTCATTGAAATGTTATCTGCCCCATTTCTGGGCTTTTCCATGGCAACTATGAGCCAGAGAGTGCGCGAGTGAAAAAGAGTGAGGTCTCCAGTGGAAGCGGCATCTTGTCTCAGACAGCTGTCTGCAAGAAAGACAAAGGGAAAAAGAAAACAAAAACAGAGGAAAGGAAAAGTTTTAGAAAGCTGCCCCTCCTCCTTCCATCTCCTGTTTAAGAACAACATTAAGTGGCTTCATTTTCAGTCCCAATAATCTACAGCTGCATTTAGTTAGTCCGGCTGACCGTCCCCAGTCTTTAAACCAAGTGGATGCTTGCATTACTGATTATCAGTGCAGGTTATTGATATTTCTCTGCTGACAAGTGCTCTCCACTTGATGGGTTCCTAAGCAACACGTTCACTTGACACAAGCTGCAGCTACTGATTGACAGTCCTCAAAGCTACATCCATGGGACCCCCTCGGTAGAAGTAACCCACATTTTATTCTATTTTAGGCTTAATGTCAGATATAAGGTCTCACCAAAAACATATGGGTCTCTTCACTCAATATGTATCAAAATGCAGACAGACCCTTGAAGCCAACATGTACAACTGATTTGCTGTCCCGATACTGCTTTGCCGCTTTTCGCCTGGTTCTTCACTTGGATGTAGAGCGACAGGGCGACTTTAAAGTCAGGTTACGCCTACGTCTTCTGTAGGATTAGACCAGAATCCCAATGGTTTTAAACAGTCACACTCTGCCACTCAAAGCTAGACATTTTTGTCTGGAGCATTTATTAGAAGAGCTTGGGATTCTGAGGTGACAAGCGAAGCGTTTTGCAGGAACAGAAAGAGGAAAAGAGAACTCAGCAACAAGGGTTTTTTTCTTTTGAAAACTTGCAATCTCAGGACTTTAATTTCCTTCATCGCTCAGTTTAGATTTACAGTCGCAAACACAACACAGGGACACAGTGGCCCCGAGGACAGAGAGGTGACAGTCTGAGGTAATCTGTGAGTGGTGATAGCTGCGAGTTTTGCAGGAATGCTTACAATAAATTGCAGGGTGGAGTCCTCCCTACTCCATCCATAGTGTTTGTCCAGGATGATCTAAGTGCATGAGAGTAATTTCTTCCCTCTCAACAACCAGTATGACCAGAAAGCAGCAAAAAGAATCACATGGTTTAAGATTTCCAAACGTTATCGTCATTATAAAACACAGGGATAGAAGACTAAAGGTGACAGGTTTTAAATGTACAATATATGTTAGTTTGAAAAGGAATAATATCATTATCTGTATTTTTCTTATTTCAATCATATGTGTATATATGTATACTCATATTTTGTTTTTATTCTCATTTTTCATCTATCTATCTATCTATCTATCTATCTATCTATCTATCTATCTATCTATCTATCTATCTATCTATCTATCTATCTATCTATCTATCTATCTATCTATCTATCTATCTATCTATCTATCTATCTATCTATCTATCTATCTATCTATCTATCTATCTATCTATCTATCTATCTATCTATCTATCTATCTATCTATCTATCTATCTATCTATCTATCTATCTATCTATCTATCTATCTATCTATCTATCTATCTATCTATCTATCTATCTATCTATCTATCTATCTATCAGCCAGTTTTGTGCTCATACATATAACCGACCATTCTTTGTAATTAGTCTCATATGATTAATTATATTTGATCATAAACGTAACATGTGAACACCAAACTAACTGTCCTGTTTTTGTAATTGTTCACCTGTATGTTGCTGAGTTTAAGTGTTTAAGTGGACTGTTTTTAGCTGAATGTCGGTGTTTTTTGAAGTTGTGTTTCTGGCTTTGTAATAAATTTAAGCTCAGTCTTTGAACTGCTTTTGTTTTGTTTTTGGGTAAATCTTACAGGAAATATCTGGGTTTCAAACACGTGTGACGGTTCCCGTGTCTGTGGCCAGTCCTGCGCCAGGTTGAGCGGAGCAGTGACCATCAGACTACAAAAGGAAACGGTGTCGGATATTTTTCCTTGTTTAGTTCCGACCTACATTATTCTTTTTGCTTTTTCAAATTATTTATATCACTCCAAAACCAAAGGCTTCATCACGAAGAGTGTGACAGATGGTGATCTATTCCTAAATTTGAGAAAATTACCAAACAACAACAACAAAAAAACAGCGTTTCCGTGTTATTTCAGGAGATGATTATTTGTGTTTACTTTTAGTCAACAGGAAGCATCACACTGACATGTCCACCTGTGGCGGACAGGCTTCACAGTGATTTCAGGTTTTAAGCTTTTTCAACAAACTGCCTGCGGATGAAAGGGAGCTTTGACAGCAGAAGCAGAGCAGAGGAAGACCAAAAGATTGACCCTAAAAGGCGGACAGATAAACAATGAGCTGCAAAGCTCCATGAACCCTTTGAGGACCAGATTCCAACGAGGAGCCTCTTCCAGACCCTTAAGTTGTTTTCAGCAGGATCTCATACATTATTGCAGTAAATAATATCGATTGTTGTCACGTTGATGCATTGAAATAATTGAATGTTGTATTCATTTTTTAAGCTGTACTTAGCACATTCCCCTATATGTACTCTAAAAGTAGTTAAAAAACATAAAGCCTGGTTTTTGATTGTTTTCATGTAGGATTGTTTTCAAAAGCTATTTAATTTAAATACGTGTTTATATCTCTATATATAACTATAAAATGTATTGTCCAGGTTTCAGTGATCACGTTTACACCCGTGTCTGTAGGCTTGGTTTTATCATTTTTAAAAAAGGAAAAACGCTTTAATTTTTCCACCTCATCTGAACTGCAGCACTAATCACAGAAGATGCGCAGCATCAACTATTGCTTCTGTTTATGGTTTCCTCGACTTTTTCCGCCATGGGTAGCTCATGAAAGCAGACAAACTCCTGCAAACTGCCTCCTCTGTCAGCTTTATTGTGTTTATCTATCCTCTCTGTCATTCCCATCAGCAAAATGGTTGGTGAGAGTATGGATCCAGTTCATTACAATCTATCATTCATGACAAGTCCACACAGTAATCTATTTTAAACAGCAGGGAATGATGCTGATGATGCATGGCAGAAGAGGCTGTACGGTGTTACAGGAGTGCGTATTGATAATCAATTTTCTTTGTTTTAACCACCAAAATGATCTGTCTCTCAGGTACGATCTGAACTCTTTTAAATAACATGCAATGTGATTTTGTGTACTTTCACCAGGTAACAATAAACAGGCAGCATCACAACATCGCACACACACACACACACACACACACACACACACACACACACACACACACACACACACACACACACACACACACATATATATATATATATATATATATATATATATATATATTCGCAGTTGGGGTGCAGTTTTTCCAGCAGGTTTTCTTGCTTGTTTAGTTCCTGCCTCAATCAATAAAAAGCTTCAAATATTGCCATGGCAACTTGGCAAACCTCCAGCCACATTGTGCAACAGTCCTTGAAGTGGCCCACATTAATTTTACACTGAAAATACATCGTCCCCTCTGGGAAACAAGGCTGTTGCGACAATACATAAATATGTTTTTTTTTTTACATCTCTGTGACGAAGTGGTAATTGACAGGTTTCATTCAGGATTGGTGTCATCTCAGCCAGCGTTGCTTCCTGTGCTGCTTTTACCTCTATACTCTGCTGTCCCTCTTGGTGTCCCATTGTCCCTCTCATCCCTGTGCTCTCCATGGCAGCAAGCCCGTGAATTCCAGACCATTCTTTGGAGATATCAGTGGGCTTTCTTCTTGCTCCCAATCTGCCTGCAGGTTTGAAGGGGGTGCCAGGTGCTTCTCGCTCAACCATATGTCCTCTGCTGCTCCGTCTCGGGGGGGGAGGGAGGGTTAAAGATGAGGCTTTCTGGAGCTACCTCTGAGACAATGTGCTCCGAGACTCTTGGCTGACATGTGGCTAAACACAACTCACCAAAACTAAAACTACTTTCCTTTTATTTTATTTATTTATTTTTTTTGCAATTTTAGTCCTGAGGGGGGGGTACAGATGTAGGGATAGTTGCGAGTGCTTCAATGGGTCCCCACGGGGTTGGAAAAACAGATCCTGCTTCATGGAGCCAGTTGGCCTGGTGTGGCGCAGTGACTGCATCGCCATCTTCAGCTCGGCGTCTGTCAGTCCGTCACAGTCTGCTGCTCTGCAGCTCCAGTGGTCAGGCAAGAGTTCACTCTGTTCTAGTTTCTTAGTGTCTATTTTTCTCCGACTTGCAGACGGTTCTTTCAACTCTCAAACTTCATTCTCTGTTTTGGATCCAGGAATGTGATTCTGTGCTGAACTTGTCTCACTGTGGTTCCAGCTGCTCCTCTTGCTTCCAGGTGAGGCCTGTAAGCCCAGTGATAGTTCTGCTTGCACAAAGCCATTGTTAATCACAAGCACACACACACATGTACAAACACAGCAGAGGTTTAAGCCACTCGGTGAAAAGTAGTAGCATTAGTGTCCAAAAAACCTGTTTTGATTTGCATCCTAAAAGTCAGCAGCGCCAGAGCTGAGGGCAACCGTGACAGAGATTCTTCTGCTGACACTGGCATGCAGGACTGTGTGCATCCGCTGAACCCCCTTTTTGCATCCTTTTGTCACATCAGATGCACATTTTTTCCAAAGGTCAACGCAGTCCTGAAGTTACGAGGACTGCAGAATGGCTTGTGACAGACGGTAAATGTGAGGAAAAGCAGTTCTCATCACCCATCACCTCTGGGAGATGAAAGGCCCCGAAAGCAGCCAGCCACCCTGCTGGACACAGCTCAGCTGTTAGAGGAAGTGTTTGACAGGAGTGGCAGGTACTTGACCTTCTCTCTCTGACTCTCACTTCTTCTTTCTTTTTTTTTCTTTTTCTGCAGCTTGTCTCACACTCTCTTGTTCGGTGTCACTGCTCAGCCGCTGGCGGACCACTCCCGTCCCTGGGCCCGCTGGGTGTTGTCAGAGAGCCAACCGTCGTCGTCCTCTCTGCTGTGCTCACATGTGTTGTTTGATTATTCTCGTTGTTTTCAGTAAGAACTACTGAAGAAGCCGCGTTATGGCGCTGATCTTGCTGTTGCTGTTGTGTCCGTTGTACTACTTTGATGCAGAGGATGGCCGGCTGATTGACAAGCGTAAGAAGGAGAGGGCAGATTGATTTCTGGATAAATTAAAGAACACTTTGAAGTTTAGGCTGCACATGTGGAGTTATATGAAGACATTTGAATTGTAGCATGATCTGCTGGCTCAATCAAAAGAGGCTTGCAGTTGCAAACATGTTAACGTACCTACTGTATTCTGAGCTGAGATCTGCATGTCTGCCTGGGGAGGGGAGCTGAATTTTTAACAGCCTTGATGCACATTTTCATTTTTCTAGCAGACAGTGTGCCATGTATTCATCTCTCCTAACAATGGCGAAATGTCAGCATACTTTCAGGCAACTCTAAATTAAACATTCATCCCCTCTGAGCACACAGATATAGAGCCTTTCTTGCCTTCCCCACCCACACTGTTTGTGTTTTTTTTCATTTTTTTATTTTCACAGATTAGGATTTGTCTAAAAAAGTAACAAGATACTCCCTTTCTCTCTGAATCAGATAAATAAGGTAGCTCTTAAATGGTTCTGCAGTTTTCCAAATATTGCATTTATGAACTGTCTGACTGTCCTTCATTGTCACATCACGGTCACGTCCTGAAGGTCCTGCACCTTGATATGTGAGGAGGCCCAGAAAGTTGAGGACAAGACTTAAGATGAGAAGTGGGATATTTTATTAATAGGAAATATTAATATTCCATCGCAGGGGGACAATGGTGTGTTTCTTTTTGCAGAAGCATAATGAATAACTGAGTGCCTCCGTGGAACCTGATTCGTCAGCATGAATATTCAGGCATTGGTGGTGGATGATGGGAGTGTCACGTCTCCTCTCTGTCCCAGTCTTGGCTCAGACCCGAGCATTTTGTCTCACTACTATATTCGTCTTTATTGCTTTCCAAGTCCACTCCAGTAATGTGAAGAAGACCAGGAACATCTTGGGACAGGTGCCTATAGATCTAATGCTTGGCTCTCAATAACAGCCATTCCACGTAGGTCGGACTGATTGATTACACTGCTGTGGTTTTGTGTAGGTTTTTAATTGATCGATTAATTGTGGGTGTAGGCTAAGATATGATTGATTACAAGTAGTCAGCATTGGGTCGGATCAGGCTGTCAAGCCCCAGGGTGAGAGGTGAGCGTTTCTCTCTTGTGGTATATTTGTTCATGTATTTGATGAATCCTACTTTATGCAGCAATGCTTTGAAGAGCCACACTTTGTCCTTGCCCATGTCACTTCTCTGGAGCTCATTGTCCTCCCTAGTTTCCACCAACATGTGTCTGTGTTCACGTGTGCGGTTGCCTGCAGCTCTGTATGTCCTGCTCCTGCCTGGAAATTGTTCAGAGATGTCAGATCTCCAGCACTCAGCACACGCAACAAAGACTTCCTTTAAAACCACAAAGACTTATCCCTGATGGAGCCCACGCGTTGAAACAGAATCATTTCCAAAAGAAGAGAGAGGAAGAGTGGAGCAAGTGTGTGACAGCGAGAGAAGAAAAATGAGTGACCTTTACACATCCCATTCTGATATGACGGTGAATAAGAAAGACAGACACAATTGAAAGACTGAAAGAATCAACTGGATAACACAGACAAGAGTGGACAGACAGTTAAAGGCAGCGAAAAACAAGCGTATCAACAACTGGCCTGCCAGTCACATAAAACGGTGTCTTATGAGGTGAATAAATGACAAAAGTCTGAGCTTTATGTTAAGTTCTGATCGGCGCAGCTGAGACTGAGGGCTTGTCGTGTCACGACCAAGAGATAAAACGTAGACACGTCACACTTATTTTGTCAAGTTACGCTGAAATATGATCAGTGTTTTCTTCAGGATGCATAAAAGATTTCTTACGCATCAATAAAACAAACGGAGCAAATAACTGAACAAAAAAATGAAATAACAAATGGACTCAGTAAATATATATTCTGTCATGGGAATGGGTGTTGTGTTGGCGAATCAGTCTCACCGTTTTACTGTGATCTTCATCCCAAATCAAAATCAGCATTTTCTCAGACTCTTCAGCTGCTTAGATATTTAGATTTAAAAAAAAAAATCCCCATAAGCTTCTGTAGGAAATTTGCAGATCAATGCAAGCAGATACAAGATGGTAAAGCGATCAGTTTACTTGTAATCAATGCTGTTGCTCAAGATAATTAACGATAATTAAGAAGTATGGATTTAATTAATCTGCACTTATGCAACCTGTCTCATACGCAACTCTTGTTTGGGTTTCTAGATTTAATAAGACCTTTTGCAAAGATTTGACACTGTTGATTATTACAAGTTCATAAAGCACATTATCCATCTCAGATTTAATAGTCTGACTTTATTAAGTCATGCATCATAACGAGACGCTATTTGGAAGCGCAAATAATACGATGCATTTATGGCTATGGGAAATTAAAACTTCCTTTCAAAGCACACTTCAACTAAAGCTTTTTAAGAGGCCCCGTGAGGCTGTGAGGACTGAGGATTTCTCTGAAGGCCAACTTATATTATATTATACTCTGGTTGCATTTGCACTGCAGATAATCCGTTCGGTGGTAGACAGGTCAGGTATCATGTGGTATGTCTTCTGTTGTGTGGAAAATGTGCCAAGTGCTTCAGGCGGGTGTCTTGACAGTAGAGCGCCCTGTCCAGTAACTACAGCTACAGTGCAGGTTGCCCCAAAAACGTTGCGTTAAAGGTAGGCAAGGGATTACTGGATGGCAGGGCCGGGGCCTGAAAATAAGTAAATGACACCTGCCTTTTACAGGTCGATCTTTGTTCCAACTCTTACCTAAGGTTGAGAATTATGGGTAACTACCAAAAGAACAAGACTGGGATACAAGTAGCTGAGTGAGAAGTTGAGTCATCTGGGAGGGACTGGGAGAAGATTCAACACTCCTTCAAATCGAGAGGAACCAGTTGAGGTATCATCTGAGTAGATTGCCTCCCTGGGGAGTTTTTCAGGTATGCCCAGCTGGGGGAAGGCCTGAAGAAGGAGGAAGAAGGAGGAGTGAGGGGATTCAGGTAGAGGGAGGAAAAACAGCTGTTATTTCAGTAAAGGTCGGCTCAGGAATGACAATCTCACAGCCGGCCAACAAAACAATCACAGATTCACAGCGAAGTGGAGAAAAGCAGAAAGGCCTGTGCTCATAGTCTTTTTTTTAATTTTAAAGTCTCTGCAATCAGCACCCGTCTCCTTCAGAATTGATCCTTTTTATTAGTTTATAAAACTCTCCATGGTCTTTGTTCTGCTTAGAGGAGTTGTTTACATGTCATGATCCTCCTCGGACCCTCAGGTCTTCTGGTGGCTAGTTTTAAATGATTCCTGAGAGTTCCTGAGAGACACCTGAGAGTTTGGACATTTTAAGAGGAATTTCAAAACCCACCTTTGACTTTTTCTTTAAATTGTGTTTCATTACCTTTGTTTTATTGTTTTCGGATTCAGTATTTACTTGACTGTTGTCATGGGAAATGTATGCATACATTTCCCTTTTTCCCTCAGTGTCGCAGCAACACTCCTTTACCGTTTATCTGAGACAACAGATGTTTACACGTCTGGTAAAGACAAACAATGCTTGTGTCCTGTTTTTAAGTTCAGCCTCCTCAGTTTCTCAGTTTCTTCCTGCATGTTTCTTCAGTGCGTGACCGGGGCATGACCTTTGAAGCTCCTGTTTTTAACCCTCGCGTCTCCGTTTTTAACTGGCAGGTTGTCCTGTGAAACTGACTGAAACTGCGCTGGGTGCTCATAGTTACCTAAAAAGAGGATGTGACCAAACATGGTCTCGGATTAAACCGTCCAGCCTGGAGCTGCACATTGACTCGCACTGTTGTGCCTTCAGCTAAATAAAACTTTGTTAAATTTTAACCTCACGGATGTTGTAACTTCTTTAAGGATTCATAACTTTACTTTGTGCAGTTTATAGAAATTTCCACAGCACCTTTTTAGTGCTTTTCTTTTAAAAAACATAATCCAGAAACGTTGTTTTAATCTTGTTGGGCAGATTTTGTTTAATGAAAGTGTACAAAACTATTCATTGTTATTATCCCAATGTTAGTGTGACATCCAGCGAAATTAAGCCATATAATATAAACATCAATGCTAATAAATTTCCAATAAGAACTATATCTTTGCATTTTTGTCTTTACCTTGTCAAATCAACATTTTTGTTGTCTCTTTGTGCGGGTAGTTATAAAATTTACATCAGTAGAAAAGGTAAAGATGCACAACTGCATTCAAACCTGACATCTGTGCATGTAGCAGTTGGAGGAGACGGCGACTGACTCTTCAGGAGCTTAGGGAGCAGTAAGTTGCTCATGACGGCTTTAAACTGAAAGTTTCTAACAAAAGTCCAAAGGACTCACAAGCACCATGTTCACAGTCTGTAATATTGACGGATTTATTTCTTTGTTTTATTGTTATTGCACCTTTAATACCACCAGATGTTTTTGGTGGTATTAAAGGTGCCGTCAAAAAATTTTCAGTTATAATTTTCAGCTGGAAAGACGCAGGTTGAGAAAAGTCAAACATCACATGAACACCTACATATTAAAACATATCATTTGAGTGTTTCCTTCCTTAACAGTACAGTCATAAAAATGCCTTTGCTCTAGGATTTACTGCCAAAAGATGGATCCACGCTGTCGCAGCAGATGCTGCAAAACGGATGCTGCAGAACAGCATAGCATGAGGATGCAGGGCACATTCATGTATTTTCCACTGTCTGAATTGAAGTCAAAGCACCTGAAAACATGGCTTCAAATCCCATGTCATTTCTCAACAGCACCAGAGGCTTTCTTTTAAGTGCAACAGCACTGATCGCATTTTCAAGCACATCCTGCTCTTCTGCTTAATATATGTGCAGGAACGTGCATTTACTCAAGGGGTTACACGAACAGCTGAGCACGTCACACTGCATAAAGTCTTACTCATAAAAGTATGAACTTTAAATTCACATTAACATCAAAGATCTGGTTGGGGAGAATTAAAAAAAAAGGGATATGTGTGGTCTAGTGAGCTGAACACCACACTGGTGTAAGCCAAGAACAACAATTTGAGGTTTACCAGACCAGACAGCTGATTCTCTCCATTCCTGGTGAGATTGTCGATCGTAGCCGTGAAATGTGGAGCATAAAGCACGAATCCATGGATCCAACTTGGCAACTTGTAAATAGTCCAGCCAGGAAGTAGCATACCCATTTGATATGTGTGTGTTTGTTCTTTTAACATACTTGATGACTGTAAATTGTCTTTTGAATGTAAAGTGGTCAAACTTTGGATTTATCTTCCATTTCTGCCATGATCATGCACTATATGACAGAGACGAATCCCAGCTGGGTTTCATGAAGGTGACATTAAGCCTGGGAAGGCCACTGATGACCAAACAAAGAGCATTTTATTATCTAAACTGCAAGATTTGAGACCACTTAAGAGCAGGCCAAAGGTTTCTAACAAAGTGCAACGTTAATGTAGATTAGTGATGAAATATGTGGACAATTACGTTCTCCTGTAGGACACGATTACTCACAGTTAGCAGCTGACTGAGAAAATAAGCTGTTTTCACCTTTAATGTAAACCAGGTGCTCAAAGCTGGCTGCTTTCCATACATCGTTTCCAAGTGAGAGACGTAATTGCCTGATCAGATAGCTAATGACAGCCCTGACCCACCCGTGGACCCGCATCCATACAATTTGCAGTTGTCAACAAGTGCGCTGTAGGATCCATTGACAGCTTGTGGACTTGAGCTTGAGGACTGTGGACAGGAAAGGTCCTGTCATGTGTTGCAACTCAAATCAACATCATCAGTGTATAGCCTAAGGTCTGTTCTCTGATGGATAATGTTGCTTAACTTAATCAGTGTCTGATGTTTGGCTGCGTCCTCTTTTACTCCAGTTGCCAGTTGTTCTTCTTTCAGAAGTTCTGTTTCGAGTCCAGCTCCGTTTCCGCCGCTGTTCCTCAGCAGCCTAAGTCAAGTGTGAGTGTGGCCAGTGGTTTTTCTAGGCGTAGCGTTGAACTGTAGAGCAGGTACGTGGACCAGGCTTTGACCGTGGACAATCTGAAAGCTCCCCGCGGGGCGCACCAGCAGAACCAACAACACAGGGACTGTTGCTAACCCTTCCTGCTTCCATTAGAGACAGAAACCAGAGGATTACTGCCAGGGGCAAGGCTAATGACTGTATTGGCCACAGAAAGCCGATTTACTGAAACTGTGGCAGGAAGGCGTGACGCCAAAATCTCCCACTAAATCCCAGTGTGAGGAGCCCTAATAAAGGAAACAGGAAACGCTGCTCTGTCATCTTCTGTCTTTAGAAAGTTGTCAGAACCATAAGGAAAGGGATTTTATGCATCCCTCAAGTTTTTTTTTTTTTTCTAGAAGCATTTCATCAAATTAGAAGCAAGAAAACAAATAAATGCACATATAAGATGACCGTAAGTTACGGAGACTGAAATAGATGCCCTGCCAGATTGACAAACGTGATCTTCACTCTCCTTCTCAGTGAAATCTCATCTTGAAATGTTTGAAATTCCTTTTAAATGTTCAAAGATGGGGCATACAGAAATCAATACACCCCTCAACTCACAAGACATAAATCACAAAAACATTTTTCTGCAATAATTCAGTGAGAAAATACAGACAATGTGTCTCCTTGCATGTTACAGTAACAGTACAGCTGTGACTTGCATGTGGTAGATGAGTTAAAACGTTCACGCTGTTTGAGGCTGCAAGCAGGATCTTGACACCCTTTGTGTTTCCAAAGCATCAGTTTGGTTGAGCAAATCAAAGCGTTTTATTATCTAGGACATACTCATTGAAAATGGAGGAGATGGGATGATAAATTGGGGACATGAAAAGGTTTTTTTTTCTTTTTTTCGGTATATTAGGAAGCAAAACCCAGTGTGAAGCACGAACACTAAAAGACACTAAAAGAGACGTCCCGACCACTAAAGATGCCTTTCAGCGTCGAGAGACACTTCAACTTGGTGACATTTAAGAATATCTGATCTGAGAAAACTCTTATCATTTACTGCAGCTTATACTTCCCGTCCCCCATGCTCGGTGTTGTACTCTTCCTGCTCTTTTTCCTTTTTCTAAATAACACACACACACACACACACACACACACACACACACACACACACACACCTGGGAATTGATTTGACCTGTTCAGAATGTACAGGGGCAAAAGAGAGCACTCATGGAGAAGTTTGTACAATTGATCACTGGAGGGCTTGAGACGGGAGACCCTTTCTTTCACTGTGTTTTTTCTTATTCAGTCTTTAAAAAAAAAAGAAATCACAGAAAAAACAAAACAAAAAAACCTTTTCTCCCTAGAGGAGGTGTCTTGGTTGACTTGACAAGCAGCAGGATAGTGATTTTGTCTGTGCCTGTGTTTTTAGAGAATTAAGGCTGCCATGGTTTTAGGTTGTTTTTGCCAGATCTTGCATGTACCATCATTCAAAACAAAAGCAGCTATGATCAATTGTTTGTATTAGCAGTGACTCACTTGAATGTTTATCCTGCAAAGCTCAATGAGACATTACGCTGTTTTTGCTTGATTATTGCCTATTTTAATATTTTGATTTGTCATCATTATGGGCTAAACACACAGCAGGTGGTTGGATGACCCTCAATATCCCTCAAAGGCTAATGCCAGTATGTCTCTGCGTTTGCTGGATGCACGCAAAGTCCTTCAAAGGTAAGATGGTGCGTTACGAGTTAGTTTGTATGAAATGGTATGTACTCGTATTGAGGTGTAGTGAACAAGGATGGGAGAAAGCAAATTCAGATATGCAGTGTTGTTTTTATTAACATTAATACGTGTGCTAAGGAGCGAACAGTAGCAGGCTGCAGGTTTATTAACATCACATACAACAGATTTAATTTTGTCGTCAGATGTTGTACGAGTGGCCTGCTGGGTCAAAGATTTAGTGGCTGGTTTCTTGGAAGCTTTATTCTACTCATTTTCAGCAGACTTTTAATCTCTTGTACCTCTAGAGTATCTATGTACCCTGCATAACTCCAAACAGCTGTAATTATTTCTGAACGACAAAGACTGAAAATTACTATGACAGGCTCCTCCTGCAAACGAACCTTTTTGCCTCAAGTGCTCAAGTGTTTTTTGGAGGAATTCCTCAAGGCTTGCTGATGGGCAGAGCTAATGGTTCATGAAGGCAGACATACGTGTTTTCAGCATATAAATACACAATCTGTGCTACATTTTTAACATTTCCTGGAAATGATCTCAACACGTCAAATCTTTCCATCCATATTTGAACCAGAATCAGATCCAAAATAAGAAAGAGTCCTCTGTTAAGTGTAGCATATAAAAACAAACACATTTGCACCTTTGCTGGCCCAGATGAATGATTTGCATCCAACGAACCATGCTCTGTCAGCTTTTCCTTGTATCCTTAAACATATATCTATGGAAACATCTTATTAGAAGTCCTGACAGATCTACTTTGGTGGGGTGGTGTAAACTTTCACTTTCAAAATGACCATGAAGCTCTTGCTCTTGCACTACCTGGAGAACATGACCATATAAGGAAATCCCACCCTCTATGACATCACAAGGAGCTGATGTGAGAAAAAAACTCAGCACCTTGAAAACTGAGTATTTTGTTCATAATAAATAGTAGTCATATCAAAGCAGCAAAAAGAGTTATATTTTTGTTTCTTAATGTTTTTTTCTTCTGAAAACTTGCTTACATTACACATAATACAGCTCAGATAATATCAGATAAATTTGAGGGTCATGTTAAATACTCAAACAGCCAGGGAACTACGTAAGAGATACATTACTTTTCTAATTTGTTTTTTATTTCTTAAAAAAAAATAAATACTCTACCCTCATGATGTTTACATTATGCACACTGCAACCAAAGGATTTCTTTTCTTATTTATATACAAGCACTGCAAAAGAAGCAGTTGTGAAAAAGACATTTTTCTGAGTGCTACAAACCCCACACAAAAACTATTGAGATCTTAAAGTTAGCAAATTAGTTTATTATTTTGATTTATTCAACTCACATGAGTTGGAAGTCAATAACTCAGTCAAGTCTTTCTGTGCAGTGAATTTTCTTAAAAATGTTCTTTACATTGTTTTCAGCCTTTCTGGTCACATTTTGTGCAGTTCCCTCAGTGTCATTACATTATTGCTTTTTGCTATTTAGGCTTTAAATCTAAACAGCCTGCAAAAAGATGTCCAACTGTAAAATCAGAGTAGGTTCTTTAACATATCAAATAATTAACATTAAAATAAGTGACATTTGTTTTTGATAAATTTTAAAAACTGTATGCAACAAGCTGGAACGTCTTAGTGGCCATCTGATGTCTGACTGCATTTCTCTTGAAATTTTTTGTGTGTTTGTGAAGGAGGAAAGTCTGGCGAAGGATTAAGGGAGAACAGCAAACTGCCAAAATCTGCACGGCCTGTCAGAGTATGGAAAAGAAAGAGACAAGGGAAAAAAAATGTCAAGAAGGAGACTGCAAATGAGGCTTCTTTCAATAAGAGGGATCGATGGGGATGCAGGAAAAGATGCTGTGTGCATTGATGAGACGTGGCCATGGGCGAACACTGTGGGGTAGGCTGTATGGCAGGATACACTGAGCTGTGAAAACAGTACTATAGATATTAGAATAGAGATTGCAACACATATAAAGCTGCAGATATATAGCCGTCTTATGACAGGATTTTCAATGTTGCTGTCAGTTTAGAGCTATTTTTTGAAACTAAATTGAATCCATTGTAGTAGATGTTAGACAGGAAAACAGATCACATCAAATAAATTCAATAAGACATGGGTTATCACCATAAAATACAGTAAGTCAGAATTGGAAGTGTCCTTGTTTATGTAGTTTTGCAGCGTTGATGGTGATCATTCATGTCCTTTTTATTTAGTGCAGAATTTCTATAGGCTCGGTAATTATTCTTAAGGCTGTTGCCCTCTGTGTTATTCAGCTTCCTGGCCTTGGCCCTTTGTGGGGAGATGTGATTGTTGAGGACAGCCTTTCAGCAGTCGTCCGTGTCACGAGCCTTGTGGGGTGTGCACAGACGAGCCCTAACAAGCAGCTTTGTTCATCAAAAACCTCATGTCCTCCAAGCTGCTTGAGCTTCTAGATGTGCAGCTGAGTTTACTTGTGCATTCATTCAAGTGGAGGCTTGTGTTGGAGAAAACCCCCTGCGTTCCCCCAGCTCTGATGCCAGCTGTGGTACTCAGCTCAGTTTCTCAGTGTTGTCAGCTCATATGATGAGAAGCTACTGACCCCGAGGTTATGCAAGGGCATTAGTCACTGATAGCCTCCAAAACATGGTCTAACAATGGCTCTGTGATGATTTTATTAACTGTGTGCAAGCATGAAGACGAAGGAATTACAGTGCTGCTTCTGTTGACATTTAATCTTGATTATGTACTCATTTTGGCCAGGTGGGTCTACATGAGGAATATATGGTACTGTGTAGAAAAGAGCACTGCAGACTGTTGAACTACAGAATACTAATGTTTTAACAAAAAAAATGATATCGTTGCATCAAAGATGGTTCCTCTAATTCTGGGTAAGCTTCTTCTCTGATGTAGGAGCTACAAAAAGACCCTAAACATTATTTTAAGAAGGTTTTAAAGCTCTATGAAGCACAATCACCTGATATTTTACCTAAAAAAACAAGTTAAGCTTCCTCCACTAGTAGTAGTTGTCGTATCAGAACTATGAGAAGGATCCTGTGGACCTTGAGTACATACTGTATTTACCTTCTTCTTATATTTTTCTTCTCGTCAGCGCCTACAGCAGAAGGAGGTCTCCTCAATGGTTCTCACTGGTTGTCATAGTGTATGCAAAAATAGTTACACAAACACTGAGGATGAGCCATCATGACATGTTATTTTGGGAATGGTTATGTGCCAAGAAACCAAGGGAAACCTCCCGTTGATCCATCATTTAGATGGAGAAACATGTTTTCCATTTGTGTCACGTTTGAAGAAATAGGCCAAGCAGTGAAGATTTTGGTTGTAATTATGTCATAAAAACCATTCACAGTCAGAATATAATGCCTTCTAGGTTTTGCCTGGACTCATATTTCTACATTTAATCAATGTCTGATGATACTATTGTTATGTAGCACCCTCCGAATGTTGCATCTCATTCTCTTTTTTATTGATAACTGCTTTTGGAAATTGTCCATTTTGAAGAAGTAAAGCATTTGTGGCGAAACATTACGCATTTCTGTGGCTGTAACAACACCATCCTTTCATGTAATGCTGACAAAATGAAGATGGAGATGGGAAAACCCAGATGTCCTCTTCTCTCCATCTACTGTCTGCATTGGGGCTCTCAAACATGTTGTTCACACAGAGGCACATCCATCTTCTTTTTATCCCAAATTACTTGCCGTCTGTGATTTTCACTCCCTGTATAAATGAAGTAGGTGTAGGTGGGTGGGAAAGCAGAGGGCTGATGGATCTTATTAAAGGTGTTGCATTGATAATCACTGAAGAGAGAACAAGATTGAGGGTGAGAGAGGAGGTGAAAGAGAGAAGGATGGATGCGAGAGCTGGGGGGAGAACAGCAGGAACATCTCTGTTCGCACAGGCAAGGTGTCCTTGAGGAACCAGACGTGGAAAAGGAAGAGAGAAACAAAGAGAATGATGGGAAAAGGGGATGGAAAATGTTGATCTGTCTCAAATGTAGAAGTGATGTCACTTTGGTTTATCTCCATCAGTGCGTCTGACTGACCAGAGAGGCTATTTCACATGTGTGAGCTGAGTGAAACTCTGTGTTTATAAAGGGATAAATGTGTCTTCCCTCAATTTCTTTCCCTGGCTGTCCTCTGGCTTTCCATTTAGGAAGTGAGAAAGTACATATCTTTATTCATAAATCATGGGAACTTACATATTTTCCACTTGGCTTATTTGGTTACAGTAACTCCCCAATTCATTTGCTTCCCTCTGTATGCTCTCCAAGTTTCTTCTGCTTTTGCTCAAAGAAGAGTTTTTGCTTTCTTTTGCTTTATTTTGATTCATTATTGTAATTTTCTTTCAATGTTTATGTTGAAAATTGTACCTATACATCAGAGAACGTCAGCACAACCTTCCCTTCACATTATCGGTATTCCCCACCAAAGCAGCCTTCATTGTGCACAAAAAAAAAGTTAAAAGTACAACTGTGACATAGCTGGCTGCTTCAAGGGTTGTCTGTCATGCCTCCCCATCACTCAACAGGATCATCTCCACCTGCTAAGGTGTTTGCCCTGCAGATTTTCCTTCTCTTTTTTTTTCTTTATAAGGAATATGTAGGTTTTTTCGGAGGGGATAGATTAAAAATTCTTCACATCAAAAGACAACGAGGTCACATTTTTCCACAAGTTTTCTTCTTTTCGGGCAACAAAAGCTTGACCCCCTTAAAATGCTGTTTCCACTGACTTTCACTGACATGTTTGGGTGTGTTAACACATGCAACTTGTGACTTAATAATTCATTTATCGGTACCGATAATTTATCTCTCACCGCTTAGGAATGTCATGTAAACATGTTAAAAGAAAAAAAAAATGATATACGGTAAAAAGAACTGTGTAATCCAATTAAAATATGATCACAAAATGGTCCAAATCAGTGAGTCCTTAGAACTATAGCTGGATATGTACATGATTTGTGCATTTTGTAATTTTTAAATCATTATGTAATGAACAAACTCTCATATAGAATAACTTTCCAGGTCCTGGAACTTGAATTGAAGTAATGTGGGATCAGGGAGTACGGAGAAGCACTTGTTCAGAAAGTATTATACACACCCTGCTACACTGCATGCTAGAAGAAGCACGCTGAGCCTTTGAGCTGGGCTTTATTAGATCCAAGCATAAAGCAATGTCACTTACAGCTGGTGTGAAGACTTTATGTAATCACACAGCCTGAGACGGTCAAACAACTGCAAATGCACGCACACAAATTTCATTTTCATGTTGAGGGGGGGGGGGGGGGGGGGGGCAAGAAGATGAAAGTTTTTCCTGAAGAGGGTGGGGGACACTGCTGGTGGCCCTTGTCGCTGGTGCCGTCACCTGAAGTCCCAGGCTTTCACCCTGACTCACACATCCACGATCTTTACCGCCTTTGAACACAGCATCTCAGAATACATGTGAGGTTTGTTTTTCCATACTAAGACGCATCTAACACTCTATTTACAAGACTTGTGTCTTCATAAGTTTACGATTCTGAATGAGAAAGAACCAGCAAACTTACCCAGGTCTTCTCTCTGAGGTCAGCTCTTTTGTCTGCGCTGCTTTCTCCCGGTGACGCCATTAGGAAAACATTAGACTACCGCTGACTGTTGTGTGCACATCCTACTTACTTTGTGTTTTGGTGCATAGAAAACTGAAAAGATGCTGTTTTTAACGACAGTCTAACAAACAGAAATTTCAAAAATAAACAGCAGCAGGAGAAGCAACGATTGTTAAATGAGCTAAAGTAAGTAAATTAGATTTAGTTTTGTCTGCAGATCACTAAAGCTTTTTGCTTTAAAGTGTTAAAGTGAACAACATGAAAGCAACTAGACTTAACAAATAGCTGAAATGTGATTGTATCATTCAGGAAAGCAGCTCTTTAATATGGATATGAATAAACGATCACATGTGCAGCCTGTGTAATTCTGTTTACTGAAAACAATGTTTTTGAGTCTTCGCATGAAAACACAAATGTTGAACTTAATTGTAAATGTGTCTTACTTTGTCCAAAAGGAAAAAAGAAAGTTTTTAAAGTTAGCCTTTCCAAAGAAGCTGCTTAGACCCTCAAGACTGGAAACAGTGTTGAGCAGAAGGCTAATCCAGCGCTGCTGGCTCTGTGCATGTGGGTGGAGGAGCGTGGAGACCCTTGCAGCCACTTCCAGACACGCACTGCTCTCCAGTAGTCTGGAGGCAACTCAGTGCGCCTGGGTTGCACTTTTTCAACCTATCGCTTTCAACGCGGCTCGGTCCGAACTGCTGCTGCCTCACACATCAGCGGCGGGCTGGTCAGGTTTCTGTTCAGAGGAGTCCAACAGATTGTTTTGTTAGATAAATAAATAACAGGTCTGTCCGAACTTTCCTACTACCGTGGTTTTTACAGCAATGATTAGTAGAAGCAGCAAGTTGTTTTCCTCCTCAGCAACTTAGTTAAAATAACAAGAGAAAATAACAATTTAAAAGCATTTGAGGTGTAAATGAACCTTCTGTTCTCCGTCTGATTTTAGTGGCTATCAAATCTTTCAACTGCTTTTTCAGCTCCTTCCATTCATTCCCATTTGAACCCAATACAGCGTGTTTGTCAGCTCATTAAACATGAAGGACAATGATTATTTCAGCTGCTATGTTTTACACAGCTGGCATGATTTGAGAAATCAGTCATGTTTGTTTGGAGATTTAAGCAGTTAAATCACACGTTATTTACCAGTTTTGTGCTGAAGGCAAAAAGTGCATTGCAGATCTTTACGTTGCCTTCACAGCTGCGTCTGAATGAACATCTACGGAGTAGTAATCAGCGTCTGAAAGACTGAATCATTAATGTTGCGTATCTCCTGTTCAAAAGCGGCTCATTATTTCTCATAGTGAAGCCAAACTACAACTGGTCTCCTCAGAGTTCAGTGGTTCCTCACGTTAAAAGAAGAAATGATGCAATGCAGTGGTAAATACAGTCCTTTAAATTCATTTATTTGGAACATATGGTTCAATTATTGCATTTGTGTTTGCACAGAGTTGTAAAAGTGGCGTGGTTATGTGCACAATAAATAAAAGTAGATTCTGGTCATTTATCAAATCTTGAATAAAGCAGTCAGTGTGAAAGATGAGCGTCTGCGTCTCCGCTGTGGGCAGAGAGGATGTTGTAGTGGGGAGCAAGACATTACCGACCTCTCACATCATGTGCATGTGTGTGATACAGCATTTCATGGGCACCAACATACAGCAGAGTAGAAGTGTTTTTCTGGCAATAAATTTCACATGAAAACGTGGGGTCACCTTACGTTTGCAGACTGCACACAAATGTCATTAAGTATTTAACGGCGTGTCTCTTAGTTGCGATCTATCACTGCTGCCGTTGTGCTGCCAAGTCTCCAACCTTTTCCCCTTCTTCACTTTATGTTTGCTTTTTTTTTTTTTTTAATATTCTTTTCTCCAGAGGAGATTAGAATAGCAGCAGTCATAGGGGAGCAGTTACCTGGATTTAACTTGACCGGTTGTGTCCATGATTATTTATGTTGGTTATCCACAGGTTAATGACGATTCCCTAGAGATGTGAACACTAAACCACCACGAGACTGTTTTAAAACTACAAAATAAATTCAAAACCACATTGTTTCAATGGTATTAGTACATTTGACCTTTTCTAAAAGAAACTACCACATTTCTCTTAAAATAAACTATCCATCCATTATCTATACCCGCTTTATCTGTTTCCGGGTCACGGGGGTCTGTCGGAGCCTATCCTGACGCATATCAGGCGAAAGGCAGGGGTACACCCTGGACAGGTCGCCAGTCTATCCAGGGCCACATACAAACAACCAATCACACCCACATTCACACCTAGGGAGAATTTAGAAAGATCAATGAACCTACACTGCATGTTTTTGGACTGTGGGAGGAAGCCGGAGTACCCGGAGGGAACCCACGCAAGCACGGGGAGAACATGCAAACTCCACACAGAAAGACCCACTGGGCCGGGAATCGAACCAGGAACCTTCTTGCTGTGAGGCAACAGTGCTAACCACTAAGCCACCGTGCTGCCCCTAAAATAAACTATTTATTACATAAATCTAGTCAAAATTGTCTAATTTTAGGTACAAATATCTTTGCCAATAGGGTAAGAAAATGCTTCTGGACTAAAGTTCTTAAATAGTCTTTTTTACTTTCTAAGAAACTACTTTTTTGCAGTGCAGCCTAATTGTTGGGCTCATTTGACTGTGTTGTACTATAAGACATCGTTTAATCCTGTGTGTACAGATATTTGAGATCAAGAATGCATTTCACAAGTAACTTTCCTTCTCCAGTTTGTATGAAGTGACATAAAGAGACAAGGTGAAACGGCAAAATCTCTGGCTAAAAATTGCAGTTTATTTTTAGTGAATCTTTCTGGCACAGGATGAGTATGTATGTAAAACAGCATAAATAGATGTTGCCCCTGTTTTTTTTGTCTTGGTTCCCACAGCAGCACATCAGAGAAGGTCTGAATCTGCTCCGTTTGATTAGAGTAACAGTGACACAGACCATAAGCAAGCCAGCATTATTAAATTCTCATCTTTGAAACAAGGAAATTAATTACAGTATTATAGAGACAAGTTTTAAGCACTTTAATATCTATTAAGTTGATTAATGAACCTTGTGACATTTGACATTGTATGTAGTTGATGCCGAACAACGTCCTCTGATGCTGGTGGGTGTGAATGTGTTGAACAATTGAACGGTATTTAATGTCGCTGTGCCACAATTCGACATCTCTCCAAGTTGCCCGTGAAGTGAAATGTGTGAACAGACGTGTTCGGCGCTGTGGAGCGTGACTGCGAGTTTTCTTTTCGGAGGAGAGTAACGGCGCCTCATGAAATCAGCAGAGCGTGATACATCTGTATGGCAGCGAGTTGGGCCCCTGCACTCGCGCCAGTGCTGCGACACCCTGCTCTGCAAATGTCACCCCCATCCAATTAGATGGTTGAGGGATGCCACTGCCCACAAGGGGATGCCACCAATAAAGTTCTATGTTTGTCATCAGACTATTGTTTTTCCTTAACAATTTTCCATCTTTCTCAAAGAAACTTCACTAGCAGGATTGCTGTGGGTGCCAGCAGAACACGTTCGGTGACAGAGAAGACCTGTGAGCTGTTACTGTGTCATATTTCACGTTGCACCATCCTCATATACTTTTCTCTGATTTTCTTGGGTCATGCCTGTACTTGTTTTTCATTTGCAAGCAGTTTGGACCACCTACACATTGGCTATATTTACAACAATGTCTGCAGTCTGCAGTTGACTTTACTTTGATTACTGTTGCTCTACTTGTTGTCAGGCACCTACATCATGTGGCTCTGATGCAGTAATGAAATTTGCCCATGCTCTTCTAGAAGACCTTATGAGAATAGATAGTCCCCACTGGCTGACCATAGATCAGTGAAAACACAGCTCAGTTTTTTTCCATGACCGTTTCAAGGCTCTGTTTTGTCTGTGACAGTAGATGGTAAATGCACTGGTGCCTTTCGTTGCTGTAGAGGTTATTTGAAATTTGCTTAACATTCGCTGTTCTTGGCTGTTACGGTGTATAACTCCCTGGTTCTTTTTCTGTTTCATTTATTCACGTTTCATTTCAAAAGTCTGTATTAGTGTAACACAAGAATATTAGAGGTGTGACAGTTCTCCAAATTTTCATTTTAAAACGTGTTAAGCTCCTTTCATTTGTACATTTGGTTGAAGATGAATTTGACCCTTAACGTCTCAGAATTCAACGTACTTCTTCTTCTACAGCTGCGTCCTGCTGTGTCAGCTGTCATCAGTAAACACCAGCGAGCCGTTCTTTACAGCCCATACCATAACATTTTTTTGTTTGTTTTTAATCATCGCCCTAATGATGGGCACTTTCACGCGCAGTAAGATCTCCTTGGACTTCATATCAGCAGCTGCAGTCAAACGGCTGCTAAATGCCAACCTCGGCACCTCTCATATCAGACCTTTCATTTTCTTCATTTCTCCTTAAGTCAAGTGGGAATGAACCACAGCTGGACACTTGACTTATTTTTAGTTAATTGTCCAAAAACTTTTAAACCCTTCGAAATGTATTTACTTTGCTTAATATGGTTGTAATCCTTAAATAGTAAATGTCATATTTTTTAAACTTCTTGCATGACCACGGTGCTGCAAAATATAACATTTACTCCCAACTATGAATTAAGTTGTTTTTAAAACAGATTTTAAACCCAAGCAGATTAGTATTCAGTTCAATTCAATGTATTTATAAAACATATATTACAATATAAGTTGTTGCAGACTTTTATTGACTAAACATGGAAAAAAGAAAAATGTTGGTCTTGTTTTTTCGTCAATAGAGTAATGTGGTGTTTTACTTTGTGAAGAAAGTGAACAATACGGTTAATATGAACTCAAGTCAATGGTTGTAAGTGAACTGTCCATGCAGAGTTCATGATCTCACTGGACAAACATCTCCAACTCGGTCTCGGACTCCAGTCCTCGAGAGCTGCTGCTCTGCATGTTTTAGATGTTTGTCCTCAAGGTCTGCACAAGTCTGTTAATGACACATGTGTACCAGGGCGATCCCTGCCCTGCATGGCATGTATGACATACCTAACCAATGTACACAGCTAAAATGTTAATCGACTTCATAACACATATATTTTCTATATAAACACACCTAACTTAGGTCTGTAAAATGCTAATATCTTTGCACATGTGTTATCATCCGTACCAAAGCATGAATATCTCAGAATTCATGCTGCACGACTCACAATTTTGACAAGAAAAAAAAAAAGAAATTACACATAGCTTGTGAACTGTAGCTAATTTCTTCTTGGCTGGTTGTCAAAGCAGAAAAGTGTTATTGGCGAAGGGGGAACGAGTGTTCCTGCAAATCCATCCTTACCCACCACAGTCATTTCCACACACTAATTAGTACAACTTACAAACCTGCTGCTGCTAGTAATTGTGCCAATCTGCTTCTCTAACACTAACAACAAGGAGATAAGGCAGAAGAGGAAAACACAAGCTTCTGCTGTCCTTTAATAAGAGACTCTTAATTGGTAAATTTTGGGAATAACATAAGGTATTCCAGGTCATACAGATGCTTCTCAGTCTTGTCTCTCTGTTAGATGTTTCACACCTGTAGAAAACTCATTAGCCAAGGCTCTTCACTTTAGCACCAAAAAACCCTCAAAGAAAACAGTTTGAGTTCTCTGATGAAGAATTTCTTCACCTTTGCTTGGTTTACATTTATTCCCAATGAAACCATTACTCAGAAAGGTAATGATTAAAAAAAAGGACAGCCAATGTGGGACTGGAGCCGGTTTTTAGCTCCCTAAAAGGAATTTGATGTTCAGTCCAGCACGTTAACAGTCCCACTCTCCGAAGGCAGGGAAATGTTTCTGAGAGGGGTTTGTGCATGGGTCAGTGGGTAATGCCAAGAAAAAAATAAAAAATAAATAAATGACTGAGAGGTTGGCATTTATTTAAGGCTTGTCCTAGTCTGTTTTAAGTTTTGACTCGGAGGCCACCGCTGTCAGTGTTGAGAAACACAATTCTCTTAAACGCCTTCAAATTGATTTGTTGACAAAGCAAACATATCGAACAGCTCCAACTGTGTGTATTACAATGCTGTTTTTGGAGAATGAGTGCAATGAGCCAGCAGCTGTAGACATTAAGTGGTCCAACACTGGATTTTCACTGCTGACTCATGAAATGTTTGCTAATTGGCGGTGCAAATGCTATGCTGTCCTTGTGGTAGAAAGGCTCAATCACCTTGGGACGTAGTTGTCTGCAGATCCCAAGTTTACGCTTAACGGGAAAGAAACAAATGCCGGTTCTGAAATAGAAGTACACAAAAACATTTAATAAATGTGTTATATTTACAACTAAAAATCATCAAAAAGTGCATTTATCATGACTTTATGTCCAAGTGTATAATTCTATAGTAATAATAATAACTGCACTAACTTTGTTTTTACACATAGAAAGCCCACTACGAACCCTAGGAACATATCAAAATAAAGATGATGCCATTTTCTGTTTATGACTCTGAAACTACATTAGCTCCGACTTCAAGATTAAAAAGCAATGACTTAGCTGAAGTAGACAAATGCAGCGAGTCCCAGAGGGGTTACAAAGTGTCCATCAACTGTCTGTCAGCGCATCAGCCCCAAGCCTTTCCCATCCTCCGTCAGCGCCACCCTTCAAAGTGTCAAGTGAGTAAAAAGTTTCCTTAGACACTGGTCCAGAGTCCACTGAGTGCAGCTGTGGCCTCAGGAAGATGTATTAGATTATAATCTTTATTTCTCTCAGAATTGAATTAGACACAAGAGAAAACAAAACACAAGTGACGATCAAGAGTTTGTCTGTAGATACAGACCGTCTGACAACTGCTGAGCTCAACCTTTAATGGCTCAACCGGCAGAGATTATGTTTCATTATGATTCATAACATTACATACTATATATACATAATAATACTAGATCATTATTATTATTATTATTTGCACTTTGCTGTTTCAGAGAAATGCTGTTGTACACGCACTCATGGCTCGAACATGTTTGCATTTGTAACCATGACAACATTCCACATTTTATCGATGATTTTAAAGCAGAGTTTTGTTATCTGAAAATGTAAACAGTACAACATTGGCATTGTTCTGAAAATTTAACAGATTTTTCAACCAGGAGCGATCAGAGTAGTGCCAGAAAACAACACAACCAAAAACAAAAAGGAAAATGGGAGTTCACGGAAAAAAAGTCATTTGATGCAACAACCTTTCTCTTTGTGGTTGCCTATGGCGACATGAGCTCTCTCCTCACTGGGAGCGATTGTGATGATCAGCACTCAGGTTTATTGTTTGCACTCCGGTGGAAAGAATCCTTGCTAATACTCATAGATTGGATGGGAACTAAGATTTTACAGATACCAATGTTTTTATTGATTCTACTTATTGATCAGATTCTCTATTGATTCCCCTACCGATTCCAGCCTCGAGCTTCAACGATGAAACAATTACACCTTCACTGGTTTTTACAGCAGTATCTTCACTGCAAGTATGTACACTCAACTGTGAGTCTGTCGCTCATTCATTTCAAAATAAATATCTTAAGTCTTATTGATTTGCTACGTGGCATTTCAGCACTCTTTACCATTGACAAAAGTTTTAGCTTGGACATTTAGAGGCTTATGGTTATGGTGCATCTGCATATTATTTAAAGGCCATGTAGTTTGTACAAACATTACAAACAAATATTTTTACTTAAGTTGTCTCTCTCTCTCTCTCTCTCTCTCTCTATATATATATATATATATATATATATATATATATATATATATATATATATATATATATATAAGCATAAAGCCCTACTCAAGCCCAGACTTGCATTGCTTCTTAACTTAAAGAAGTTGCATTTGAACAGTCCCTTGCATTTTTATTTATTTATTTTTATTTTTTTTTTCCAGATTTTTGTGTTGTCAGATGGTGATGATACAATTAAAAGCAACCACAAAGCACACTAAGCATAGAGTCCAATTGATTTTGTAATCCAGAAATTACCTTCAGTTAATTCGACAAATACTTGCCAGGAGGATCAAAAGTGTCCATCAATTTAACTAGCTCAGAGCTCAGTCCATTTACAAGCACCAAGGTCCAAAATGTCTGAGAGGCTTCATCTGAGACATTAATAGATTTAAACTAAAAATAATTATGTGGTCTGTCTCTTTTTTTTAGCTTTTTTTAGTTCGTCCTTTCCTCTTTATGACCTGAGCAAAACATAACCGCTTTAGGAGGATTTAATTCACTTGTTAAATGAACTACTTCGTCTGGACAGTTAACAGTTGATGGGCAGAGTTTAATCACAGCATGTGTTATGCATATCCATAAAATGATCGCTATTAGTTTATAGACAATAAAATGAAAGTTTAGACTCAAGTAGGGCGAGCAGCGTAAAATAAGACTAGCAGGATGCATGGAAAAGCATCTCTGCTTTTGCCTCAAAGTCATTTATATCAGCACGGATTTTCAGTAGTTGTCCTGACAACTTCATCACGCTACACCCTCTTACATCTCTCTGTACATGGCTATCAGACTTCAGAGACTGTGCAGCACTGCTTGTCAAAGATTTCAGAGCATAAAAGTCTTATCATGGTGGTGCATCACTCCTCACAGAAGCATGGCGTTTATGAGCCATCAGACTTCAGATCAACGGTAATGTAAATAAACCCGCTGCAGCTACAGGAGATACAAATTGTTTTGAAGCAGTTTAAGGTCTTGCTTTATTAGCTTTAAAAATAATTCACGCAATTATATACATATATATTTGATTAGAAAATAGAAAATGACGGTACCCACTCCGTCAGCTGGTTTTATATACTGGAACCCAATTATGATCTTTACAAAAATCATATTTTTCTACTTTTCTGCTTATCTGTGTCTTAAAATTAACCAAATATAACCTCAGATGAGAAAATAAAAACAACACCAACACCCTTTTCCAGCTGAGATGAAGAAGTAAAATCAAATTACTAATATTTAGCAACCACATTTTCTAAAGATGGTGAAACAATAGTGGAGCAATGAAAAATCTAAAAAGCTCTAGGACACAATTAGTTAGCACGTTTCTTATGTCACTGGGTTAACAGTTTCATTTTGTCCGAATTCAGTGAGTCCGTATTAAATTGCTTTGGGCAACAGATGAGCTTCTCCATCTGAAGTCGGACCATTAAGCCACGTAGATGCAAGCGATAGTCAGTCCTTTCAAAACCAGCGCTGGAAGTGGAAGCTCATAATTAAATTTATGCAGGCAATCATGAAGCAATGAAATCTATAAATACACTTCTTCAGTTTGCTGTCTTCTCCTCTCTGATGCTTCTATTGACAGTTATGTCGCTCCTGGTGAATTAAAGTGATCTAAGAGTAGAAGAGCAATATCGAGCAAGAAAAGGTGAAAGACAGGGGAGAAAAGTGAGACGGCAGGGGCCGACGACGCAGACACATGCCTTTAGATAATGGAAAAGGCCTTGAATGAGACTCGGGGTACGATGTCAGGCTGCTTTCAGCTGAGGGACTTGATGTTTTTCCAATTAAACACAGGTGCAAAGGCAACGTTTTCCCACTTGCTATCGTGTAGTCAAATCGCCAAATATCATAACCTCTGCTGGCGTTCTGTAAATCGCAGTGTGGTGATTGACATCTCTCTGTGCTGGCTGTGCCAAAATTTCATCAGTGAAAGCACCTGTGCGAGAAAAAGACGGACTTGTAGCTCTATTTATACTTTTAGGAGAACATGCGAAGGGGTGATGAAGCACTTATTAAAAATGGAGATTATTAGACAAGAGACGGGTTCTTTTCAAGGTGTCAATTTGTCTTCAATCTGCCTCTGAAGGTGTCATATAGTAATATTTTACTTTATATTTATTGAACATGTGGACTAATTCAAACTGCAACGAGAAAACCGCCTTGTCCGAATTCCTCCTGGAAGGTGAATGAACACTTCTGATCCGTTCCTGCTTCTTTGAATCGTGATGTGTGTTCACGTCCTCACTGAGTGACTGCTGCAGCGACTGCAGGATTCACGAAAGCGACACGTCCAGGTTCGGGCAGTTCAGCAGTGCCGCTTTGGAAGTGGTTGTAGGTGCTGAATTTTACTGTTTGGCTAGCTTAATGAATCCTTGATTTCCCAAACTCCCCCTCCCCGAATGTATGTTCTCTCATCTCCCTGCCGAAAGTCTCAGATGGTGCCAGGAGCTGCCATTTGGTTTTGTTTGTCAAGTGCTCATAGCCAACTGAATCAACAAGCTTACTGATTAAAATGAAAATGGGCCCTCGCTCTTGGCCCTTCATTTCCGTCTCTTGCTTTCTCTCTGCTTGGCTGACGAGACCTCACTGCAGAGATTTCTGTCTCTTGAAAGACATCGATGAACCTCAGTATCTACTGTTCTGCCATCTGAAGTAAAAACATAATAAAATATAGGTAAAATGTGGATGTCAGTGTCTGGAACTGCGGCGTTCAGGGATTTTACCTGCAACAATCTGCACCACTGGATCAAACAAGTTAAAATCCTCATTTCATTGATTGTGGAATATTATAGGTAGAGCTCTGTTGAATATAGGTTAATTCATTAAAATGTCAGTTAGAGGAGTTAAAATTCGGTTTGATTCTTCATGGGGGAAGCTTGTCTTTTTTTTAATGTATTTAGATGTAAGAGAGGCAGTTGTAGCTTCGTCCACAGACACAGAAATTAGTGTGATGTTACACATTTTTCACGCATGCTTACCTCATTAGAAGACTAAGATGTAGGTTGATGATTGGAGGTGTTCCCAAAAGGCACAACTCAGAAAGCTTTTACATCAACTCTGAGGCTAATTCATCACATCAGTGACTCATGAGGAACCAGACTAAATGGATGTTACAGCTCTTCATGTTTCTGATGTAATGACATATAATCATGCAACATGTGACGTTATTGTATTCAAACGTCATGATGAAGTCTGGCCAAGCACAGCAGAAGCATCAACTGAAGCTGATTTCGTAATCAAAATTCAGTTTTGTTTTTTTCGTCACATCACAGCACTTTTGATGACTTTTGTCAGACTGAATGTGCACCAGAACACAATGTTTTGGCACAACGTCTCCAAATCAAAGCATGCATTTACAAGTCACACCAGCGTCCTCACACGACTTTAAATCCTGGATGGTTGGAGAGCTGAAAGATGGAAATCCAAAAGTTAAATCTATAATTTCCCTTTTTAAACAAGTGTTTTTCTCTTCAAGCGCTTATACCCTCTCAGGTTCATGTGCAGACAATTACAACGACCCTCTTCAATCTTTCCGGGTGGCGTGCTCATGAAAGGACAGCAGCCACCCACCTTTCCTCAGTGACAGCAGGTAACACCACCAATAGGTTCATCAGAACGTTTTGCAGGTTTCAGTCGTGTCTGGTACAATCGACTGCACCGGCTACTGTCTGCTGCATGTGCAATGGTGCTGAGCAAACCCCTGCTGCTGTCATGCAACGTTGTCAGCTACTAGCTCCAGCACAAAGTTTTGTCAAATTTTTCTTTTCTCTCCGTTCTCTTCTCTTGGCTCTTCTTCTTTCCTTCTATGACCTCTTATGTCTGCTTTTCAAAGCATATGCACATCTATTCTGTTGTAGATGATCCAGTCAACTGTCTGCACCTAAAAGGATCTTTGAAATAAAAGATATATATTACAGTTATTTGCATTTTTTTATTATTATTTATTTACTTTAATTTCACATTTGAGTATTATAACTTCTGTGTATATAAACACACTCAACTCGTCTGGGTAATATGTAGTCACACAGAACTGAGACTAGTTCCTGTTCTTGTCAAATCCATTGTTTTCGTTTTGCTTTCTTCCTCTGGTTTGTGACTCGAAAGCTGTTTCCTTTTTAGATAATAGCCAAATTAACTCCGGTTGGGGCAGCACGGTGGTTAGCACTGTTGCCTCACAGCAGGAAGGTTCCTGTTCCCACCAGGAGTCTTTCTGTGTGGAGTTTCTGGAGCTCCTTGTGCTTGTGTGGGTTTTCTCCAGGTACTCCAGCTTCCTCCCACCGTCCAAAAGCATGTATGTTAGGTTGTTTGGTGGTTCTAAATTGCTTTTAGGTGTGAGCATGTACGGCTGTTTGTCTAAATATGTGGTACCTGTGCGGGGTGAACCCCTGCCTTTCGTCTATAATGAGCTGGGATCGGCTCCAGCAGACACCCGAGACCCTGTATAGGATTAAGTAAGTGTAGAAAATGGATCTAGTTCAGTTGGAGGCCGGGGTCTATATATATATATATATATATATATATATATATATATATATATATATATATATATTATGCTGACATGCTTTGCTTACCTTGGGCCCTCCAGTTTCTTCCCATGGTCGGGGAACATGCACATTAGGTGTGAGCATACATGGTTATTTGTCTCCTTTGTCTCTGTGTGACCCTGTTGCGACGTGTGCAGGGTGTACGCGGTCTTGTCGTGTGGCAGCTGCAACAGCCTTCAGCCCACCCACAGCAGGATAAAGTGGCTTTAAAAAAACTGTGTCCCAAATAACAAGCCATTTACCGGTCACTGATAAAGGAAAACATTTAGCTTAAAGCATTAACTAAGTGTGATAGAGTCTTGCAAATTAACCGTTATCATGCAAACACTTTTCCTCTGTCACCTTGTGGGACTGAGCTCACACTGAGCTTCTGCACTTGTCATGAGCACAGACCTTTGTGTGATACCACAGACCACATGGGTGACATCCTTACTAATCAGCACCTGCTGTCTGTGACAACGGAGGTATATCGGCGGATGATTTGTCATGTGGTTCCATACTGTGTCTCAATGTGTGGGTTTGATAGCAAAGCAGGATAAGGTGTGAGTCTAGACATCGGAGACAGGAGATCTCAGTAGGCGACGGAGAGGCAGTGGCTCTCATGCAGAGCTAGAGGCCTGTGTGACTGTCTAATGACGAACGAAGTCATCCGCAATTCTCGTATGGGATAGGAAGTCATGGGCGTCTGCTAGCGCCCTTCCAGATGCACCAAATCGCGAATGTCTCCTGTTGGCAAACTGTAACAACACCTCCCACAGTTTGCGCAGATTTGGCTTTTTTTTTTTTTGTGTGTTTTTGGTGCAGCTAAACCTTCCCCATTCAGGCAAACCCTAATTATATTGTCAATTGAGAACAGTTTGTTTTACTGTTCTGACAATAAAACCAAACACAGACCACAATTATTCATTGAAAAGCATCTGTGCTTCAGTTTGAGGTTTCTCACCTTTTCACAGTCGTTCCCCAAACACTTCACCTATTTCCCATCCGGCGCACAGGGTTTCAATTAAATCCTTCATTAACATGTTTTGCTTATCTTGGTGTTGGAAAACACAAATTGATCCGTTCTTTTCCACACATTTTTCAATCATCAGCATGAAGAAAAACAATACTTCCAACGAGGTGAAACTGTTTGTCTTTAATATGAGAAACCAGTCTGGTGTTGCTGCTTTCGCCGTTTGTGGGAGAGAAGCTGCAGTATCTGATCACTGGAAGGTTTTGACTTTGGGAGGCTTTGACCCTCCGTTACTACATATCCCTGGGTGGAAATGGAGTAATTGGCTTCATTTGAGCTCTGAAGGAGAGCAGCCACAAATCCCCACACAGGCTTGCACTGTCACAATCACAGAGCAGAAAAAGTTAAAACAATATGGGAAAGGCAAATGATTAATTCAATTTATTCATATACACTACTTGCATTTCAAGCCCGCAACACACGTTTTAAAAAAAATACATCAATGTATGTAGAGGGAATATTAGTGCTTTAAAACAGTGATCATTTCAAACAGATGATGCAGTATTTGTGAAAGGCTGATTTAAGAAAACGATAAATTGTGAAGTTTTTAACTTTTTTGAGCCCATAATAACATAATTAAGGTACATTGGTTTGAGAAATTTCAGATAAAAAAATATAAGCAGAATGAAATACCTTTTTTCAGTTAAATGTTGCTCCAGATAAATAACTACATTTTAAAGTTATCTTTTAACTTACATTTTGAAAAGGCTTAAGAATAAATAATTGTGTCAACGACGGCTGTGTTTAACCATCGTTATACTAAACTCATTTGTCGAATGTGCAGCTTATGGTGCAGCATCTCTGGTTCAAGCAGGATATTCCAGCACATTTGGCTCTTAAAGTGCAGAGCACCTCCTGGAGCAAGCACTCGTTCTTTACTTCAGACGTGGTCTCAGCTGTACGACGACTACTGAGATGCACAGAACTAAAGATACAGCTGCCAAGAGGCCAAATGGAGGAGCTAAGTTCAGCATGAGGTCAACCTTGAAACAATTCATAGTAAAATGACAGTTCTGTCATCGAGTAGTGACATTTCAGCGAGGCATTAAAGAGAATCATTAGGGTGTCATGTTGAATGTCATGTTAGCGACGCGCTTGTGCTGTGAAGTCATTGATGCTGATGTTTTTTTTCCATTTTTGTAGTTCCAGTGTGTCATCCCGGGGGACAGTGTCCACAGTGGTCAACGAAATCCTGCTGATAACAACAATTAAAGCAATACTGATGACTGGCGCTTTTTTTTTCTCTTTCTCTCAGTATTGGACGACACCTGAACTGTAGGAGAACCTCCGACAGTTCAGGTGTCGTCCAGCACTGATAAATGTTCTGTGAAAATACAGCAAAACATTCTGATTAAACCACTGAAGCAGCATTTACTGAAGCTGTACTTCAATTCTGAAAAAACATTGAAAACGAGGCCTAAATTGAATCTGCCTCTGATAATTACTGATGGGTTTTTTTAGACACTAAACAAACCATAGAGGTAATCAAGGTCCATTTAGCACACCATGCTTTTGATTACATATCAAATTAGAGTATCAGAAGGCATTCAGCATGCGTCTGTAATTTATTGATGGTGTCACCAAGTCTTTTCAACTAGTATATGGTTAAAATTTCTGTTTTACGTCCAACATATGCTGAGAGACACTGAAACAAGGGGTGTGAAGATAACCGGAGAGCAACCAACGTTTGTTGGTGCTTGTCTACCAGGGAATGATTTATGTCGGATCGCAGCTCTGTTTTACCTCGCTGCCTGCCAGTCAGCGGCTGGTGTGTTGTTTTGAAGCAGACGTGCTCCTCACAGTTTGATTGGAGTGGCGTGGAGCTGCAGCACATGAAAAAAGAGCCAGTGTCACCTTGTCACTCTCAGGCACGCCGCCAAACTGCTGGTGGGAGGTTGGAGCAGGCATGTTGCCGAGGAGGGGTGTGTGTTGAGCACTGTGGTGATGAATCATTGTGCTGTCTCTCCTACCCCCTCCCTCCCCGGTCCCTCACCCCACCCTCCGCCTCACCCCATCACTAACACTGTAATTATCCGCCTGCAGAGGGTGGGACATCTGCAATAACACTAGAGTTTGATCATTTGCATGTGTTGAAGTGAGGGTGACGCACTTAAAAAAAAGAGGAGGATGTTGGCGAAGCCAGTTTGGACTGAACTGGTGACTCTGTTGTTCTGTGGGATCTAGCAGCCTCATCCTCTTTTATTATTCGATCATTGTCAAAAGAAATTCAGTGATTCTCAATTCCTGCTTGCCAGCAGCAGGTGCACTGTTCTTACATCCTGTCAACACGATCCATCAGAGGACCTGCGTGGCTGAGATGAAGCCCGCCACGACCCAGAGCTCTGCCCATTAGAGGCTCTCTCCTGCTGAGGCCTGCGCGTACTCGAGATCAGCAGCTGATCTGTGTGGGGTTTATGTGTGGCACATCTGATTAGAGACTGAGGGTCGAATGTGAAGTCACCCAAGATCAAGGCCTGTGCTGAAATAGAAGCTCCCATGGCAGCGGGGCTGTCACAACAGCCGAAGCTCCGTGGTGAAGACAAAGGATGGGTGGAGGTGACCCTGAGGGTCCCTGGATATTGCCAGCACACATGCTCAGTTGTGGCGACTGCTGTTGAACGAGAACTATTGTTTATAAAATTCAATCATCCAGCGACTTAGTATATCAGTTAAATATCTATCAATTTGATTTAACTCATTAAAAACAATATTAATGCACCCAGTAACCTAGTTTGCTAAGTAACTCTTGGAATATGGAAATATATGTGACACTACCTGCAAAAACTAAAGAAATAACTGTTGGTGGAGGATTACTGTTAAAAAAAAAAGTGAATGTACATCTCATTGCTTACATTACAAACATGCCACACACAAACATCCATATAAATTACAAAAAGAAATAATTACTAGACTGATTCAGTGACATCATTACCTTTTGTAATTGCTGTTTGCACTGTGCAACGGGAAACAAAACCTCCACAGAGAAGTGGTCTCGCAGTACCTGACGACTCGGCGGGCAGTCTGCTGCTGAGTTTGACTTTGACTCATTGTGGACTTTATTTCTGTGTTCTCAGATCAGATCAGATCTGCAACAGCTGTCTAAACTTTCTGTAACTTTTCCCTTCATATAGGAAACGGTATTAAAGCCTGAAAACGCCAAAGCTTTTTTCCTCTCCTGGTCAAGCCCCAGCAAGGTCACTGAACAGCAGTGTTTAATTATCACCTGAGGGTGCTAGTTCTTCTCAGAGGAACCTGGACCTCCCTCACCCCCCCGTCTGCCCACTTAGCTTGTGCATTTTGAAACGAGTGCTGGGTGTTTCAGCATCTGTTTTGATTGCATGTTAAGTTTTTCCTTGTGTTACATGAATTCAGCGTCTCTGCGGTGTGCTTTTTTTGAGTGTGTGTATTACCGGATGATCCCTCTCGGATCGTCACGGTACTGATGTTAGTTAAGTGCTTCCTAAGACAGCTGCGCTATCTGTCTTGCCTCAGCGGATTACCCCGATTTCTGTGAAATGAGACAATGTGAGAGACCAGCCAACATCTCATTTGAAGACTAATTAGGTTATTCGGAGGGCGGGTGGGGGTGTGCATTGCAGTGATAGTTTAATACGTGCTCTTTTGAGCTGACAAATATTGAGTCACATCTTTACTGCACGGATGAGTGAAAATCTATGTTATATGTTCCTGAGGTCCTGGTGGAAGCATCTATGTCAGTCTTCTCACAGAATAATTGGAGTCATAACCTGTATATAACAGCACAGCTTGTTTGCTGACACTTTGCTGATTTTTCAGAGTTGAGGAGAAAAAAAAAGGAAGAAGAAGGAAAGAAACTGTGAAATGTGTTTAGACAAAAAAGGCAGAGACATCTGCAATGTCGAGTTAAGATCAGTCGTCTATGTCTTCCTGACTCTCCTGTCTAACATCCTCTTGTTATACCCCGATGACAAGGTTAAGAGAAGGTTAAAGAAGCTTTTAACCTGTTATGTTCTCACTCGACATGTGAGATGTTTATTTAGTCATCACATGAGGGCAGAGGGCACTTTCTGCCCTGCGTGATTATCTTCATACAGGTTGTCACCTTACCACTGGTTAAACTTCTCTGGAGAATGAGTGCATCATGGGACTAGACTTGTATTTTAACACACAGAGAAGGAGGGCGACAGCTACAAAGAGAGAACGTTTGAGACAGTTTCCCCCTAAAGGAGTAAAAGAGGAGTCAGAAAGTGTAAAAAGCCTTCAAACAACCACCATGAACATCCACTGGTACTACCTGGAGAATAAATAATAAATAGAAAGCATAATTTCCATAAAATTTGGAAATTTGTAATTCATGCCATCTCCTGAATGTAATATTTATAGTTAGATGAGATGGCAATGTTCTGATTCATCCTCAAGCACCAGTGGAGAAGCAGCAAGGACTTAAATACAGACAAAATAGTGGTACAGTTAAAAAATAAAAAAAGGAAGAGGGACACTGATAACCTTATCCTATAACATCCTCTGTTCAACCATCATTCTTTGTGACGCTTGTAATTAACACACAAAGCACAGGGCTGGAAAGAGCTACCTTCAATTAGTCCCTGTGAGACTCTCTTCTCAGCCTACAAATAAGATATTGCCGCATAGACAGTATTTTACTGAAAGTAAAGAATAGATTTGTCTCCTGGCAGACACAGCAAATATTTCATCCAGGATATCCCTGCAGCTTAACGCCTTGTTGGTATTAGTGCTCCTAAAACTTGTTCGGAGAGCTCGCAGTCCACATGGAATTATTTTCACAATATTGGTTACTTCAAACACAACCCAGGCACTTGCAGGGATTTGCACACACATTCTCAGTAAATGGCAAAAACTGTGAAGCTGGATAGGAGAATACCATGGCAACTTACCTATTTTGTTTTTCTAATTGGCAAAATTTGTAATTCCATTTTGTTACGGTGGGAAACGACTGTGATGCTGCCGGATGCAGCATCCCCACGTTGTAGCCGCAGGGAGTGGAGGCCAGCCGGGTGGAGTAATTGAATAGCTAACAGCAGATCACTATTTGGCTGTCTCCGGTTCATTGAATATACAGGAATGCTTAGACAGCGAAGGCTGGGAAACAGCAGACGGTGCGGAGACCTGCCGGAGAGAGGCTGAGTTTAAGACTGAGGCGGTTGCACTGGTAGTCGTAGCAGACAGAAATACAGCGAAAGAAAAAGGCGAGAGGCTCTGCAATCTCAGAAGAGACTATTTTAAGACCGTTTCTGAATCTGTCCTATCATGTAATGACCTTAATCATTTGTAAAACATTTTACAGAGTTTAAGGAAGGACTTTCAGCAACAGGGACTTTTTTTGTCCCGCTTCTTTAAAGCATATCAAAGCCAATACTATCCAGTTTTTGTGGCGTAAACTCACAATTGTCACTGCGGCAATGCATCCCTTTCATGTAAAAAGAGAATGAAGTGTGCTTTAAATGAGTTTATTTATTCATCAGGTTTTCAAGTTCTAGCGGACACACGGTTTCCCTGGGATGATAAATGGCATTCAGAGGAACAGGTGGATGTGGAAGGGGAGGGGGTAAATAATGGAAGAGCCTGACAAACAAAAAAGACTCCGTGATGCATTGTCTGGAAGTGAAACAAAGCCACAGGTGCATGTGTATGCGTGTGGGATGTTGTGCATGAGCAGAACTGATGGTTGTGGAAACTTTCCTGGTCTCTCCATCCCTGCCAGACCCCTGTAGGAGTGTTTGGGCGGATTTTGAAGTGAGCCTTGCAGCACCACCTCTGCAAAGTGTCTGCCTGAATGAAGACATTGCATTTGGGCAAGGATAGAAAATGGAATAAATAAATATATAAAAGACGGAACCCCCCCAAGAGTGGAAATGTAACTCTAATGCAGCAGGAGGAGGTGGACAGGAAAGCTATTAGGGCTAAGTGAGGGCCTAGGGTCCACTCAAGTTTTACACTCCTGCTCTGAGCTGCATCATGTGTATCCCTGATACATTCACTGTCACACACACACGCTCAAACACACACATCCTCCCTTTCCAGCTCCGTTCCATCTGAACTCTTTTTCGGCGCTGAGCTGAGCAGACTCAAGGAAACGGTTCATTTAAATGTACATAATTTGCTCTCGAAGGCTCACTCATGGTCTCACTGTTCCCCTGTGGTGCCAGAGAGAAACAGCCCAGGAGAGATAGACATGGAGAAGCGATTTTATCCTGGAAAAATCCACTGGCCTGTACAGAGATACAGGCTGGTAAAAGCCAGGCAGCGTGAGAGTTTCAGATACACTGAGCATTTACTCCCCGGAGACTGAGATGCCAGCGCGTGTTTTCATCGCGTCTGGGTTCCAGGTCCTTTGATAAAACCCAAACGCAATACATTTGTCTCAGTAAGGTAAAACAATTCAATTTCAGACACAATATACAGCTCATTATTATTATCCCATGTGTCTACATGATGTATTGTGCCGTTCACTTACACAACTGTGGGAAAACTTTGTTAATGTAAATTATTCGGTTGAAAAAAAAATCTCCTGTTCCTAAAAAACATGAGAATTTCTCAGTTTCACCTCACGAGTCTAATTGTTTGACACATTTTCACCTTTCAGTCCAAGAACATAAGATTTATTTGATTCATCAAGTCTAAGTCCACTGACATTTTTTAAGGATTATTTGAGAAAATATTCAGCAACTGCGAGGTCATGCAAAGAACACCAACCCGCTCTGAAAGTGTACCCCCGGAAATATGCGTATTTGTAAACAGTATGGAAAAAATAATAAGTCGGCCTTTGCAGTTAACATAGTGAAAGAGTGAGAGCCCAGAGGGAAGCACAGAAATGAAAAGGGTTGAAAGAAAGTGGAGAGCGATTTGGCCTTTGTCAAAGTCGACACTTGGCCTTTTGAGGATCAGATGGTGATCGTGTTGACAGTGTTGGACAAGCTAGCGCATTGTCAGAATGTGAGATGCATACCGTGCAGTTACTGCAAGAAATCACAATATCTGTCATCTGTTTGCTCGTTTCACTGTGTGAGGGTTTTCATGACCTGTGGATTTAAAAAGCCTCTGTCTCTGCACTAACATCCCCCCCCGTATTAACAAGGGGAGTAGTTGAGCTGTGAACACGTGTCTCTTCCCCGAGAACAGAGCAAACAAATCTCTGTGATTGATTTGATTTTGGCTGAGTCAAGTCATATCAAACAAAGAGCAAACAAGTTGTGGGATAAGAGGGATAAAAGATGTGCCTTTTGTGCGTTTTGTGATTATTATCTACCATCAGAGCGGAATTAAAAAGAATCAAATGCCAGCATTAAACTCCTCAAGTCCTTTTTATTTCCATTTATAAACGTGTTGCAGAAGTGCTTACCATGTTTTACCACTGTTTTACACTTTATTTGCTTGTCTCATGGGAGACAGCAGTTTAAACGGAGGTCCTCGGACCTCCTATCCTGATAGATCAGACCCACATCTAGAAAGGCTCCCCTATTGAAGGGGAGGTTGAGCGAAGATCGGTTGAGTGAAGCGGTTCAGTGAAAATCAGTCAGTCAACATCAGTGATCTACTCTTTGTTGGTTCGTACTACGACCAATCGAGCGGTGAAGAAGGCGACGTATTCAGAGATACACAAACAACATGAGTGTGTTGTGTAGAAGAGTAAATTAAACCTTTGCTGTACTCCGTCTGTCTGCAAAACAACAAATACAACTACTTTGCAAATGAGGAATTTGAGTGGCGTCTTACGATCAACGTTTGAAGAAAAAGTCTGAATCTTCAACTGCTGATGCCGAAGCCGATTCAAACAGCCGCTCACGGCTGCAGCCTTCTACACTGTTTACATCCAGACTGTGTCATTGTGTTCACCTGCCCAGAGACTCTGGCCACAAAAACAGATTGATCTGGCTGGCTCCTCAAGACTTTTGAGCATATTGAAAGAGCTCCATCAAGCTACCTGCAAAGCAGCAAAGCAAATTTAACTGTGTTAGCAGTATGTCTATATTTCTAGGCTACAGACTACCCTCTCCCGGGCAGCGGCATCACATCCTCCAGCGTTCCTGGGTGGAGGAAGCCACCAGGTGTTCCCAATCCAGTTCACAGATGTAATTTTTCTTCGGACTTTACTTTGAGCCCCACTCAGGATGCCTCAATTCCTCCCCCGTGCCTGTAGGTGAGGTCAGGCGTCTTTAAGAGGCAGCTGATTTTGATGGCTTTTATCGTCATTCTTACGGTCACTACCCTCCAGCTCTCAACCGCATGGGTATAGGAGTGGTGAATCAGCAAATCAGCTTTTCAGTTGTCACAATACACATCTTCTCAAAACGAAGTCTAAAAAACAACTTCTATTCAACCTCAAATACATCTTCAGGAATTTTTTTAGTTCCCGTTTAACCTTTCAAACTTTGAAATGTGTGATTTCTGAAGCAGTATAACAGTAGTAGTAGTTTAATTACATTAATGGTTTTACTTTAAAGTACATTTAACTTAGTATAGCACTACAAACCTATATTAACGTATTACATATCCATAATAATTATAACGTTACCCTCCTAGTCAAAGTCAAAGTCAAGTCAAGTCAATTCTACCACATGTGAGATACATACAGAAAATCGAAATTAAGTTACTCTCAAACCCTCGGTGCTACACAATAAATACATTTTAAACACTCCTACATCTGTATATATATATATATGTGTGTGTGTGTGTGTGTGTGTGTGTAGAGAGAGAGAGGGAATAAACTGAAAATTGAAAAGAAATTGTCCGAAGAGATGAGGTCACTCTAGGACTGGATAAAAAAAATGTTGAAATAAAAAGTGACCCCCCCCCCCAGTATTGTGTAACGTTCAGCAACAGCAAAAAATGCCTCCAAGTCTAAGGCACTTACAGTGGCCCTTAAGTTTAAAATGCGACCTCAAAAGAGACACAAGATTACTAGACAGGATATCAGGAAAATCATGTCAGAAAATACAAGAATAGAGAAAACATTAGTGTAGTTTAGTGCCAGTAAGGGAGCGAAAAAAAGGTAATGATGTGAATGTCAAATGGGTTATTTTCATGTGGTTCTCAATTATTTCTTTCTTTCTTTTTTACAGGAGCTGTATTTAAGAAAAACAGAGTCTTTGAGGAGCGAAGGTAGAATAAGAGTCTTCACTTTAACAGATACATGCAAAAGGGAAAAATCAAAGCAATATTTGAATACAAAAGTTCTGCAAAGAAAAATGAAAAGGATTTGCATATTTCTCATTCTTCAGTGGATAATTTTAAACCATTTAAAGAATCTGGAGAAATGTCAGTACACAATAGGCGAGGGTGCCACACTGAAAAACAATATCTGATCCCTCAGACAGCGCGACGTCAAGAACTGTCACTCATCAATAACCGATATCACCAAGGGGGAACACTGGGAACCATTTGTGCAATACTACAATATAAACCAACATTGATAAGTTACAATTAAATCTTTGCCCTGCAAAATAAAAATCTTTTGCAGAGGCTTGGAAGAATCTTGGCTGGACCATCTTACAGTAAAAAAACATGAACAAACATGTGTCAGATGTGTTGTTCTCTGGACCAAAGGCAAATATGATAATGCAGACTGTTGAGGCGATGGTATGGGGTGATATCAGTAACCTTGGCAACCGTTATTTACACTTCTGGAGAAAAGTACATTGAGACTTTAGAGAAACATCTTTTTCTAGGTGATCTATACATTACTTTTGCAGCGAGACAATACAAAACCACATTCTGCAGACATGACATTGGTAATGCTGAGCCTGTTTTATCTGTGCCTTACATATGCTTTTAGTGACCTGAGGTTCTGTATTGATCAACAAAATATTGAAAGTTTGTTCAACTGACTTTCCCTTCTTTCTGTGCTCAAACACTCCACAGATCCTATTTTGTTAGTGAAACATATTTTTGCATGAGACTAACCCAACCTTCCATCATCTATAGCCACTTCCTCCTAGTCCGGGTTGGGTTTTTTCTTTCTTTTTTGAGCCTCTTGTCTCTGGCTAATATTTTCAAAACTGCAGCAGTCCATGACAGAATGAATGCAGAAATGTCACTCTATTTTTTTAATATTCATACAAAACAAGGCATCGTTTCCAGTTTCATTACATGGTATACTCCCGTAAAACGTGAAGCTGCAGACACTCGCTCAAATAGCTGTGGTGAATACTGGCCTTTGGCCGAAGTACTTTATTTCTTGCCAAACTTTGCCTGCTGTCATGGCAACAGGTGACACTGACATTTTCAGCTGGGTGTGTTTATCACCTCAGTCTCTCTCCCTCCAACGTACGCCTCTGACATTTTGGAGTGGAGGGAGGGGATCTGGCACAGGAAGCAGAAGTAGCTCTGCTGCTGGCTCAGGCTCCTCTGTTGGTGTCTTTATGTGTCAAATATTAAACAGAATGTACCGTATCTTATAAATGTAGTATCTGGTTGATTTTATGTGTTTGTTTCTCATTAAAGCTGTTACTTTTCATTAATTTCAATTCAATCGTTGATTTGAAATCTGGACAATTGGTGACAAAGTCAACCGTTATGGATGTAGTATTGATGACTCTGTCTTGTGTGCCAGATTCATCTTATCTCATTTAGCAGACACGTGTGAAAGAAATATCTGTTCTATTAGCAATCTGTTGTGCGATTGTGTGCGTTACATTTTTAGTGTGCAGACCTTGTGCTTAAGCCTCGAGCCCAGTAATTGAAAATTAAATAGAACAGTGAAGTTGTGGGCTCATGGCTCATGGCCTAATTTGGCAGATGGCTCAATGAATCTCTCTATGGAGCCATTCCCTCAAGTTTGTGTGAGTATGCTGTGTACTTCTGTTTGTGTGACTCCGTCGAGGCACCGCGTCCTCTAACGATTTAAGTTTACATTAAGATCAGCACAATAAGTTTGCAGTCACAAGAAAGGTTTTGAGCACTGGTCTTGATTTGGGTTTGTTCTCTCTGCAGCCCCTCTGCCCTCCCCGGTGGTCTCCTTCACCTTTAAGGGCTCATTACCTTTTCTGCTTATTTGAAACCATCCAGTTGGCAGGTTAATGTATGCAGCTATTAAGTTAACGAGATGTCACCCTGAACATTCAGCGTTGCTCCCACCCCACCCTTTTGCAGATAGGGCAGGAGATTTATAAAATTTGATAGATGTAATGAGAACGTCTGTTTCAAGGCAACTCTAATCATATCCTTAGAGTTTTAATTGACTAAATGTATCTAATTAGATCTTGATACCTTTAAAGCAGCATGAAAACGTTCTTTCATGTGTTAAAATGTAAGCTTCAGTTTACTTTTAAGAGGTATTTGCTGGGCGGTGCGGTGGCTTAGTGCTTACAAGGTTCCTGGTTCAACTCCTGGCAGGAGTCTTCCTGTGCTGAGTTGCCGTGTTCTCCCTGTGCTTGTGTGGGTTTTCTTCAGGTACTCCAGCCTCCTCTCAAAATCCAAAAAAACATGTATGTCAGGCTAATCGTAATTTAATGGCTGCGTATGCTTTGTCTATGTGGCGCTGCATTGGATTCGCGACCCATCCAGGGTTTCCCTGCCTTTCGCTGGTGGTGTGCTGGGATAGGGTCCAGCAGACCCCCATAACACCGCATTGGATTCAGCTGGTAGGCAGGGCAGACCTGTACTGGTCTAGTGCTGTGGATACTGTACGTGTGGTACAACGATTTGTGTGTCTTGGAGGTGTGGGTGTAACATGGTGTGTGTGCAGTGATTGCATGACTGGTGATATGATACATGGTGATTTGCTCAGGTGTGATCTTAATCCTGTAGTTTGCTTAATTAGCCATGTGTCTGTCTCTCTCTCTGTTTATTTATTTATTTATTTTTTACATCAGACCACATTCATATTTGGTGCTAAATTGAATACGTATCAGATTTTTTCCTAAGCGACTTTAGTCTGACTGTCATGTCGCATCTCGTCTGTTTTTGATGTCACTTCTGCACTGGCAGCATTTTCGGGGGCTGAAATCTGCTTCAGTGAAGCTGGTTATGGGCCACCACTCCTGGCTCCGATCCTTCATCCAAACACACCTCTGTACAGATGTTGAAGCCATCTCTCCACACAAATGTTGCTCTTCTTTTCCTCAGATTTCTTCTCATTATAATTAGTTTATGAATTTGTCCACTTCCACTGCCTTTGTCCCGTCCTGTGTGCAGAGGGAGGCCTGCGGTGGTGGGTGTTTGTGCCGGGGTTTCCCCCTGAACTGTGGGCTGGGCGGAGACATGAGAGCTGCATGGTGCTGAGTGGCAGCGGCTACTCGGTGGTGCAGCTCATGCAGAGAGGTCCGGATGGAGCAGTCCACTCTTGGGACCCACACAGCAGCCGGCATGTTAATGCCCGTCTTGGCCACCAGGGCAAAGAGCCTTAGCACCCCCAGCTCCTGATGTTTTTAGCCCATTGACTTTTAGCCTCAAGGCTTCAGTAGTTAGTAATTTAATCTGTATTTACTAATACAGACTTTTTTTAGCTACATGTCCTGTTGTGTGTTGCCCATCTTTCCCACTGGTTGGTCAATTTAAAATTGGACTGCTTTACATTTGCTCTACCGCTTGACATCTTGTGGTCCTGCTCTCAGATAAAACAAGTATCTCTGAACTCCGATCCCAGTTGTCTCCTGCCAGCAACTGCATATTGCTTCACATCACTATTGTCACATCAACAACAATCAGTAATATTGTACGGCACTGTAAAATCTACTTAACCTCTGCACTATGGGAGGCCCACCGAGATAAAATGACAAAAGTACCTTTGTACCTCTGAGCAGCCGTAGCTTTTAATAATGAAACCAAACCACCACATGTGAGGTGTGGCGGTGCGGCGGTGCGGCGGTGCAGCGGCTGGCGCTGTTGTCTCACAGCAAGAAGATCCAAAAAGAGAGTCCAAAAAATTGGCATGTGTAGTTGTAAGTCAGCATTAAAAACGCATTAAAAGTAAAACGTTTGTTTCGGATCAAGAATCAATAAATTTGATTTTGTAGCAGCTTCACAGACCAGTGCTGGGCACAGAGCAGGCATCCTTGTCACGCTGCTGCTGCTTCCCTTCGGAAATTCACTCAGGGTGCCACATTAATTGTGATTAATTGTGACACCGGCCCGCACACACACACACACACACACACTTTTCACAGCATGCCATCGGCCACGCCGGACCTTTGCACACAGAGCTCGCCTCCCCTCTGTTTCTTCTTCATCACTACCTCACGGGGTAGAACAGAGATGCATGAAAACGCCTCACTGTTCTTCTCAGGAGTCCTTCGTGTAAAAAGCGAGGTGGAATATCAGTGCAACTGCTTTGAAACTGCTTTAACACCAGAAATCTAAAACTAGACATGTCTCTAATAAACCCGTCACTTTTATTTTTCCCCATAGCAGTAGGCGGAAGTTGAGACACTTTTGTTCTAAAGCTGATGGATATTTATGTTACCCCAGTGGAGGTATTGTTATATTAAGCATATAACTAAAGCTGGCTATTTTAATATGTAATTAAAATCTACATGATCGTGTAGCTGCATGGTTTGTTCACACTGCCCGTCATTTATCGATGCAAAAATATTACTTGGAAAAAAATAAAGAGATAAATAAACATCTTGCAAGGACAGTTTGTTGCTCTGCACGTGTGAACACCGAATTGTTACTTTAAAGCCCAATCAGTCCAAATGTGTCACCTCTCCAGTGGCTCTTTCACGTTTCCAAGTGAAACTATAAACTGTTCATTGCTGGAACGGCTGTCAACAGGAGGTTTGAGAAACTTGCACACATGTGCACACGTGTGCTTGTGCGTGTGGATGCATGTGATTTTAGTGCACATGCACTCGTGCAGACAGCCAAGAGCATTTCCCACTGCACCTCCAAGCGAATGCTTCACATTGACACATGTCTGTATGTGTTAATCACAGATGTCTATTTCTCCCCCACTTTGGCCTTCTCCAGACCTCCCATGGCTCTTCCCTCGTCTCCCTGCCCAGAGCAAGTACAGCACAGGTGACACAAGGCGGCATGACTCGCACACCACACATCCATCAGGCTGCGAAAATCAGCAGGAGAGCGCAAACTGATCTAAAATTAGTGGTTTATTACTCAGAGTAGGCAAACTGCTCTAAGTTATGCAGGAATTTACTGGCTTATATGTTTTAATTAAATTTGGCATGAATCGATATTTTCTGCTTTGTGCTTTCTCCATTAGACATCTTGGAGAGGAATCATGTTTTATTCAGGACATCTTAATTTGCTGTTTATGGTGACTGCTTCTCTTACTTGTCCACATTTGTTTTATCGGTATGTTAATATCTGATATAGAGGATGACCTATCTTGTTTAAGTGGGTGTAATGGGGAGAGTAACATCTTCGTTTTGACATATGGCCACTGGATTTCTGTGCATCTTTCTCACTGCTGTAGGCCCTGTAGCTCTGTCTGATGTCCGCTCACGCAAACACAAGCACTCTCTATGTAGAAAAGCGTGCCCACTCGCACAGACACACACATAGATTTGCCGCAATTAGAGTCATATGGTGTGAACTTACAGCCTCCCACGATTTTACCCAATAAGGTCACTGTGTAGATGAAGAAAACAAATACTTCCAGTACTGCAAGTTGCCTGTTTTCCAGTACACTTTGCAGCCAAGCCTTTTCCTTGCACCAAATAGTAAATTTAATCTTTTTTTTTTATACTGATGAATTCACTGCGTCCTCATCTTTTCTTGTCTTATTTCCCATTTGTGCAATATATGAAGTGTGAAACAGGTTAATTCAATGTCGGGGATATTGCTGCAGATCATGAGATCAAACAACAGTGTGACAACAGAAGTGAATGCAGCAATTGGTGGTCATATATAAGATAAAACGGTAAAACAGTATTTGTAGTCATTGTCTTTTTCGCATTTATCTTGTGTTTGCTAACAAAGATGTTTGTTTTTCTTGCCAGATAATTGAATTCCATTAATGCAGCAAGTACTCAGGTCTTTTAACTAAGAAGTGGTTTGATCTTTATTTAAAGTGTGTCACTTTTGAGCCCTATTAGGCACTGGTCTTCTTTGGGATGTGTGCAAAGCACTGGGGAGGCAGCACTTTAAAAGGTCACTAATGCACTCAGCCTGCTGAAGGGGAAAAAAGGCATGTTGGATGTTTGTTTGTGCATTTTTTTTTTTTATCTTTCTTTACAGTGACTTCTCCAGAGAGGACGTTCTACAACATACAAAGATGCTGCAACTGTGAAACAGGGCAAAAAAAGGGAGAAGGTGCGAAACATTTCCTGCAGTGGAACCTGCTTGTTCCCGCTTGCAGCATGTAAACGGCCACACTGAATATTACCGGACATTAAGAAAAAGTACGATTGCAAAGATGGTTTGTGTGGGAGACAGAAGATGTGAGTTAAGTGCACTAAATAGAAGGAGGGTTTGCAGTGTGTGATGTTCTGGGAGTCGGCTTTTATTCTGTTGTGGCTGCTGCAGTGTTAAACAAGTAGCGGGGTAGTGGAGCTGAGAGCTGAGGGTCACAAAGCAGCACTGGGTGACGGGGACCTGTAGATAAGAGCCTGCACGGCTCAGCGCCGCTCGTTTCCCCAGTTCAGCGAGTGACTGCAGAGTACACCTGCCCTGGCAGCTTCAGACCATCCGGGGACAACTGGGAAATGCTTCTTTCTCAACCACAACCCAAACTGACAAAGCGAATCATGTGTAGCGGTATGAGCAAACAGAGCAAGGGTGGCAGAACTGTGTTCATGCGTGTTTGTGTGCGTATAGTAAACTCTCCAACTTGGAAAGACGAGTCCGGTCCACCAGCAGCTGTCTGCTCACCTAACCCTTGTGTTTGTCATAGCAAGGGAAAAATAAGGGCACAGTAAGGAAAGAAGTAGGTGAAAAGAATAAAGTGGGAGAAAAAGGTCAGGCTGAACATCAACAGTAACTGATGGTGCTGGAGTGAATGTACGTCAACTGTGAAGATTATGTCACTTCACAAGAAAGCCTGAAATAAATGCCAAAGTAGGCCGATGATTATTTGACAAGTACTAGAAAAAGTATTTAAAAAAATACTAGAAAAATAAAAAGAGCTATCGAGATCATTTCATTAGTTAACTCATCCCAAAAGCTGAGGAACATCACAAAACTAAAATATAATCCATCTATTCATCAATCTAGACCACTGTTGTTCCTCATAGAAAAGTCATATCAATTAAGCAGACTATTTTTAGCTCCATTTTTACAGAAAGCAGCGATTTCAGCGTTTGACAGATTGCATTGTGGGCAGGTTACTTTAAAATAGGGTTTATTTTCTTAAACGTAGCATTTCACGCTGGTCTCCTTTCAGCTCCTAAACTCATACATAATGTATAAAATTCAAAATCCTAACTCCCAAAAGACGGCATATGGTTAATATGGTGAACTACTGAGCCCAGCCTGCGCTTGTCTGTGATGCTGGACTAAAGCGACCTCGCCACGATAGCAGCGCTCAGGGTCACGTCCGGGTTACGTCAGCAACGCACAAGTCGCATGCAGTTGCTCCCCAGAAGTAAACAGGCAAACGTAATGAAGATAAATAGAAAACATATGCCAGGTGTCTTCACTGGAAGAAAGAATATTCAGTGATAACACTGAAACAACTAAATAAATAATAGTAGAGGCTGTTATGTAACCCACAGACTCATCACTTAAGAAAGATGTTGCCTAGACCACAGAAGGAAATGAAAAACCATCTAGATAACACTGTGAAGCTGTGTTTGTTGTTTTATGTTTTATGTGTAATCATTTACTGCAAATTTATAAAAACCAATGTTGCAACAACTCTTGAACAAAAAAAAACAAAAAAAAAAGTTACTGTCAGTGACTTACATTTTCACAACTCCAGTACCTGTTTAACACACCTTCCTTCAGCGTAACTGCTGTCAACACCAGTTTCTCCAGGATGATCACCTGTACCTGCAGGCTTGCTTCACCTGCGGACTGCACGACCGCTCACCCTCAACGTTGTAGCTGGAAAACCTTGTTTCAGTATGTGTCATGTAATGGAAGTGTCAATTAGTGACAAATTAGACTCCAGACATGAACAGAAAAATTTGATTCCTGCGTTATCGAGATTGTGTTGCAAATTAAGGTCCTCCAAAAAATGAAATAAGATATAAATTAATTAATTAAAAGACGGAAAGCATTTTGGAAGTAAGTTCTGAATGACAAAGTTTCAAAAACAGCATTGTGGCGCCAAAAAACTGCAGTTCAACTTCGTGGCATCTGTGAGAGGAAAACCTCTGGCTGGAGACTTGAATCCAAAATAGGAGACAAGTGTCTGGCATCGATTCAGCGACAAATGTGTTATAGGTCAAAGCCCAAAATGTGAGAATCAAAATCCAAAATTTAAAAACCAAAACCCAGAACCTGTAACCAAGAAATCAAACTCTCTAACTGAGAATGAAATCACCTTTACCTGAATCATGTGTTTTTAGATGTCCTGATTACAAATTCCTGGTTTTGGTTCTCGGATTTTGACTTTTGACTTGAAATCTACTTGGCACTGAATTGATACTATACAAGTGGATCGGTTACTTCATGGGAGTCGTCCTAGTCCAGTCTAAGCTCTGGTTCGACACAGACCTGTGGGCTGAAATTTCATCTGATTGGTTATATCCCTAACCCAAACCACCCGGACGACGTCCGTCTGCATCCATCAGCGTTTTTGTCACCAGGTGGTTCATGGTGACAACTTCTACTCAGTTTATTGTAACTGCAAACATACTGGAAACTGACAGAATTTTTTGTCTTTTTATGCTTTTAAATCTGCCTGGCGAGGCCCCTGCCCACACAGACGAGCCCAGCATCTGATATGGCTGCTTCATCTTCAGACATCGTGATCTCTCCTCCAAATGTGAATGCGCAAACACGTGATCACGTTTGGCAATAAAGGTTTGGCACTCCTCTCATCTAGGACATGAATAGAAGCAGCTCTGGAGGTCTTGTGAAGTCTTAATGGAACTCCTCTGAAGACATGGTGACCTCTCTCCTAGTGCAGCAGTTCCTTGAGGAGACAGTTCATCCTTAGTCAGTGAGTGGGGTGAACACTTGGGATGCCGAGAATGGCAGAATTTTTCTGTGACAGAGCCCAGTAAACCACTCAGTAGTTTTTTCCTGCCCAGAACAGTTGACTGTATAGTGAATCAGCGCTTCTTTAATGCAGTAATGAGTTGTTTCAAAGGTCCTTTTTAAATTTATAGATACCATGACAGATACTGACAATCTGCTGAGAAGATGGTGGTTGAGATGTTGCTCTGTATGGTGCTCTGATAACAGCCTCACACTCAAAACTCACAAGACCATGGACATGATATCAGACTTCAGGAAGTCCCTGCATCGTCACCTCACCATCCAGAACTGCATTCTGCTGGCCGCGGAGTCCTTTAGGTTCTTGGGTATCCCCATCACACGAGGCCTGACGTGGACAGTCAGAAAAGACGATCGCACACGATCCATTTACCTCATGAACATTTAGGTGCCCTTCAAGCTTCCAGGATTGAGATATCCCCCTCGCTGTGTAATCCATATACAAGCACAATAACTCACATTCCTTTCAGACACAAATCCTGTTTATTTGGCTGTTTGTGACACAGCAGGAGAGAGAGAAATGTGACCATTAAGGGGCCTTTCAAATTCCATTAAAATAACATTAGCTCAGGATACTTGAGAGCACGTATCAACACAAGACGTGTAAACCGTGAGATACAACATGCTAAACCACCGGCTTTGTTTCGCACGAGCATTAAAGGATTACCATGAGTCATTCCAGGAGTTTCCCAGGTATGCTTCGACACTGTACTGGGACTAGACTGGTTTTCACCATCTATTGCACGACACTTTTTATTATTATGATTATTCATTTCCATTCACTTACAGTTATCCTTTTGATTATAGAAACTTCATAGGAGAAGTTCAGACTTCATTAACTGAGAAAGCGTCCAAGTCGAATGCTAACTGCCAGTTTGCAGCACACTGTGGAGCCCGAAGTGCTGACTTCCCCACATAAGTGTTTACATCCCATCCCTGCTGTTTGGATGCGCTCTCTTGCCTCTCTGTGACTCTGCCTCGAACAGAATACTGACAACTCAAATAATTTTGCCTCCTGTGACCCTGCTGATGAAACTTGCAATATTTCTGTTGTAACCTCTGTTAAACACATCACAAAACTTTTACGTAAAGAACATATAGATGGATATTCTCAGAGTGCCGTCAGCATGAATATTAAGTCCCCAAAATATTGTCAGGAAACTAGGACAGTTTAATACTCCCAAAGAAAAGATGGTTTTCCTCCAAACCTTCACCATTTAACAGCCTTTCTAACTGATCAAACCATAACCTTGATGTATGTATATGTCCTCTCCTTATATCAACTTTCATACAGCCCATAGCGCTCACACATGAGGCGTGGCAATTTAGGACGAGTAAATCATACTTCCCAATAAAGTGACATATTTACAGTGAGCTTCTGGTGCATCCTTTTGCAGTTCTGGCATCTTCTGGCCCATTCCAGGTCTTTAAATTAGGTAAATAAATTCTGAAAGGAGCAACAGCATATGACATATCTTATGGTGTTATTTATTTAACAAATCACGCAAGAATGCAGAAGCTGTGTGTGTGGAAAAACTGGGCATCCTGTACCTGTTCTGCAAAAATGAAGAGGATAGTTGCAGCTAATCAAATGCATGTGATTAATTGATCATAAGCAAATGTGACAGTTTGTTGGTCTGGAGCATTCAGGTGCACGTTAACGATGCCAAGAAAGAAAGAGACATCAGCAGTGAGTTTAGCGACACGTTTGTTTCCGTACATCCGTCTGGTGGGAAGGTTTGTACGGACTCCATCATTCATGGAAACCATTCAGGACAATTTTGACATTGTCAGGAGTGAATGCTTCCCTGGGTTCACTCAAAGGACAAAAGCCAAAATCACAGTCCAGATAATGCTCCGACCCGGGGCACAGGAACAGAAACATCTGGTTCTTCACAACTTTCTTTTCGCTAATCTTTTCACTTTGTCCATTCACAGCAAGAAGCCCCAGCTGGATCCTTTTGTGTGGTCTCGCCATGACGTTTGGGGCTTTCTCGTGCTAGATGCCTGTTAGGTTAATATGTGAATCTAAACCGACCATAGAAATACCGTGAGCGCATGTCGTTTGTACCTCCGTAAACTATCATAACTATGACCATAACTATGATAACAACTAGTGTAGGTTCCAGAGCTTACATTTTATTTGATTAACTGTTAGTGCAATATTCATTTTTAATGATTTCCCTTTAAGGTTGCATATTTTTTAACCAGAGCTTTTGCTCTGTTTGTAATTTTTTATTAATATTTGACCCCCATTTACCTCTGTTTTACATGGTGTTTTATTTCTACACTTGACTTCTTTATATTTTGATTTTGCCCAGTTTTGGATTGCAGCATTGCTTATAAAGTATTATATAACTAAATTAAATTTGAATCCTGTGGACTTAAGAAGCTAAAATACAACTTCATGGACTGAATGAATAAAATTAATGTTTGGAAAAAACAGTCTGTGGAATTTAATTAAAGCAACAATTCTCTGGTTGTTACAATATAAATAAATCATAATCTGGGCCAGTTTTGCCGGGGAAATGGGGAATATTTTTCTGGTAAGAATGCAGTCACTGATATTCAAGTAAATTCCTGCAACAAACATCACATCATCTGTTAAAAAAAAAATATATATATATACACTATCAATGTCCAATAGCATTTCCTGTTATAGTTTTATGCTCAGTATTTAGCAAAGAGGAAAGACAGTGCCTGAGAGGCACCAACTTTTTCTTTTCTTTTTTTTTTTTTTAGCTGAAGTGGTTGAGTAATAAATAATTTATTAAAAATCTGATATTGGTTTTGAGTTGGTGAAAAGATTGAAACTAATGACATGTTGAACTAAAGTGTGAACTAAAGCGAACTAAAATGTGTGGCGTAGTTGGCGTCACGGGCGTCTTCAGTCTTGCAGCCTGTCATTCTGCCAATCTAATCACAGAAACACACGCACACCTGTGTGTGTTTCTGTGATTAGATTGTTTAATGCCGGAGCAAAACGATCCACTGAGGTGTGAATCCCTCCCTTAAGAGAGGGTAGCATAGACTAGCACAGCAGCCAGTGTCACATCCCATGTCTGCCAGGTCTGAGGAATGTCCAGTGCTTGACGCTTGTCCAATCTCAGCTATCTCAAGCTCTTCCCTCCAGCTTCGCGTTGGCTAATCTCTCCTGACACCTTACACAACCCCAACAGGGAATCACTCTACCCTGAAAACAATCCTGTTCTCCTCCCTCTTCAATCCAAATCAGCACCAGCCTGCCTCTCTATCTGTCTGTCTTCCTTAGATTTCACTTTCCTTCTCCTTCCCTATCTATCCCCTCCCATTACTTTCCTCTGTGGCTTACTCTTTCTCTTGTGTTTCCATCTGTCTTTGTCAAACTATATTCCGTTTGTCGCCCGTCTTGCTCTGTCGGTCCCCTCCCTGTCTTGTCTTTTCTTTTCTCTTTTCTTTTCTTTTTTACTCCATCGTCACATCTTTGCGAGGTATACCTTACTTTTGTTGATGAGAATTTGCTAAGACACTGTGATTGGAGATTGAGGAGCATCTGCATCCTCCTGGGGGCTCATCTGCATTCAGAAACTGCTTTTTACTCCACTGGTGGATGTTTCTAAAGTTGGAAGGTCTTCATCTACTAGTGCACCTTTTCAGATGGAGCGAAACTCTACAGGAATGCTTCAGGGAGCGATAAACACAGGCATCTCTCCCTGGATACTCCTCTCCCTAAATATACTTTTGTTTTTTGAGGGGGAAAAAAAGAAAGATGAAGGACTTGCTGATGGGATCTATTTTTATTGTTTTTCTCCGAGTCCATTATGAAGAGATGTCAAAACGAAACAAGATATGCTGATTTTTAATCATATTGTTTGCATCACTTGTAGTTCGTTTCACATTGTGAATGAGATCCTTCTCATATCAGTCTCCCTCATTAGTGTATTTAAGATTCAAGAATTCCCATGAGACAAGTAACTCAAAAAATCCCATTTATTATTTAAATGTAATCAACTTTTCCAAAAGATAAGATAAACAAGTCATAGATTTCAATTACAAGCTGCTTGTTCTCATATTTATAGAGGCTCCACCCTACAGAGCACAATCTCATTGGCTGCTGAATAAAATATCTGTCATTGGCTGTAGCACAGAATACCGCAACTCCGAAAAAGAACAATGTAGTTATGGCACAGCACATGCTAAAAATGCAGACACACACTGAAATGCACATACACGAACACACAAACACGCATACGCTCCATCGTGCAGTCACAGTAGGCAAAGTCACTCACCCAATCATTTTCATTCTCAAGCAAGTTGTCAGGCCGCTATGTCGACTAAATATTACCATAATTCCTGTATGTCATTGAATATGCAGCTAATGAATGGATGACATCCAGTGAAGACACTGAAATGGAAAAATTGTCCATTCACTGTGGTTGAATGCCTTCTCTGCCTTCCTGTCTTCTGTCGCCTTCTTTCCGTGTGTATTTGTGACTTTCTCCACCTCACCCTCAGCTTCAGAAGTAATACTTTTTTTTAAAATTTATTTGCAGAGCAGGATAGCTCGGAGGTCGGCTCAGCAGAGGAAAAAGAAAGGATCAACGCCCTTCCACCAAATTACCTCCGAATCTGAAGCTTTACTTCTTCACATGGCTGGTTGTGCCAAGTGGAGCATCTGCATGAAGCTAGAACAATGAAAATATTATTTCAACTCTACTTTATTCCAAAGATCAGCAGGACATTGTGTGACAGTGTGAAAAACAGTGTGAGGTGCTTTGTAAGGGATACTGTCTATAAGAGATGCTTTCTTTTCCAGATATATTGGAAGTGCAGAATTTATTATATTCTCCACATTGATAACATATATTTGCCTTTTAATACCCAGCGATAAAGAAAAACACCAACTGCAATAAAATACTGAAAGGTCTTCAGTTAAATATTTCTTTTCCAGTTGTTAGATCTTTGTGCTGCATACAAATAACATCTCTCATTCAAACAGGATATCTTCACAAGGGACAAATATGTTCTTTTTTTAAAATCTTGTTTGTATATAATAGTATTTATGTCTACAAATTAAAAGCACAATCTTAATTGCACGGAACAACACTACATGTTTCAGTCAGTCAAATCCACTAACGGCACAGCTGACTGCTGCCACTGTGGAGAGAAGAGATGCGATCATCCACTTTTGCAGGGTTTTTTTAGTTTTGTTCATATCTCTGTGCAATGGAGCAGGGTTAAAGAGGAGAGAAACTGAAAGTGAGGAGCTTCTGACACGTGAGTTGTGGCAAGGAGCGAAGAAAAACCAGCCTATCTAACAACCCACTCCTCCCTTGTTACCCGCCAGCCCTTCTCACTGCGTCCTCAGGAGCTTTGCATCCAGGCTTGGCTGCAGAGCCCGGATATCATGGCTGATGGATATGTAGCAGAGGTGTCTGTGATGATGGAAAGAATTAGGAAAACTAGAGCATTCCAGCTTTTAACACTTACACACCCTTCCCCCGTCATACAACTCCTGTCTCTGAGTCTCTTTCCTATCTGACAGTCTCTGTGTCTGTCGTTTTTTCAGTCTGCATAGAGGATGAAGCCAGAGAAGGTGCTGTATTTGTTGTTGTTGCCACCGTGAGCTTTGCCTCCATCTAGTTTGATGTAAACCTCATCGCCTGCATCCAGATGGAGGATGACACTGTTGGAGGCGTAGTCATAGTTCTGGTCAGCGTCTTGAGCAATGGCGCTAGCACGAACCTGCAGAAACAGAGGAGGATGGTTATGTTGAAGCCAAGCAGGACAGTAGCCTTATCCATTACCTAATACTGTCAGCTGGTTACCATTCGGTCTTCCCATTCATATAAATGAATGTGTGAAGCTGTGTAATCCATCCATCTATCTGCTTTCTACACCCACTTCTTTCTGTTCAGTGTCACAGACGGCTAGGACTTATCCCAGCTGTCACTGGGTGGGAGGCAACTAAAAAGGGATCTGGACAGAGAGTAAACTTGGAACAAAAGCTCCAGAGAAGGAGAGGAGAGGAAAAAAAAAGTTTGGACAAAACAACATGGATTGCTGTTTGAGGTCCTCATAGAGAAAATTATTGAGGGAAAAATAACAAAATTTCACAAAATATCATCAGGGATCACTTCAAGAAAAGCAAAAATATCTGTTTTTCAACAAGAATCTTGGGAATTAATCTGCATAAACTAAAACCAGAGTTTGTATGTTGGTCTGTGTTTGCCTTTGTCTTGTTGAGTGTATTTTTACACGAGCATGCATGTGCACCACGCTACTCTGACTACAGGGCATTTGGTGCAGTTTCTTAATAATCTGTCCTGGGTAAAACAAACTACAAACATGGTGTGTCTCCAGGGCAGAAAGTATAGATTCAGGGCCACTTGAGTCCTGAAACACTGGCTTTATATTCATGCATTTGTTTTGTGCGCAAGAGGCAGAAATGAAAAATACCAAAAGCAGCATGTTTCAGGAAAGATAGCTGCTAAATGTTTTATCTGCAATCATCACTTTATATACATAAAATTGCTCTTAACCTGCTTTTGTCCACATAAAAACTGATGAAAGAGCCTTAACTGGCTAATAACAATGTAATGTGTGTATTTAAAGACTATTCTTTTTTTTTTTTTTGGTTCTGTGATGAAGCATGTCGTTCGTCACTTACAGAATTATTATTTTATATTGCATTTTTAACACCTTAAATGTCAAAATCGACATAAGACTTTACACACTATTTAGTCTCATAATGATACAATCCAAGATGCATAGATGTTTATATATATATATATATATATATATATATATATATATATATATATATATATATATATATATATATATATATATATAGTATGTATATTGTATTCATATGGACTTTCTGTCCTTTTTTGTGTGTCTTATATTCCTTATATTCCTTCTGAAACAAACAGGAGGAAGTTGTGGCTTAAGTTTAATCCAGGTGGAGTTTCATCAGTGCCAACTAATGTTTACTTATCTTAAAATGTCAATACTAATCGGTGCAGATTGTTTAAAAGTAAACATTCACTTAATTTTCACAGCATATTTCCACTTGGCTGATTTTTGGCTGCGGCAGAAAATAAATATTTCAATATGACTATGTAGACTAACTAACTATGTACGGTTGTGGAGCTACAGCATCATTCAGAGACTTGGTTTTAAAAGTTTGGTCTGTTGTAACTGTTTTCTGCATTTGAACAGCTCCCAAGGGAAATAGGCTGGCTCTATGTTAAATAAAATACTATATCCATCCACTAGTTACTAATTTTGCAGAACCTGTAGGTTTGAGTAGATTTTTTTTATTTTATTTTTTAGAGCTGTTACACTAAATGTGCCCAAAAACAGCACAATGAAATGTGTTAGAATAAACAGTGAAGCTGCTGCCAGATAAACAATGAGCTGAATCTTCTCATCAACCCTCAGCAGTTGGAGGTTCATGTTTTAGTTCTGACTTCACTGATCGTTTGCACTTCTACTGTTTCCAAATTGCAGTTTTTCATTATAAAATCATAACAAGAGCTTCAATGTGCAGCTTGTTCAAAACACGACAAGTAAAAATGTGGCACTGTGTCCTTATAAACAGTCAGAAGGAGAGGAGCATCTTCTGTGACCTAAATTGAGCACAATTGAACAAGAAGATCATTATTTTTTTCCTTTTTTTTTTTTTTCTAGCCGGGGACGATGTTTATCTTTGAAAGTAGCCGGTTGTTAAATAAGCCTATTAGTTATTTAGTCTGGTCAGTAAGGTTGAGTCAAGATCGATAGTTTACATGCATTTGAAAAGTTTCCGTGGCTCATTATGGGGACTGTAAAATCAACACTGGTTCGGTCAGTCCTGCTCAGAGTACAAAGCTTTAAATTAGGGGTTCTTCGGAAGGATGGCAACTGGCCAGAGCGACACGCATCATAGAGAAAGCTCAATAATTAGATGGTCGGCTAATGCGCTACACACACCAGGCACATTGACAAATGTGAGGAGAGGAGACGTGAGCTGCTGCCAGAGATCTGCACCAAAATACAACCAAATGCACCCGAACTGGAAGGACAACTGAGACAGGTTCTCTTATATTCAAATAATCATAAATGAATAAATCAATAAGCTTTTAAAATATAGTCAAAATACACTGCTTTAATTTTTCTAAACTTTTTTTCTTTTTTTTTTTTACCTAATTTTCTCTTTTTTCTTAATAGCCATAAAGGATGAACTCTTCTTCCTCTGATTTTTAAAAAGCTGCAGAGGATGTGCAGAGGCGTGGAAAGTCTTATTAAAAATAATAAATGTGGAGCTTTTATGAACTCATTGCCCAGTAGTTTGACTCATTGTTACATGACAACATTAAGACACTCATCTTTATGAAATAAACACTTTAAAAATATATGTTTTAGATTTTTGTTTTTCAGTTGTATTTTAATTGCATTTCAAAGAAACCTGAACTGCTCTGAAGGCAGCATCCCACAGTTTCTCATGTTTGGTATTAATGTGCACATTTCTAAGACCTTGCAGCAACGGTGTTCCTCGTGATCCTAGAGCAAGAAAAACCCTGACATGCAGCCACTTTAACATCAGTGAGAAACGTTTTTAAATTGAGCAAAATAGTTTAAATGAATCAAAATGTTAGATTAGTTCAAGCTGTGTTTTTTCCCTTCCTTAGCTCAGTATTATTAATTTAGGCACAGCTTTTCCTCTAGTTTGAATTTTCTGGAAAGGCCCCCTACAAATTATCAGATGCTAATTTCTCAGAGTGATTCTCTTTTTTTTCTTTCTTTTCTTTTGTTTTTTCAGCTTATTCAGTTAAATATGAGTCAGGAGAGCCAGGGTGACTTCTGTTCTCCTTCTTCTCGACTGGTGTCTTGTGAATCAAGTGTTTAAAAAAGAAAACTAAAGAGAGGATGTAAAATGAGTTGGATATAGAAGATTTCAACCCTCATGGGAACAGAATTATTTGTGTATTGAGTTATTTGTGTACAGGACATTCATGTCCTAGAGATCTGAAGATAAACAAGCTTCACTGCCACAATGAAGCCTTTCACAATACAACAAAAACTTAAATCTGTCATTTGAGCCTTCAGATTAACAAACACAAGTAAAAAGGAAAGAATTTGGATCTAAAATGTAAAGCCAGCAGCAAAGAGAAAATTAACCAAAAGGAAAGTGAGTAAATACATGTTTAAGGAATAAATAACCTGTGGAAGACTCTGCAGTCAGGTGAGGATTAGATGCACGAAGGAGGAAGGATGGGTGTCTCTGGCCTTAACGCTGAACTTAATCGAAGAGTCACTGATCAATCAAAAGAAAAAAATATCTGCAAACGTATGTTTTTATACATCTACAGTGCGTTATATTGAGGGAGAATATTTAGGGAGTTTAAGGACAGCTGTTACTGTTGGAAGGCACTTGACCTTTGAACCCTCAGATGGCATTGTACGGGAAACCGTCACGCCTCTGCGGTCAGTTCAGCCACACGGGCTCCGGATAATCTTGGAATTCTGCTGTCACTCAACACGCTCAATCCTGAAATCTAACCTACAACCATATAGAGAAAAAAATTAATCCATATATCAGCTGAAAAAACAAATGCTTCCAAGTTTTTTTTTCCTTTTGCTTTTTGGGAAAAATAAGTGACAAAAAAGAGAATAAAGGTGTTTCTACGTGCCAAAGCTGAGAAAGTCCACTCAGGACGGTTACACGTTAAACATGATAAAAACCCAGTTTGTGTTAGTGTTGGTGAGAAGGATGACGTGGTACGCAAAGGAAAACTAGTGATGTATGTTAGTAATAATTAAATAATATATCACATAATAAAGAGAATAGGCATTTTAAGATTTTTGAAAGTGCAGAAAATTGCTTGAACATTGCTTCATTGCGTCATGTAGATCTGCATAACTATTAAACACTCTGCTGTGAGACTGCTTTTTTTTTTTTAGGGAGCCGAATTGTCAAGGCAACGTCTTTTTACAGGATGTCTGTGGTTATTTCAGCAGAGCAAGAGCAGACCAACTATAACAACTATCGTGGCTGAATGCACGTTGTGATGAAGTGAGGAGTCAGACATTGACAGATACGTTCAGCCGTCCAATTCTTTCATTCAGCAACAATGATTGAAACATTTCCGTAAAAAAAACAAAAAATAAGTGCAACAATTCTGATCTTCAGTCTCAAAAGAGTTAAAAGGAAAATTTAAAGAGAAAACTGATATAACACAATAGTCTTTAATTCTGCCCTAAAACTCTTTTACTTTTAAGCATTTATTTTAATGTTTTTATAAAAAGCACATTGAATTGCCTTGTACATGAAATGTATTATACAAATAAATGTGATGTTGGCCATTGAATTTCTTTTCCCCTATTTTTATTATTTAAGAAGGTTCAAGTGATTTTTAGGAAAATTACAGGTTTTAGTTTTGTTGCACTATATATATATATATATATATATAACAATTCCACAACTTTTATGGAAATGTGTTTTTAACTTCATAGTAATAAGTGAGTCAGATTGTGCTCAAGAAAATTAGGTGTCAAGATTTTTTCAAAATTGATGTAAAATATGTTGAACTTTAAGTCCGGGATAATAACAGTGTGAGGAGCTTTGATACGCGGGTGATATAGAATATTATAGATTTTATATTATTTTTTTCTGTTTATCCAGATGATTAAATCTAGGATGGCTCATATCAATGTGCAAACAAAGCCTCCAGTTCTGATTCAGAGGTTCAACCGTCCAGTGCTTCTTAATATGATCTGACATGCCACGAGTGTGCAGAGTCAACACCATCTTATTAGAGGGTTAGCGCCTGGAGCTGTGGGAGAGGCAGGTGATGATGGCTCCGGAGGATTTGTCATTTGGGATTTTAATGAAACTTTATCAAAATATTTGCTTTGCTGTGTATACGTGCACAGAACCAGGGAACCTTTGACAATGTCACCTAAGTGTCACAGAGTTGCTCTCTTCATTTGGTCTTTAAATATGTAAATTTCAATTATTTATATTATTTTAACATTGTGTTTTGAAAGCAACAGTAATTTGTCGTAGACAGAGACGAGATAAGTGAAGCCTTCATAATTTCTTTGTTTTCCACAGGATACTTTTTTTTTTTCATTTTGCTCTAATGCTTTTCATGAATTGCCGCAGTCTCGCCTCCTTTGTTTGTTTTCAATGATACACATGCATGGCTAAAATGTACCACTGCTTTTAAAATGATGATGAGGAAGCTCCTTCTGGAGTAGAAGTTCTTGTTGTTTTGTTTTTTTTCCCCTTGTGTGTTTTTTTTTCTCCACTTCACACAAAGATATTGTTATGGATGCAAGCCAAAGGTTCAAATGCAGGGAATTGCAGATATGCAGCCAGAGATGAGCAGGACAAACAGCCAACTGGCAGTGCGTGACCTTGAAACAGAATATGTAGAGGAACTTTGACAGAACAAACAAGCGTGAAGCCAGAGGCGCTTGCTCCAGTGATGGCAAATGAGGTGTCAGCGATGTTGTCTTCCTTGTGGCTGCTCTTGCATGTTTGAATCCGTCATTTCACCAACATGATGGCTTTGATTGAATAATTTTCTGAGAGACGACTGCAAATCCGAGGCTGTGCTTTGGCTTAATAGATAATGCATGCCAAGTGTGGATTTACTAAATGTATAACTTGCTCAGTGTGTAACTCTGAGCATGAACATTGCCGTTCGAATGATGACTGTGTGTCAAATATGAATTAATTCCATAATATAAGGGACTGTCACTCATCCTCACACAGATGAGAATATGCATCCAGTTACATTTTTATTCATTTATTTATTTTTCAGCAGCTGCAGAGTGCAGTATTATATGTTTGGAGGTAAGCGTTAACTATTGATGGGTTTTACAACTCTAAAATCATGACAGTTTTATGTTTTATCTATTATTTCAGCTGCTGGAAGCAGCAGAGACGTCTCACTGGGACAGTTATCTTACCAAAGGCTTTGTCTCAGTGACAAGGACATGTCTTGTGGTTTGGATGACAGGGATTTGTTGACTTGGTGTTGATCCTCCATTTCAGATCAATTAGTCTATTGGTCCTTTTTAAATCAAAGCGTACTGTCGTCTAATTGTGTTTGAACATTCCGGCCGTGAACCGCATGCTTAATGGCAGCTTAGATGGCTTGCCTCCGTGCTTGATCCTGATCCAACATTTCACTGCCACACGAGTGAAACACAGAACATTTATAAGCATTTTTACACACACACACACACACACACACACACACACACACACACACACACACACACACACACACACACACACACACACACGCGTACACAAGGGATGCAATTTTACTGAAATAACGGAACAGGAAATTATGATGAGTTTTGAGAGATTTGATGTGCCACAAAGCACCATGTGTTAAAGGTTCATTTGTTGGAGGAACCTCAGTGAAAATATGATAAGAGAAATGAAATGGTAACAGGAGATTTGCCATCTGTCAGACGAGACTGGCAAAAGGTCTCCTGAATTAATTTCACCAGCTGTTCTTTTCGTACCTGCACAGTCTACTTGAAATAAAGTACATTGGCTGCACAAACTTTTGATCTTCATTGCTTTCGGTGACTTTAAAGGTAAGTGTGTCAACGGGCATGAGTCCTTTATGTTCAGAAATACTTGATCCAAATACTGCAGAAGCTTCCCCAGGGCCAGAATACCTGTAGCAGAAGTCAGAGGAGGAAATAATGCTGCTCAAAGAGCCATTGAAAGAGGCCTGTCAAAGTAAAAAAAAAACAAAAAAAGAAAAGAATTGGCCTCAACTATAACCTGCAATCCAGCCTTTCTTTTCTTTTCCTTTCTTTTGCTTCCTGTGTCTGAGCCCTCACACTCAGTTCATTACCGAGGCTGTCTGCCAGCAGCACCGACACCAAACCCTCGATCATAGCTCATAGCACCACTGAAACCATCCTTTGACTGGAAAGTTTCTAACCTTTGCTCACACTAAGCCCGTTTTTACAGTTCACTTTCGTACAAACCCTGAGGCGCAAAGATCCATGAGAATAACCCCTGCATGGCCCTCAGCTCTCATGCACTGAGCGTGAGTCTCAAGAAGTTCACGCCTTTCTCATGCTCTCATACCACACATCATTTATGTCATGCAGTCAGAAACAAATTCACCACTTATGATGTCACGGCATGAAAAGAGAAAACAAAAGCGACACGTACAGACAAGACAAAAAAAATACTGTTGAGGTTTTCAGACCTATTAGGAGGAATCAGAGACATATATATTTACTCTCTGGGATCAGAATGATCTTCATGCCACTAAAACCCTGCATAAGAGCTGAATTTAAATGCATTTCCTCACTGGGCCATTTTTGGATATTTCAAACATTTTATTTTTGAGTGGGGCAGGAGGTGTTAAACACACTGAGTTATGTCGCAGAAAGTGAGTCACTTGAATCCACTGACTTGCAGCTTTCCTGTGAAGAGGAAGACGATAATTGCTGGTATCACTGAAGCCAGAATTCAGGGGATGTGTAAATGTCAGGGGCGTGGGGAGAGGCAGAGAGAGATGTTTGCATAAGAGGGCCAGGGGCACTTGTCTATCTCCCAAATGGCCCTCATTATAATGAAAAAGCCTTGTGAGTCAACACCATTGCATCCTTGAGTCAGTCAGTCAAAGGAGACAATCCATCGCTTATTTTAGACTGTATGTTGTGAGGTCTCTCGGTACATGAGACATTAAGTGTTAAGAGATTTTATGAGCTATTTATTCTAAATGCAAGCATGAGAAGTGTTTGCACTGCTCAGGGTTCCATGAAAAGACATGATTTTTTTTTTTTAAATATTTTGTTTAAGTGTTTGAATCATAACAGACAAGTGGTGGGCAGCATTCAAACAAGTTCTGAAACTTCACCAGCAAATGATAGATTTTCTTCACAGTGCTTGCAGATGACAGCCTGATGTCATCTTGACATTTCCAATCTGTGTGGTATTTCCTAACAACGTGGGCTGATCTTCATTTAATAGTCTTCGCACCTAATTAGGCCGGCTCTAATGTTCCACTCGGCAAAGTGTCAAATCCAATGTCCAATTACACAGCAGATCAAGGCCAAAGGTCCGCCTCCGCAACTTCTCAGGCTGATTATAGAAGAAGTGCCATGATACACAGAACATTGAAAGAAACAGGTCTGTCAGAGGAAGGAAAGAGACGCGGAGAAACATGAACACACAGGCTTACACTCACACTTAAGGGGATCAATACCGCAGGGAAAGAGACCGAGGGACTGAGGGGGGCTCTCTCAAACCCTGACTGTCTATTTCAGACAGAGTCTCTCTGTTACACCCAGCAAACACACAAAGGCCTCTCAGTACTGAAGTTGCACCACGATGAAGAATAGCAGGTCTGAACATTTGCAGAATGTTAAAATCAATCAAGTCTGAGTATTGCTGTATCAGTGTTTCAATAGCTCATGGGAGTGCAATCATCTCTCACAATATAGTCTTTTATTTTGAAAATGTGAAAAAAGCCTGTTTTCTTTTTTTTTTTGTTTTGACTTAATTGATTTTGTCACTTTATGTTTGTAATAACCTTTTTCTGTCTGTAATAAATCTAAACAGCAGATCCTCTTATATTGCTCAGCTTGTTGGAATTGTAAAATCCAGGGCATGGGCTTCATTGAGACGCACAGAAACAGGATAAACAGTCTTGTGTTCGTCTTTATCAAAGCTGAAAACCCCTTCGGAAGCGTCTTTATGAACAGAGATGGTCTGAGGTGAACGGTTTGACCGGGAAATGTCAGCTGGTTTCAATCCACAGCACAAAGGTTTACAGTTTCTCCATAAAGTCTGGAAAACAGGTCCAATTATTGCACTTTCTGGGTTCCAAAATCATTTTAAAGTTGTAAAAAGCCTCTTTTTTTATAATGGATGCTCAAATTATAAAATTACTGTAGCGCATTACTGCATTATGTAAAACTGTCACAAAAGTGCTTGGAAAGCGGTATTAAACTGCAGACTCACACCTGAGCACCGGGTTTAAGCTGCACAGGACCCAATATTGTACAAGCACTTCATCTCCCAACGTCAGACCTGATCGGTTAGGGATAGGCATAAAAACTCCTGGTTAAGTTCAAATAAACAAAAATGACTAGCCCTTTAAAAGAAAAGTTTGGCCAAAACGTTTAAATTCATCTTCCTCAATGCAATGCGCTGCTTGAAAACATTGTGTGTTACAGATTCAGTTCAGTGATGTTTAATCCAGTTCTTCCTTCTTCTCTTATTGAAGTTGCTCTTATTAAGATGAAAACTTTCTGCCTTTTACAGAAGTGAGCATCTGTAGACCTTAGAGGAGAGATGGAGGGCAGTGCACAGTTGGGGTGGGTTCAGGCAGCGGGTTGGGGTGGGGGGGTGGCAAGCATGTGCGTATGTGTTCGAGGATGTGTGAATGTGTGTGTATGTAAGGAGGAGACTGCAGCGGTAATTGCAAGGGAAGAGCCATGTGCACAAAGGACATTGAAGCTTATTAAAGGAGGAGACAGAGTGATTATTCAATATGGTCCTCTTGAGAGACTGACGCTGAAGTCATTGCTTTTAATTAACTCTGAAACTGTTTTGCGGATTAATAACAATATTAAGAAGGGAGCGGAGAGGAAAGCCACGAACACATCCTGGAACTGTTTCAGGCTTTTTAATTACAAATAAATAGACAATATGGCACGATTGCACAATAACAGGTTTGTTTTTGTGTTCTTTTGTTGTTGTTTTTTCCGATCTTCTACACCGTGCATTACCTTTGTCTCCACTGTCACCACCTTGTCTCTCAGAATGTAGCCAAGACTCATTGCAGCAAAGCATTGATTTATGAGAGGAAGTTTTAAGATTGCTTTGAATGTTTGGCACGCAAAGCTCAAAGAACAAGCGCTGAAGTAGCCAAAAAAGTGCAAGGAGAGAGGATGGAAAGCAAATAAAAGTATATTGTGTGCAGGAAAAAGACTTCTTTTGTTTGTTTATCAGGAAGTTCTCTCTCTGGTCTAGGTTGAAATATGTCAAAGTTCTTGGGACAATGCTTGGATTCTCGTGTTGGATTCACTGTGCCAAGTGAAAAGAGGCAGCAGAGGAGGTGGAGGGGAAGTGTAGTAACCTATAGATGCTGATTAGAACTACTATAGTGGGCGGAGCATATGCTGGGGGATAACAGCACTGCAAACACAGCACTTCACTGAGGCCAAAAGATGATAAAATACTAGTATTGTTTGCAATTCCCTGGCCTCCCCTGTCCCAACTCACAGTGTAGCTTTTTGCAGCCTTAATGAGCTGAGTAAAGCACCAATGTGACCACTGGAGATCCAGGTCGACTCTCGGCACTTCATCAGTGGCTTGGCAAATGTTGACCAACATTTATAACCATTCACAGACATTTAACCAAACTTACGCCCTAGGGCCGTTTCCATCAACCAAGAAAACAACCTAATAAACACCACGACAGGACCACTCGTTTATGCATATGCTTTTGAGAGGACGGAAAAAGATGAAGACAGAGAAGCAGTTGCCACTTTATAAACATTACGTGGGTCTCTGGAGATGAACGTGGTGCACATCTAACTTAAGTACTTGCACGCCCTCCTCTTGAGAGCACAATGAAGCAGGAACAGAAGGCGTTTTATAGGAACATATGTTCTTCTTCCCCTTCTATATATCATTGCTTTTACACCCACCCATAAACATTACTGTTGAGTGAGACATTATACATAGAAGGTGATTGCTGTAACTCTTTTCTTCCTGGGTTGAAAGTTAGTGAGGTTAAAGGAATGAAACCTTTTGCTGCTGGTGAGTCTGCAGATCAAAGATAATATCAGAGGCTACCTCAGCTCCATGTGTAATGGTCAAAGCACTTGTAGGTTCTTGTGTTAATGTACATTTCTAAGACTCCAAACAAAAACAGCGGTATTTTTCATATAAAGAACAGGTCACACATGCTGCTCTACCATAGCAGATGTTTGATGGAGTAATTCTGTTCTTCCTTTCTTGGTTTATCTCATCTCTTTAATTAACCTTTTTTATTTCAAGGTAATGGCTAACATGTATATTTGTAAAGAAAACAATAGGTGCTTTTTGTTTTTTAATTTTGTGTGTTAGCGTGTTAATGAAATGTGAGCAATTGAAGATAATATATCTGTCTATATCTGCATTTCTCACATCACCGTATCAAAGTTTGTATCATTCACTTTGATTATTTATTCATCTAACTATTTATTTGATTATTTATTTGCAAGAGACAAAGTCTTGCTAAATGTATTAAGCATCAAATGAAGCACTGATGATGCACTGTGGAAGAATAATCTCTCAAATTGTAAATTCTAGGGATTTCTTTTTTTGTTTGTTTTAATCATAAAAGCCCAGACAGAGAAGTGGTAAAACTTATAACCTTACTTAACTTCTGATTCCCTTAAAGTCACTATAGGGATTATATTTGTGATTTGCTGTCTTAACGATCATTTTGGTTACAAATAGAAATGTGGGCAAAACCAGGCTAAACAATGAAAGCAGACACCGTAAATTTTTTTCATCTAAAAACAAAAAAAAAAACAATATTAATAATAATAATAAAACGTGTATTTTGTGAGCCATTTTTAGATAGGAGATCTACCTGATATTTAGACATCTGAACTGCTGTTGTGCGCAATGCGAAATGACCCGGTGCGGACAATAATATAAGAAACTTATGAGTAAAAAAAATCTCATTTTACATGACCGTAACGGACTAATGTGGGGAAATCCAGCAGTATCCGGCAATCTTGTAGGATCTGAGACTCCTAAAAATACCTCCCGTTTTTATTCAGTTGCAAAAGTTGTAAGTGCGTTTACTCCTTAAACATGCCAGTAATAATAAAATCATTCCTATTCAAACCAACTTATTACAAAACACCTAATGAAGTATAATCACACAAACGGGGCTGGCTCAGAATAAAAGTCATAAGACAGCATGTTCAAAATATTAAAACAGCTGCAGATGAAAATAACTTTTTTTTTAATCCTCCTGAAATTAAAATTTCAATGCCGCTGCTTATTTTCCATTCTCATACAACTAACAGCTCGTCCCGAACTGCCATTAAATTTAAGCAATTTAAGAGATAGGAGAAAGAGTGCGAGAAAAGCGGAGCGCCTGGTCGTTTTCTAAACTCCGCGATCAGCTCAGACTCTGACCGTCTTCTTGGTCGCGGGGCGCGGCTGTGTCGGGACGCATCAGTCGAGGAGGGGACGCGGCTTTGCAACCTGTCAACACATCTTTATCTGCAGGTTCGCTGTGTGGCACAGCTGCGCGCTCTGGGGTGGACGACAGATGTGCAATTTCTATCTCAATGTCACTTTTTATTTGTAAGAATTGTGGAAACTCCACTTTTCGCAGAAAATTGATCTTTAAGAGCAGCAGAAGAAACATCAAGGGAGAGAAAGAACGAGCACCAAGAGTTAGAAAAGTCAGAGTTTTAAAGTACTAACCTGGCCATTCTTGCAGAGGTCTGCCCACATGCTTGTGCCATCCCCTCCTCTCATCAGCACATGGTAGATGAAGAAGTATGTACCCGGTATGCTGCAGATGAACTTGCCTGAAATGCCATCGTAGTTGTTGCCAAGGTTGGTGACCACGTCGTCAAACTTTAGGATCTCGTAGCCTTCGTGGGGGTTCTTAAGTCCAGCATAGAAAGCCACCCGAGGCACCGTGCTGTAGGTGGCTGTGCTGATAGCTCCATTCCCACCGATACCCAAAATCCCAGTCCTTCCCACATCCCCTCTGTCACCAGGAGGCCCTGCTGGTCCTGGTGGCCCTGGCTCTCCAGGCGGTCCAGGGGGTCCAGGTTTGCCTGGCCTGCCAGGCTTTCCCTGCGGACCCTGAAGCAGAGTTGACGGTGGAAGGACATTGCTTTGGTCGCTCAATGCCTCTGCCTCAGCCTGAAGACCGGTGGAGCTGGTGCTGCTGGCTGGAGTGCCCTTGTTCTGGTAGGGGTCACACACCATACGACAGGTGCCCAGCATCTCATAGTGGCTGGCATCTGTACTCACGGAGCTGACGAGCACAGGGATGAGCACCACCAGCACCAGGACCAGCATAACCCCTACAGCAGCCGCCACCAGAGTCTTCCTCCCGATGCTGAGTCGGGGAAGGGGCTGCGCTGCCAGCGTGGGTCTCCCGGGGGCAGAAATGGTGACTGCTTGGTGTGGGGAGCCTTTCAGCCAGGAAAGGGACCCAGCGATCCCAGCAAGAGTTGTAAGAGTAGCGGCGAGTGTGTGAGGGCGAGACACAGACCCACATACACTTGATGCAGCTCACAGCTCCACTCAGTCACACTTAAGTAGGCAAGCAGTCACTCACACATACGAAAAGACTTATGGAAGCCCAAACGGACACAGGAACACGCTCAGCGCGTAGTTACAAACACAATGTGACTTGTGGTAAGAAGCTAGAAGTATGCAGAGCCCAGAGGAATGGAGTGAGAGACAGAGGGAGCGAGACAGAGGGAGGGAGAGGGAGAGAATAATGAGTGGGTGAGTGTGAGCGATACAGAGCAGCCACTGGATCTGTGTGTGTGAGTGTGTGTGTGTATGTTGAGTTTGTGATGCCGCGTTCCCAGGCTTGGCTTTTTATACGGCAGTAGCAGTGGAGCCCCCCCTCCCTCCCCTCTGCTCTCCCAATGAGTGAGAGGTTGGTGTGGTTACATCCCCTTCTCTCTGCAGCTCACTCAGAGGAAGGACTCTCATCATCATACCGCATCTCTCCCGAGCAGTCTCCAGAAGCACAGAGGAACCAGCAAAAACCCCCTGACCACCTTGCTCAGCCTCTTCTCTTTACTTGTCCATCCTTTCCCCACTTCTGCTTCTCACGCTCATCCTTTCTCTTCTCTCTCATCAGCATCCAGCCTCTAAAAATAAAGGTGGAGCAGTGGAAAGACAAGCTTTCTTTTTTTCTTCTTTCCTTTTCTTTTCCTGGAGGTGGATTCTCAAGATTCTTGCATATATGCAAGCACACAAGACAACACTTAAATCTCCTATGCCAGGAAGTGCTTGCAGGCTCTCAGAAAAAAAGTGCTAATTACAAAACATAATTCTAAGAATGAAATCAAAACCCCAACAGACCTGCTATTACAATCTAAAATACAACTTTTTAAGTGCCAAGCTATTTTGTATAAGACGCTGACGGTCTTCTGTTGTCTTTTTTTTTCTTTCCTCCTTGTCAATAAACGTGATTCCCCACCCAAATATGCTGATAAGGTTTCTTATTGGTGTCTTTTTTTGGGGGCATTGATTTCATGGTTTTTATCAAATTAGGGGCTTCTCTGGGAGAAAAAATCTATATAGAGCAGAGATGTTTTTGTTTGACGTTTTCCTCCCTTGGATCAAGGTTTTGGTAGAGTAAGAAAACAGATGATTAGGTTTGAAGCTGGCAAACATTTATCATAAAGGGTCATAGTTACAGACACTTTGGTTTACAGTGTTCATGCTCATAGTTCAGAAAATATACTCAACAAATGTATAAATATAGGCAGACTGAATGTGTAATTGTCCCAACAGAGTAAACTAGATCATAAAACAAAAGCAGCCAAAGTTTTTGGGATGATATTTGTGGCTCGGCTGTTTCAGGTTTGAAGGTGTAATTACACAGGAAGATATAACATGCATACATCCATATACTGGCAGTTTTATCTGCTCTCTGGTTTGTTTGTGCGTTTGGACAATAAGTTATACCAATCTGTTTAAACTTTTGTCAGTTGGTGAAATCATCTCGCGGAGTCTTTGGATGTTTAAATCTGGCAGCTCCTGCTTTTCTCAAAGTTGCCTATTTCTGGCTTGGGACAGTTTGTGTCTAAGCTCTTGTCAGAGATTAAGATGGATCAATGAGCAGGATGCCTGATTATCTGTCACCACTATGCATGACAGATCACCGGCAGTTTTGCTGCATTTCGATTCTTCATCATCATTAAACTTCAGCTGCACCCTCGTGGCATCAGTAGGTGGTTGTCTATTTTATCACTCTGCAGAGTGTCTGGCACACCAGGTGTGACTCTGATGCATATTTGCTTGCTTTGTTTTACTCCTCATAACAGGGTTTGTCGATATGAGGAAGCACACAAGCCCTAAATTGGTTTTGGGGTTTGTTTAGTGGAGTTGGGGGGGGTGCTTTATTTGTCCTCTGAACCTGCCAGCTGTAACTGACAGTCATGTGACTGGGATCCAAATCTTTATATCTCTGAACCACAGAGATCAATACATTTGACAGAGGACAGAGAATAAAGTCAGAGTGATGGAGGAGAGATGAAAAACATCTAGTGCAAGAAGCACGGAAGGAACAAGAGACACAATTGAAGATGCAAGTAGAGCCTCAAAAAGTGGATCATTTTATCACAGGGGCTCGGCTGTTTTGCTTGAAACTGTTCAGTATAAAGGGAGTAAATTCAGGAGTGCCAGCAGCAATTGACTTGTGGTGAAGCTTTCCTTACAAAAGCAGTAACGCAATAAGTCAGTCGTTGTCATGTAAAAAGGCATTTGGAAACTTTAATCATCAGCATTATCACATAGTGAGAAGCAATCTGCAGTGTTTGTAGATTACTAAGAAAAACACAGTCACTGTCAGTCAATATTTAAAACCTTATTCTGGGAGTGCAATCTTTGTCGCTGTGGACCAAAGTGGTTATTACATGTTCTTTCGGGGGATGGGCTGACGGCAGAGTTAGTGATGATAAGAAAAAAGGGTATATACAGTGAAACGTTGTTTGTGCTGACCAAAAGCACCAACAGCAACGACAATAAGGCATAGCAGGATGGTTTGGGTTTTTTTTTTTTTTTTTTTTAAGAAAAGTGGATGAAGGTTGATTATTATCAACAGAAAGCTCCCAGCTTTTGTGCTGCTGAGCTCACTGAGTTGAGAGGGAAACCGTTTGAAACACAATAGTTGAGCAGATGTGATGACAGGGAAAGCACAGGAAAGCACAACCTCAGTAGCAGCGTGTCCAGACATCAGCCACATCCAAACACACCTCAAACGCTTTTCATCACTTTGTTGTCCTCCCCGGTTACAGAGAGATCGGAGGCAGAACAAATGTGTTTCCAAGAGTTTCAGAGCTGCACAAGGGAAAACCACAACACATGAAAGAGTAAAAAAAAGGAAGAAAACAATGAATTTCACAGTTTTTTTTTTTCAAAAAGGAAGTTTAACAGGTCAAAGAAACAAAACAACATCAAAACACACACGCAAACAGCATCATTTCTAGTTGAGTTTGTGTCTCTGATTACTTCCCTTGTGCTGCTGCAGGCCAAGGCTTATCAAAGAGCTCCTTTCATAAATGCCAGAATCAAGCCACTGCTGTGACTGCTTGGCACCCACTGAGGTGGTTTGGATATGGCAAGTAGGGTGGGGATGGCTGTGTGTGTGTGTGTATAGTTGAAAACACAGAAGGCAAGGCAGAGGATGCTCAAATTGAATAAAAAGACTGAGCATTTGTGCATTTAAAAGAAAAACTGGGAACTGAAAAAGATGAATTTGAGAGGGGAACTGCCCTCGGCTTCGACAAAGGATCCACGGAATAAATGTGAGTGTATGTTGATTTGCTCACAACAGAGAAAGAAAGGGAGATAGAAACTGAGCTCTGAGTCTGAGGAGATTTTGAACAAAATTAATATTTATTTGCTTAAAGCTGTCTCTGCACCAGTGATTTCTTGCTGACGCAAACCACAGTGCAGAGAATATCCAGGTAAAAGCCGAGACAGTAAAGGACGTGACTCCAGAGGAAAAGAGCAACACACACTCACGCACACACACACTCACGCACACACACACACACACACACACACACATACATATACAGTAAAACGCCCGGAGGCCGTGTGTTTCCTCTTCAGTGCTGCAGCCACACTTCTATCACGCCTGACATCTGCCCTGTTTACCAAAGCGTGCAACAGCAGTGCGTTTTTACAGCACATGATAACTGTGGCTGTGTGGAGGAAAACTCATCGACCAAAACATAAATTAGTCCAATGTTCCTTTGTGCATTCATCGATGTCATGTTGACGACATGTTGTAATCATTTAGCATGTTACATCACATGTGCAATCAGATCTGCCTTAGAGGGCATGCCCTCCTTACTGCTATAAGATGATGGCAATTACATGCTCTGTTTGCAACACTATAAAATATTTACTAGACAATTACACAGACATCTGTTAGGAGCAGGATTATACAATATTAAGTAAAGATGTTTTGTGCAGCTAATTTTGTGTCACTGAAGAACAAGGCTTGGATTTCAGCTTCTGTTTACTTGCTCTGTCCTCTTTTCCTTTGCTGAATAAGTAGCCGAGCAACTGAGAAAGTGTTGTTTGATTCTTTGTCCTACAGTCTTTAAAACTAAGAAAAGTGAGAATGTGCAGACTTGCACTTTGACCTACACTGCTGAAGGACTGAGTGATGTATCTAAGAATCATAATGAATGTGGTAATGTGATGTGTGTGTGTGCACACTCACGTGTGTCCTCCCTCTGTCTGCCTTGCCTGCAGCGAGCTAGTTGTTGCTTCACTCACTCTTGACTCTTCTCCCTTCAGGCTCCCAAATGATGGGATGACCTTTCCACCTCAGCCAAGGCTGCAGTGTCACTCACAGCATGAAATGAAAACTCATCACCTTGCTAAACACTTTACATCAGTCTTTGCTCCATTTTCCCCTCACTCTTGCATCTGATTTGAATCCTGCCTTACAGGAAAGGTCAGATTTCTTTATTCTTAGGAAGTATTAGATTTACAGTGCTCATGGCCCCAGTTTTGGTTTTTGAAGCGGTTAAAAACTGTTGAGCAGACACAACGAGTAGTTGAAATTTTTGGCTTTTATTATACATTTACAGACAATTAACGTGGATAATCGATTTTTAAATTTCACCAATGAAAATCCAGCTTCATCTGATGGATGGATTGTCTTTTGCACCAATCTCTCTTCTCTTTGTGTTTGTATTCCTTCTTGTCTGACCCAGGGGGACATCTGATGGTGATTTCCTTTATCCAATCTTTGAAGATGAAAATCTGTCAAAACCACAGTTTGAGTCCAGACAAGCCTCTCTGTGGTCCTGTCTTGCTCCCAGCATGCAAAGGAAACACAGAGGGGCGTTCAGTTCTGAGGGAAGCGGATCAAGATTTGGAACTGACAACCTTTCCACTGGTGACACGAGCAAGTCAGGCAAAAGGGTTAGCAGTGGATCAGTGGGTAGAGTAGGTCATCCTCCAAGTGGAGGATCGATCCCACATCCCGTGTGTCAAAGTGTCTCTGGGCAGGAACCTGAACCTGAACCTGAACCCAAACATACAGCATAAATATAACCAGTGACGAGGAAGGAATGTGTTTAAGGATCAAAAGGTGCTACAGTTTCCACATGCATTTATGAAGTTGTGACTTAGTAGATCTAATCCTTCAGGTTTTTCAAATTTTCTTGCAAAATTCATTTTTATTTATTTAGACGTTTCAGAAATATCAGGATTTTTTTTTTTTCATTGAAACTTACAGAAAAGCAAATCGTGTAACATTTTCAGGAGAAAGTCTCTGTTTGTGACAGATGTTGTCTTCTTTCATCTTTCATTTGTTTTTTTTCTTGTGATGGCACAACGGCTCTGAGATGAAAAAGAAAAGAGAGAAAAAAACAGATACAGAACTAAAGAAAACCCAAAAAATACAGCTTTATTCTTTGAAAATGCAACAATGTGTGTGTGTATATATATATATATATATATATATATATATATATATATATATATATATATATATATATATTTGTATTTATGATCATTCATGTATGGATGTAACGCAGACATTCAGAAACACAGAGCTTATAGACATACATACATCTCTTGCTCTCTCACTCACTCACTCACTCACTCACTCACTCACTCACTCACTCACTCACTCACTCACTTTTCTATCTGTTCTTTTCTTTTTATGTTTGTTTGTTAAGGGTTGGCATTTCTGGGTTTTTTTATTGTTGTTTTTACTGCAACACATTTCACTTTTCACCACTAAGACACATCACACACACATTACAGCAGTCACCACACTACACACACTGCACCCATCACTGTCTTGTCTTTCTAGCAGTCTCGTCCTTTCGTGTTCTGGGTGAAGCGGGTCTGCTGGAGCTTGTCCCAGCCCTGCTCAGGTGGGAGCCATGAGTACAAGGCTACACATTGAGGCATGTATTCTTTTTTGTTTTTGAACAGTAAGAGGCAACAGGAGTATCCAGAGAAACCCCACACAAGCACAGGAAGAACATCCACACAAGAAAGATCCCAGCTGAAACTCAAACCTGGAACCTTCTAGCTGTAAGAAAACAGAGCCACAAGCCACCGTGCTGCCCAAAGTCACAAATTCAAACCAGAAGACATCCATTAAAAAGAACTACAACAACAAAAAGCAACGTCAGATGCCCCTCCTCATGCAACCTCGCCATTTGTCAAGCATAGGGACCGACCCTATGAGTGGCAGGGGCAACAACCCCCCACCCTGACAAAAAATACAAAGCCTATCTGAACATATCTGAACAATCCAACGCATAATTTGATTTCACTGAAGATGTTTTTATGAGATGCTCTGTTTTCTGAAATGTTGCGATGTTTTCTGTTTCCCCCCCCGCTTTGGTTTAGTTGTTGTTGTTTTTTTACACCTCGAGGCAACTGTACTTTTGTGCCTCTCTTCTTAAATAACTTAAAGTAAAACTCAGAGAACCTTATTATTCTAAATTATGCAAAATCATGAATGCATTGTCTTGTAGTCATATTTACAATAAAATGACTAAGTCATAAGCTAATAATTGCATCCTACTATTTCACAAGAACACTAAAGGTCAAGGCTTCGCTGGTAACAGATGCATACTGGAATCAGCCCGTATTTCATTGGGAGCTACTGAGCCTGCAGGAGCAAAAGGAGGTGTGGGTTTGTAAGCGTGTGGGTGCATTGTGTGGGTGTTCTGGGGATAGAAGCAATAAAGCTGCAGTTTAAGCATCTCCTTACCATCAAAGAGGTATTAATACAGAAAATGTATTAATCTACCATCTACATATTTATCAATCCAGAAATTGAAGCAGAAACATACCTTGCAGGATTTAAAATTCATCTACACTGACCCCAGCGTTCTCTGTCAGTCATCATCGAGACCTCGACCCTCTGCCTCCGACTTCAGCCAGCTACTCATGCCAGCTCGCAGCCTCTGCCTCTTGGCACAAATCCTCCACACAACATTAAAAATTGTGCAGAAAGAATGTATGAAAGTGTACACAGTCATCTCAAGAAATTATGCATGGCATTGAGTGTGCTGCTGATGAACTCTGGAAAAGTTTCTGTCCCTTAAGCTCCCGTGTCATCCTGGCACAGTTGCGTATCATATAGCCATGAGGGAGGGTACAGTACAAACATCATTAGTATGAAAATCATTCATGTGGGTGTGGGAGCATGGTGAGCACATCTTGAAATAATGAGAAACCCATGATTAGCAATGCTGTAGCCTCACATTTAGACCCACATCTATTATTAATCATCCTAAAATAAGTGAAGGAAACACTGTGTAGATTTTGTGTTTGGAAAAACACTTTTATCGCAGCTTCTAGAAAGGAATAAGTTTTGGTCCATAAGACGAATCACCTTTGGAATAGTTGTAGTAGCTCCCATTGACCTTGAGTGACATTTTCCTTTTCTTTACTTTCTCTTTTTTTGTCATCACACCTGAATAAAAGCAAAAAAAAATTCTACAAATTTCTCCCATGAGACGGAGAGAGAGAGAGAGGAAGAGAGAAATTGAGAGGTGGAGTGCAAAGGGGAGCAACCCAAAAAGCAGTGGTACCCTCCACTCTGCCTCCGTACAGCGTGGCAGTTAATTTAAATTCTGCAAGGAGACAACCCATAAATCACCTCCATTCTGACTAATGGCTTCTGTACTGAGGGGAAAACTCTCGCCTCTACACCTGGAGACTTTCTGTACTGCAAAAAAAATAAAAAATCTAGGCTATATTTTGTTGGTGTCTATGGCGTATTTATATAAATATATATACAGTATATATGAGAGCTTCACTCAGACAGTTTTTTTGAAAGAGTCAGCAGCACAACTAACCTCATGTCCACATGAGCAGCTTTCACTGGAGGCAGAAATTCCCGGGTGCTGGTCCTTAATTAGCCCCCCATAACTGCAAATGTCTGACGTCAGAAGTGTGTGACACAAACCTAACCTTGGACTGGATTTAAAAAAAAAAAAAAAAAAAAAAAAAGAAATTACCCTGGGTTAACGCACAAGCACGACTCACAGGTTCGTAAGCCATGTGAGTCATAAAAGCTTCTCTAAATCGTTTTCTTTTTTCATGGTTTAACTGATAATACCGCAGGAACGTTTTGTCAAATGTGATGGCACTGATAAAGCAGATTATAAGAGTTTATGGAATTAAAACAGATTTTAACTCCTGTCAAATAATAACCCAAGACGGGTTTTTTTCCCCTGTTGTTTTAAATGTACAAAATTATGATTTAAAGCCAAGATTAAACATTTCAGAATCAGAAACAAACTTTTTCCTTTTCTTTTCCTTCATCCTCCTTCCTTGTTGGAGTTTTCGTGCCTTCAGAGTAGTCTGAAGTCAGGACACGTGTGTCTGTGAGTGTGTGTTTGTGCGTGTCTGTGTCTTGGAGGGGGTTATCCCTCTTTTACGGGGCTCCCGGACAGGCTGCAGCACACAGGGGGAGTTTTGGACAGCTTGTGACTTTATGCTTCAGGCTTGTGGTCACTTGCTTTTTTATTCTCACTGATTCCTGACAGCATCTGCCCTTTGCTCTGTGACGAGGGACAGAACCCCAGGGCCCTGTTTGCTTCTCTGCTGACCCTACATGACCTGTCACTACTCATTTGAGTGTTTGCTTACATGACCAACTCAAAACATGCTCCAGTCTTGATAAATTCCTCTTTCGTATGATCTGCCTGACGTCTTAGCGGACAGAATAATGCTGACCACTGCTGACAGGTATTTGTTCTCACTTACAGCTGACGCTTGTTGCTCGGAGTTGAGTGGTACCCAGCCAGATGTGTAAAAAGCTTTTGTTCAGTGAACTAAAAAGCGGAAATAAAATCAAAAGTAATCCAAATGTCAGTGGTGGCGTTGTGTTAAAAATAAGCTCAGGCCGACGAGGAACACCTGCTGTTTATTCTGTTAACAGATTTTGGTAAAACATCTCACCTCCAATAACAGTAATGACCTCCCGCTCTGATTGGGTCCTTTAATCCCCCTTATGAGTCATATACGTTTTTTAAAACTCAGCGACACCCTTTCTTCCAGGCCATTCACCTCCTTTTTCCCATCTTACCTCCCTTATATGCGGTCAGTCTCACATCTCGCACCTTTTTCCCGCTGAAACAAACTTTTGCGGCAGGTTTGAAGCTGTGACAGAAATTGCCAGGTTGTGGGAGAATTCCAGTCCTCTGAACCTTACGAGCCACATTTTCCCTGCCATTGCCTCAATTTCCAGATGCAGAGAAGAGATTCGAGTCTTTCAAGCCTCGGCTGCTGCCACGTCATATAAACGCTCACTACCTGAGCATTTCCTGGCACTCCTCAGCCAAAAACAGCTGTGCTGTGGGACACATTAAAGGCTATAGTGGCTGCAGTGGACCAACACAAAAAGCCCATTCACTGCCTTCCCGCTGCACTGACTAATAATAACTATGATCAATCAAACGTGAGGAATCACTGCGAGAAATATCACCCAAGAAAAGAGCTGATATGTGAATCCCCACCAGCCAAGCAGGTGTTCAGTTTTTAAGTCCCAGTCAGAAAAACAGCAGGAAGTATCAGTCAAACACCTGATTCAAGGTCATAAATTACTTCTCTGGCCTAGTTTTTTCTTTCCCCCTCCCTTTTTTAACCTTTTTAACTCTTTCAAGTATTTCCTCTGCTTTGCGGAGCCTCTGTCCTTTAATCCAATATCATTAACACCATGAATGGAAGCTCTCTGTGTGAATCTATTTAGAAAGGCTTCTCTCCAGCTCCCCCTCTGTAATCTCTCTAACCCTGTGGGATTAATCACCAATAGAGAACAGAAATCGATCCAGTTATTCACTAAAAGATGTGACAGAAACGTTCTCTAACCCAGGGATATGGTGGGAAATTATTGGCCAATTGAAATTCATTGGACAGAGACGTGCAAGACTTATAGAAAACAGTTCTTTTTTATCTCCTGTAATGAGCCAATCGTTCTGCTTATTTGTGCAAGGTATTCATACACAGAATGGATTCTTTCATTTGCTCTGAAAACTGGCACAAAACAAAGCATTAGACAAAGCAAATGAATCATTAAAAACAAAATAGCTCAGACAATGAGTTTGACCACAACAACCTTCTTGTGTGTGTCATATAAACAGGGCTATCACGAAGGAACAATCATGAATTATAAATTACGTTTAGTAACACTCACTTTGTTTTGTGCTGCTGCATTTTCAGCATATGTATTCAAGAAATGAGGACAGGATCCACTGAGAAGTGTTGTAACATTTATGATTTGTTGATGCCCCCATGAACCCATAATGAGGAGGAATGGGGGTCACCCAGTGATGTTAACCCACTAATAAAACCCGCCTTCCTTTAAAGTGTGTAAGAAAACCACAATTACCCTCCTGACATTTTTTTACTGCATGATTTATGAACTGAATATTGCATCCTCCCTCTGACCGTTATTCTGGCTGCTGGAGCTATAAAGGGATGTTGGAGCAGTATTGATCAGTTAAAAAGTAGTCTTTGATATACCACAGATCAATAAATAAGAGAGAGAGCTCAACTATTGATGAGCTTTCCTGTCTCATGTGACCCTCCACCATGCAACCTCTGGATGTCTGGACACCCATAACGTGTGAATAAGCCCTCAGCTTTCATCATCTTTTCAACTCCCACTTATACTTGGCCATATGTGTCATCTGCACTCTGCTGCTGCTGCAGCTGCAGCTGCTGGAGGGAAGGAAAGAGAGATCACAGCTTTGATGAGATGATTCTTGGATAGCACTTCCTTTCACATGTCAGATAAACCTTATCTGAGAAAGCACATCTGAACTTTAAATCCCTCGTGTAATGTAGATTACCTGAAACATTATTGTATAGCCACAGACAGCCTGTCTATAACTATTGCTGAGCAGCATTGGCAGGAAAATTGTCTTCATGACGTTGCATATGTAACAGTGAAGATGTAAACTTTAACCACTTTTCCTTTAGGACAAGTGCTTGTCCTTATGTTTATGTAGGCTAAATATAATGAGGTAGTTATACTCTCTCAAGAGGAAAAAAAGTACAGTAAAGCGTAAGGAGGCCAACCAATGAATAAGATGAATACATAATGCCCCAGAATAGCCCACTGCATGTGGCATTCAATGAGCATTCATTAACCTTTTCTGCAGCTGCAGCAGTTACTTAAACTGAGTAAGGCGGTTAGGGGTGGGACTCAGACAGTTTACCCAGTAAAGATCATTGATTACAGCATCTCTGCTCAAGCAAACTCAAAACACAAACCAGCGATGTGTATAAAACTCAACATCTCAAATTATCATTGGCTCCAATGGTGTTTATTGTTGTAGAGAGGCAGAAGGGTGGGGTAAAAGGTCATAGACTGGATTAGTACCCCTTTTCCTTTTTACAAATGGTGAGTGCCATTTGCCACCAGCCTGCAGAAAAGGTGCAGAGAGGTAGGAGAGAGCAAGAGATCAGTTAGTGAATGGGGACGTAAAGAGAGTAGGGTGAGAAGAGGAGACGAGAAGGAGAAGACAAGAGAAGAGAAGCTGGTTAGGAAGGGAAGACGTGAAATGCAGCTGAGATGCCACCGGGCAGATGCTGAGAGGCAAGTGTGGAGCGGTGATAGCGATCGCACCAAACATAACTGCTGAGCAACAGTGAAAGGCAGCTGGGGAGTTTGCCACAGGGGAAATATGGGGGGTGGGGCAAATGGTGGTGGGGGGCGGGGCAGTGAGGGGCAAAATGCATGTGAAGCAGTGACATGAATGTAAAGAAGGATTAATGCTCATTTACTAGGAAAGACCACTGGCGTCATTTGTTTTCATATACTCTATATTATTTTTGTGTGTTATTATGATAATTATTATTTATCTTAAGCCACATGAACAACTTTTATGCTTAAGTTTTAAGATATTTGTGTTAAATGTTCTGCTGTACTGCCCAAAGGAAAAAACAAAATTCTACAAAAAATATGGAAATAAAATAAAAAGTAACAGTTCCTCTTTGAAATTACAAAGCCTTCTCTTCAGTGTTGTTTTTGTACTAATAACACTAATGACTAATGACATCAGATAACATTTTGAAACTTCGTTTAAACAAAAAAGAATAATTTTGAAATATAATCAGAGCAACATGTTTAAATAAAAATGGGAAAAGGAAAAAGACCAACAAAAACTTTACAGGGACTATTCAGAACTATTCAAATTGTTTAACAGCAGCTCAGTTAAATAAGTTCTTTTAAAAATAATAATTAAAAATACTTTTTTTAGACAGACTTTCCATGGTAATGATGGGAGAGGTTTATAGAAGACTATATGAAGATTCACTGTAAACTTATTTACTTAAGTTCATTTTTAAACTTTAATCGTAAACTAAAATGAATGAATTGTAATTTAATTTCTTTATTCATGGTTCTTGTCAATAAATTATTCCGAGAATCTGGGAGAATCTCTTTCCAAAATAAGAAAACAAAAACGTAACGTCCGTGCTGTCTGACAGAAACGTTTAGGTCACTGCATCTTCAATTAACTCAATTCTTAAGCAAGTTAATAATAATAATGATGATGATGATGATGATGATGATGATGATAATAATAATAATAATAATAATAATAATAATAATAATAATAATAATAATAATAATAATAACAATAATAATAATAATAATAATAATAATAATAATAATAATAATAATAATAATAATAATAATAATAATAATAATAATAATAATAATGATGATGATTAATCAATACCATTGAAAACAGTGGGGATGCTCTCTTTGCTTCATCTCACAGTCCAAAAATAGCCTGGATGCAAATTGATTACTGATACTAAAGTGTCTAAGAATAAGTGTGAGCATTCGTAGTTGTTTGCCTCATTTGTTTCTGTGAAACGCCGTGATGAACTGGTGCTCTGTCTGGGGAATCCCCCAGTGAGAGCTAGGATAGGCTCCACCCCTGCCCTGCACCCCCGCCCTGCACCCCCGCCCTGCACCCGCGCCCTGACCCCGGAGAGGATGGAGTGGTAAAGAAAATGGATAGATGATTCAGAAATGAACCCTCCTCTGGTCATTTAAGATGAGTTGAGGTGAAGGGAAGAACTGTCCTGATGTTCGTCAAATCAAACTCGGTAATTATTTTTGGAAATCACGGATCGTCGGGCTAAAGAGGAGCGAGAAGAGCCACCAAGCTCAACACTTGGTCCACAAATATTTTAGAATTTTAGAAATATGTCATTACTATTGCTTAGTAAATATATATATTATATTTTGTGTATCCTTTTCCTTCTTATTGATTTTTTTTTTTAATTATTGGCAGTAGATATGGGCCAAATCTCTTGTTTCCCTTCCTCTTATAGATTACACTACTGTTCATAATCATTTACAAATAAAAAATAGATTCATACCCAAATTAAATGTATGTTCAATACTACTAAAAGGTACAGAAACAATCAGAGGAGTGTGGTATTTTGTTAATTTGATTTATATTTGTGCCATGAGCAGCCGGCAGTCAAAGTGGAGAGAGAGTACTTCCAGCATGATGCAGTGCTGTTTTCTGCGCCGTTTCAACACATTTCTGTGCATCTGACACATCAGAAAAGCATGTGGTGTGAGGAATGTGGTGATGCCATGCTTGCGCCGAAGCGCCCTGTCCCTCATGCATTTAATCTAGTGATTATCTGTTACAAGACCGGTGCTGTGATTTGTGAAAATCACGCACAAACTATTGTAGTGATGTTAATGAGACATTTCTCTGAAGGATATTAAGATGGTATCTTCACTTTCTGACACACAATGTCAACAGCGGAGTGTGTGATGATCGGGTGTGAACAGCGTCTAATAGCGCAGTTTCAGCAGAACTAAAGATATAAAGCTCCATTAAGCACGAAATTTGTTTATCAAAAGCTTTGAAAAGACATGCTGATACCGTTTTGGTGACATTAGTTCAGCATCGGGTTGGCTTCTGCCCCAAATCACCTAAATAATCTAAACTACAACCTACAGAAAGCACAACTGTTTTTTGTTTTTTTTTGTTTTTTTCTGTTTGTTGTGTTTTTTTTTTTAAGTGTTTAATCCCTTACAAATATTTATGGGAAAAAAAACTATCTTCAAAACTCACAGGTTTCCTGTCTTTATGCTCTTATTTATTGGTTTTGATTAACTTTACTGGATGATTAAGTCTTGTGAGCTCATGCGAGAATTTTGTTTATGTTTTTCATTAATCTTGTGGTCGCGGATTAGATTGTTTACGTTGCATCTTCAGGTGACCTCTTACTCTTACCAACAGAATGATTCATTCATTATTTGCCCTTCTAGCTATTATCCCTCCTTATTACTAATACAAAGCAAGTCCCATAAACACTGCAGATGATAAAACTGGGTGTTTTTACCTTGTACTTTGGGTAAATCATCAGCCAGTGTGTTGATTAAAGGTCTGATGTGGAGACTGATAATGTCTGACGGCTAAAGACTTTCAAAGATGGAGAAGTGAATTCCTCGGCTTCTCTGACGGCAGACGGCACCTGAGAGTGTCCAGCTTCCCAGCAGTACAAGCAGAGCAAGACTTCAGAGAGCTTAACTGAGCTGACTTCACCTTCTGAAAGAATGGCAGAGGAAGGTACTGGCACTGGGTCTGGCCTCATGACTCAGACACGGTACCTCTGGAGACAGGCCACCATCTGCTGTCTGTCACTGAATTAGCTCAGCACCGTGATGGAGAACACGGACGCTTTACGATCTGTGTGTTTGCCTCTTTCTTTATATTTGCATCACTGACTTATACCCATGAACTCTCAGGAATGCCACCACCCTGCTGTCAAACCACCATCCCCCACTCACTCTTGCTCCTCATCCTTCTCTATATATCTCTGTCTGGTCTGAAGATAGACAAGAGTCTGCTGAGGGATTATGTACTGTGAGCTGCTAATAATGTTGAAGAGCCTCCTGGGCTCCCACTCCCGAAGCAACGGTGCAATAAAGCCTGGAGCTGGCAAATACATGGCTATTTAATTGAAAGCGAAGCGTCTGCGTCGCTGTGCTATATTCACAGGTTGCCTCTCTGTCTCAGTTTTTTTTTTGTTTTTTTTTCTTGCATCTTGCACTTGTGCGCCTTGTCTACCCGCCCATCAGCCACCTTGGAGGAGACCTGACATCTGTTGTTCCTTGTGACTCCCCCACAGCCTCCCACTCCGTTGCCACGAGCATGCACCCGGCTTGTCCAGGCAGCCATGCAGGAGCTGGTGTGAGTGCAGTCGCTCTGATTGTTGCTAAAATGACGCTGTGTTATGAAGCTTCAAACAGGTGACAAAGACAGAAAAGCTATTCACTAAATGTGGAGGGAAGGTGCAGAACAGGATGTTCTCTTCATCACAGTTCATTGTTGTGCTCAGTGCTGCTGCCCAGTTTCCAAACTATTCAGAAGTTGCTATTTAGTCTGTACCATCTGCCTCGCGCCGAAGTTAGAATGAGTATGACGCAACAGGGCCACTTTTTGTTGTCTTGTTCTATTTATTCCTCGATAATGAGAAATCAGCAGAGGGACTAGCGTGGTGCTTGCTGCCACACGTATACACCCGTGGAAGTCTTCCTGTGCCATATGGCTTGTCTACAGGGGGCTACTTGACTCTTCTGACTTTGTGGCAGCGGATTCACTGAGCTTCATCTTTCTTCTTCAAAGGCTCCATACATCCCATCTGACATGGAATCACGTTTTTTTTTTTTCTGCCATTCTGCCAATTCCATTTCTATTGCGTTCCCCATCATCACCATGCATGCTTCACGTGTGCCAGGTGACTTGATTGTGAAATCGTTAAGAAGATGTTTTGAGAAGCCGTAGTAGCTATGAGAACACACTGGGAACTAAGGTGGGAATTGAGCTTTCATGATTGTCCTTCCTCTTTCCACTTTGTCCACATGCAGCAATCTGGACTCTGACGTCGTGTGTGTGTTTATGTTGACGTGTCATTTCTTCAAAAGGGAAGGCAGCACCATGTGACTAATTGAACGCTCTTGAAATGTCTGAATGGGCGCAGATTGAGGATGGCATGCATGCGATGTGTAATTCAGCATCCCGCCATGATGACTCTTAAATCTAGAGCCAGCCTGACTCTGCAGCAGCGAGCTTGGGCACAGACGAGGCTTCCTTGTAATCCCTGGTGTCACCATGATACATACTCATGGCACACGAGTGTTTATCGTGGGCTGTACAGAGGACTGAATTTTATAAATATATAAAGTATACACTCATTTTGCACAAAGGAAGATCAGCTCAGTTCAGATATTCATCTCCGTGATTGACATCGCCCACAGATTTTGTCAATGACAGTCTGAGGTGACAGAGGTTTGTAATTGAGAGCGACATCATTACACAAACCTTTTGTCACGCCTGCTGTATCCACTCTCTGTGAGCTCTTCTGTGTCTATTGTCTTTCATGGAGCTGGGAGACAAGACCTTATTTTTCTAGTAGCTTGCTGCTGCTGCTGCTTGCCCTCAAGCAGCAGTGTCCCATTAAAAAAAAAAAACCAAAATAAAACAGTCAGCTCATTTCTTCCTTTTGCATTCTGTATGTTTTTACCACAATCTCTGTAGGAACTCTTCCAGGAGTCAGCAATTCATTAACACAAACTGTGTTATATTCAAAAAATTGTGACTGCAAATATTTTTGCAGAGCTACAAGTTTTCATGTTATTTAATAATTTATTTTTACATTTACAGCTGAACGCTTCCAATCAACATGAGTTCATTTCACATTTTTAAACATTTATTTACTCATTTGAGAGCAAATTGTAAGTAAAAAACTCACACAAGAAAGATGCAATGTGTGTGTTTCTCCACATGTCCAAGACATAAAAGTTGGAGTTTGTAACACCTGCAAAGCGAATGAAGGTGTTAAAATATACAACTATAATCCATCAGCATTTTCCTTTTAACCTCCATCAAATAGCTTTAACTTGCCTGCAGAATCAGGCGTTCATCAGAACGATATAGTGCAAACCACCGTAGGTTACAGGTGTGATAAATCCAGCCCACATTAGCAGGCAGTGTGGAGAAACAGACTAACTACAAGCCAGAGAAGAACAAATCTGTCCTGCATTTTGTTCACGTGACAAAGCATTAAAACCAAAAGGATTCAGCCTTTGTTATTATTAACAACTGTTAGGCGTCATGCTAAACTGTTATCATTTCAAAAGGCAGGTGTAGAAATGTTTTATGGGGTTAAAAGGAATTTTACACTTTTGAGCCTGTTTTATGAAGTAGTGTGAACAAATGCAATAACTGCATATTCTGGAGTCAGCTGCTCATGCAATTCATGGAGCCTTTGAAAATAAAAGTCAGTTTGATGAAACATTAATCAGAAAATAACAGCTGAAATCCTGGGGGACTGATATTACAACTGCACAACTGTGAAACAAACTTTGAGCTTAAACAAGAACTGACACCATTAAACGAATGAGCTCTTCGTGGCCATGTGCTGATGGACAACAGTGGACAGGATGGCGTTTGAACTGGTTCCAGACCAGTGCAAAATGGAAAAAACAAAAAACAAAATAATCAAACGACACAGGTTATCTGCTTTTTGAGATGAGTATCATAAGAGGTTTATGAGTTCATTTCTTTAAATGTATTTTTTTTATGTGTTCTTCATTAATGTGTATATGATCAGCTTTTCCGTCAGACACAATGTTGTAATGTGTTGTGTTAAAGATATTGCTTGCTTTTCCAGCCTAATGATTTTGTTTCATAATTGATTTTAAAATAAAACAAATACTCCATCACACGCTCTTATTCACATAAATTCAAATTCAAGTTGAGCGTCAGATAATGCAGAAGTAAAAAAAAAAAACAGCAAATAATGCAGATATCATTTGTCTTTTACTACTCAGCCGAGAAGAAAAGGGTTGTTTTCAGCCCAACAAACGTTAATTTTACTCCCTCACATCTGGAAGAGTCCAAATCTCAGCAGAGAGCCACCTCAGGCAGAGTTGTGCTGAGCGGGACGCCCCAGCAGGACCAATACCATCACAAGCAAAGACTGAAGCCCCACAGAGCGTGTATGTGGAGAGAAGGTCACAGATCGTGGTGAACCAGCTGGACATCAACAGAGTTATCCTCCCTGTCTGAGTCCACAACTTGGAGAGCTGCCCTAGGTTCACATTCTGGACGTCCCTTGGTCGCTCCATGCTTGTCTGGGTATATTATTGTCATGCTTCTACTGTGTGGCCTAATGTTCACCCTAATAAAAATGCACAGAGGCATTTTAGTCACATGAAATCTATTATAGCAAGATGCATCAGTATGTCTGCACCTAACGGAAGGAGAAAGAAAAATTCATGAATTTGATACTTTTATCCCCATGATCTCAGAAGTACCTGAACCTCAAATTTGGCTCGTTTTCTTCAAGAAGAACAGCTGTCTTTAAATGATCTTTTAGAAGAGTCAGAACTGTAGCACAATCAGAATATTCGAGATCAAAAGGCGACTTCTTGAACTGCAGGATTTTATCCAAGGCTGCAGTTCATGCAATACATTAGTTTAAAAAACTAAACTCAAAAACTAAAATTATTTTCTTTTTAGAAATACAGATAAATGATTATCAGAAACATTTACCTGTGGCTTCAAAAATTGTACGTTTTCTTTTGATTCAGGCACAAAAGCATTTTGGTTAAGTAAATTAGAATTTTGATGAAATACACATTCATATTATATATTAAATATTTAATTTAGCGACTATTTTTATGTAGTTATGAAAGTTTGCACAATGTTTACTTCAAGCGGAGCTCCGCTGCAAAGATTTGGCTGTGACCTTTCCACTCACCAGCTACTCATCTCGTCAGACCCACCTGTGAAGTCGAGCGCAAGCTTTCGGGACCTTCTGCATTTTCACTTCTCCTTAATAAATGCTGGATTATTATCTAAATCTAATGTTTGGACCAGTTTCCATTGAAATATCACTGAGAACAGGAACATGCCGCCGCCAGTTTTGAAAGGTGACACTCAGCTTATTTCAAAAACTTCCTTTTAGTCTTAAAAAGAAGTTTCTGAAAAAAGTAATGCATCTCCAAGTTTAATGACTTCTTATATCTTCAGTTCTGCTGGAGGTTTCTTACTGTCCCTTCATGCATCTTCAAGAAGGAGTGAATTTAAATCGGATTGAACTGGAGTCAACTGGATTATAACTAGATAGAATTAAAGTGGAATATAAATGAAATTCCAAAGATTGGAGATAATGCAGATTCCTCTTAATACGACATCACATCGCAAAATATTACAATATCATGTTACGTTGTAAAATCTGTACTAAATTGTGTGTACACTCTGACCTCATCACAGATAACATCTGCATTGACATAAGAGGAGTAATGAGGAACAAATGAGCCCCCTGTCCTGATCCTGACACAGAGCCTAGGGTTGGTGTAGTGCTGGCATTTTTTAAGCAGCAGTGAGCTTGGCACTTGTACATCACTTGGCAAGGCAGGGATTGGCACCATTTTGTTCCTTTTAATAGACCAGTGAACTTGATGGCTTTGATTGTAAGTGAGTACAATATGGTAGTTCAGTTACCTGCACGATGCCTTGCAGGCATCGTCAACATTTGATGGCACATTTAACGCACGACCCAAAAATGAAGTAACAGCTACCTTTCCTTGTCACTGACCAGTTCTTACATTTACTCTGATGATCATTTCTTTTTTTTCTGATTATATTCACTTCATCAACTAAATATAAGCACAAAGCCAATTTTGCACTTTAGGCCTGCAACACATTCCAAAGACCTGCAAACCGAGACACTTCAGGGCAGGTAAGGCTGTGATCTGGATACATGTCGGTGTGCAAAGGCCACGAGCCTAAGCTGGACACCTGTGATCTCTGGTACCTAAGAGGGAAGTGTATTAAGGGATGCCATTGATCAGTTGCTCATCTGGACACGTAGACATGGGGATTACTTTGAGGAAAGCACACTAAAGTGCAAATCTACTTCAGCAAACTCCACTTAAAACTCGTACAATAATAATAATAGGCTCTCAGATGGGACGGGACAGCATCAGTGCAATCCGGGTCATTTAAACAATTGTGACAAAAGTACTGTGAGCTTTAAGAGAAGCATTCAAGACCATGCAAAACCACATTCTGCCCTCCTCGCAAAGTCATGGCTGATTGTGAAGAAAGGATGGGTACTGGACTGGCATGACTGCAGTCATCCTGACCTCCAACAGCGAGTGTGTGGCGTCTTCTGACACAAAAAAGACAAACTCAGGTTGCACAACTTCAGATGTGTTTGCAGGAAGGATTGAACAAAGTAATAACTGAAATGTTCATCACTTGGTTGAACATCAGGGCCGCTTGTAAGCGGTGTGAGAAGGAATGACAGCATGACAAAGTGGTGAAAGGTTTATTGCCAACAACTTCGCAGCCTTGCCAAATGTCAAAATCGATGTGTATTAACAAATGAAGATGACGAGAAGAAAAATATGAACCGTCTTTTCAGTCCTACCACCTGTACAGTAATAAAAGTGAAACAAAATATAAAACTCACAGTTGTTTGTTTGTTTTCTGGCATTTTTCATATCTTCCCATCCTATGTTTAGGCTCTACCTCCATTATTTGATGTGCAGTCTATTCCCCAAACTATATCCTACACCCTTTCTATGTGAGTATGTGAACAGATTTGATGTCTGTGGATGTGCGTTTGTAGTTTAGCGTGGGCCGAGCTAAGCGGCTGTTTAGGAAACGGCAAAGGTGGCGTCCTCAATCTCTCCTCAGATTTGTCTTCCCAGCCATCCGGCAACTTCACCATTTTCCAGTTGTTGTTTTGCTTTTCCTCCTTTTTTTAATGAAAAAAGGTTAAACATTAAGGTCAGTTGTGTTCTTTCGTAAATGAAAGTCTGAAAAAGCCTCTCATTTCAGGGTGCGGGTGTATAATAAAGTGTCAGGATCCTGCAGGCTGACAGGGAAGAGATGAATATCCACTCAAACATAAACTATGCTGATGTGTGAATGTTATACACCCAATCACCCTCCTTTCTTCATCAGCGATTTGAGACAGGTGCTGTTGTGTGCTGTGTCATGGGACTGAGTGGCATTTTAAACTGAACTCGTCATTCTTACCTGCACCTGTACTCCGTCTCCAGAGCATCCACTTTCCCATTTAGCGCCTGACAATATCCAAGCTTTCTATTCATTTCCCGTCTTTCAGGCGGGAGGAAATGAATCACGGGGCTGTCAAGGAGAGGCACAGGAGCAATAACAGAAGTGTGTGAAAAAAGAAACTTTGATATGTGAGGTTTACTCACTCTTTATTCCTCCAGACCCTTGGGGTGGGTTGTGGGACATCGCACTGCAGGACTCTGGCTGCTAAAGCTAACAGACCTGCAGGTGTAATTTCATCTGCCTGTCGTTCTCCGTCTTCGCTCCACCTGCTTTCTGCTTACACTCTCACTTTCTGCTTTTATCCTCCTCCACCTCTTCTCCCTTCACACTGGCTGCCTGACGGTCCACGCTGTGTATCGCTCGTTGAAATTGCAATGATCTTGCCACAGATTCTCTGCTGTGGCTTAAAAAAACTGGAATTTCCACATTAATATCTTATTATTATGTTTGTGTTGTTTACATGCATGCACTTGTCCAATTTTAAACTGTTTTCTCTGCAGAACAAAGATCTATTTGTAGTTCAGATCACAGCAGCAGGCCATTACTCAATGAAACAAATATATAAGCAAAAAAATAAAGTGCTTGGAGAAAAAAAAAAGAAAAACATATTCACAAATAATCCCACAAATAAACTGCAAGAGTAAACTTTAATTTTCTGGATGAACAAAAGGAAATGTTGGAACATATCCAAAGATAATATATTTTATTTCTCCGCCAGCGGTGAGTGACAGCCCAGAATTCAAGGCAATCCATCAAACAGTCATTTAAACATTTCACTGTTTCTGACAACTCACAGAGCAAACCATTCACCCCAAAACAACCTTCCTTGTAAAGTAACACAGCAAAACATCAACAAAGCAGCAAAGGGGAGGAAAGTTCAAGAATGAGAAGACAACCCATTAACCGCATGAACCGATTATCTTTGATAATCAGATGACAATAGAGTTTTTTGGGTGTTTTGTTTTTCCTATATGTGTTCATGAAAATCTGATCATGGCCAGTACTGTTTTTTATTGTTAACTTCAAGACGCATCGAAGCTGATGACAGTCGTCTCTTCCGCCTTTCAAATGAGTGGATAATGAGGAGATGTACAGTATTTACTTTTTTTAGTGTCTTTTACTGAATTCATCACGAAGTCAAAGACACATTTAATAAACGCAAACATCAAAGGAAAGCTCTACCTCATCTGTCTGTTTTAAATGTAAGTTTTTACATAATTGCAACAAACATTTGCAGGTATAGAACCATTAAGTCAGAAAAATGTTCTTTCTACATTTATCTTTATTTGGAACGTGTAGATATCAGTGTACAGACGTTATTTTCACTCCTCGTTTCTGTCGCAACATTACAATTTCCTTTTATTATGATTCTGCTGTAAAGCACATTTTCCTTTTTTTGTTTTAAATACAGTGATGGAGATGCTCTGAGTGTGTTTTTAATGTTTTTTTAAAGCACATTACATCATGTACAGTTAATGCTTGTATATGTAGGGACATGTGCATAGAAAAGGCAAACCATAAAGAATGTGATATTTTGGGAAATAATGAAGCTATTATTGGCATAGATTATCATTTTGCTTTTTTTCTAACTATTCACTAGTACTATCTTTATACTTACTTGACACATTTGAAGACAGAGGACCCTGGGCAGTACATTGTTAAATGTCTTTAATCTCACATGACTTTCTGGTGTGAGTTTTATTCTTAAACCTGGTTCTTCACGTTCTCAGGTTCTCACCTCTGCAATGAAACTGATATTTTAAGGTCTGCCATCTGCACAAGTGTCAAAGCACCCCTCAAGTTCCACTGGCTGCCTATGGATCAATCCAAGATTATTCCCCCGGGCGCCCCAGGAAAGGAGGATGACCCGTCATGCACGTTCACTTGCACACAGAGACAAAAACGTAATGATTTTTCTGAAGTGAACAAAACAATTAAGTAAAGCCTGAGGCATCGAAGTCTTTCAGGTAAAGCTCGTAGCCTGTAGGGAGGTGTAGTGGAGAGTGAAGACAGTCAAAGAAAATCAAAAAATAAGTGAGTACAAAGGCACTGCATGTTTATTTTGTAGCCTCAAGCGCCAGTGTAGAGGTTACCTCAGAGGGATCTCCGCATGTTCCCTGAGCACCTTTGTTCTCCAGCATCACACCAACTGTGTAACTTCTCAACGGCAATTCTGAACCAGTTTCATCACTGAAAGTTGTATCTTTTAATTTTCTCTCATAGGAAAGGCTTCTCAACCATTTTTGTTTGTCTTTATTCAAGAGTCATTCACAGATAAAACTTTTACAGTCACCGTTTAGGGTGAAAAGAGTAAAATGACCATGAAGATGGATGTGATTAGGACGATGACTCTTATGCATTTTATTTGATTACAGCTTTTCTCTGTAAAAATGTTTACAAGATCTCAAATTAAAATGTCAAATTCGTGTTCATATTTCCCTAATCTCCATCTCAGTTTTAGCTATGATTAGTGAATTGCTCCTATGTGTTTTATAGATTAAAATTGAAACGCCTGAAATATGGAAGAAATGATTTCATCTGGCGAGTCTAAAGGAAAAGGCAGCCACAGATATATATTACCTCTGGACCGCTGCACAGCCAGTACAGCTAGTGCGACCAGCAGCGGAGAACACATCCGTCCCCTATAAACCGTATATCAACTAATCAGCAACGATTATATGCCTTTGTTGGTCCCAGTCATCTGTAGACTTGTGAAGTCAGATATGTAGGAATCTTCTTACAATTCTTTAAAGTTAAAATGCTTTTCTTTGCACTTGTGTTTATTGGTTTAAATAACAGTTGCATCTTTATTGTTTGAGCTGTATTCAGTGTTTTAAAACTACCAAATACTCTTAGTGCTGTAAACGTACAAATACTTTATGTGACTGCAACTAACCGGTTGCTCTGACACAACCAACAACATCATGAGAAAATTCTGCTTACAATATAAACAGCACAGCATATTGATTAAATCTGTGATGAATGTCAAGTCTGAGGGACGTTAACGACGACCAACTGTCCGTTCACGTAGATCCAGTCTGCTCTCAGCAATAAAAGGAAACGATGCTGGCACTTTAAAGCTGATGCACTCTTATGTATGAATTATTAATATGAGTGTTAATACTATTATTTTGAAGTTAAAATATCTGTTTTGTGTTGAAAGAAAGATATAAATGAAATACACCTGCTTAGTGAGCAAATAAATATCCAAAATGGGAAACGGTTGAAGACAAAACAAAACCTCACAAGGCAAAAAGCCCAGATTTTTCCTTCACTACGAGCAGGGCAGCCGGTGAGGAAGTGCATGAAAAATGCAAAAGACACCAATATGTTATATTTCTGACAGCAGGAAAAAATACTATTTTGGAAGGCTGCACAATAAAACAACAATGAAGCCAGGTTACAGCTGGCTCGACAACCATAATAATAAAATATCTAATTTGAGCTCAGATTTGAGGAAAACCTGGTGATTAATTTCTCAGGCTTCTGTTTTTGTTTTTTTTTTTATGTGATAATCTCTTCTGGACACCATAGAGATTTCACAAGTGTAGTCATTTTCAAAACAAACAAAAGCACATGCTTGATAAACCACTTGCTTTAAAACATTACTTGCCGCAGATAATCTAATACCACATAATTTGCTTAGTGACGGTTATTATTTACCTACTACTGGACTGACCTGTGCAATTTTAAGTTTTATCTTTATTCAAAGCATATTTATCATCTCTCGCTTCACAGATCTTTATTTCTTTTACCGTCAGGAAGTGGGTCAGTGTGTTTGGAGATGACGTGCACAACGGTCGGAGTATGATAGCCCTCTGTTTATCGCCTAATGAGATCATTGGTGGATCAATAATCCTGATTAGTTTTGTTGGGTTATGATGGATTAATAGTCACTTGTAAGTCACCTGTTCATCAAAAAGGACAGGAAATCTTTTCATCTCATGCATACAAGTACGGTATTGCCTTGTCACGCGTCAGCCAAAATTTTGATCTGTGTTTGCAGAACTTTTGAAACTAGGAAAAAACTTCCTAACTAGGAAGAGCTTAAAGTAAGCAACGAGATTCACCTTAAAGATATTCTTGTAGCAGCTGTGCAGACGTGCCCAGTATCAGTCTTTATAAGCCCCTCCAGGTAATAAATGGCAGCCCGGCAGGTGTGGTGAGTTACTCAGATATACCAAGAAACAGAAACCCTCTTCCAGCTGTCTGAGTCTCCAGCGTCATTGTGGCAAAGACATTTACAAACGGAAGCATATAAATTCTGTGGACTTTTGATTGTAGGAGTCCTGGAAGTTGTGTAAGTTTGAGATTGAAGACTCTTGAGAGTTTCCATGAAAACACAACACTGTGTTGAGCGAGTTCATGGCTTCAGTATTGACGCCACTTTTTATCTATAATTTTTTTCTAGGTCATATGCAGAGCGTCTCGGCTCCCTGGAACGTTCCACTCAATACTTTGTCCGTGTCCGAGAATGTGCCGATATTAGTGCATGGGTCAATGTTGCAGGCACTTTCCATTTATTTAGTTTTTTGTTTTTCTACAGAGCTAAACTGCTTATCCAGACTTTTTATGTACAGAATAATTGTTCCCACTGTGGTATCAACTGTTTTGCTATAGTTATGTTATTTTTACTATTTCCATTGCTAAACTTTACTTCAGCATGAACTGATCTTTATATATATATATTTTTTTTTTTTAATGAAAGCAGTTCTTGCTGTCTGAATTCATTTTTATAGAAAATTATACTTTTTTTTCGTTTAACGTTTAACAGATATTCTTATACATTTCTCTTCTGTGACTCATTTCTTTCCCTTACTTTTTTTTTTCTTCGTATTTTCGAAAGTGTGATCAATAGCCTGACCAGAAAAAGCCATTACTGCCTCCAGTACACTCTGGGCATCGCCCAGCTGTGGCTACAGATGGCCCAGGTTAACCCAAGTTCACTTTAGATGGAAGAGGTAAATCCTGTTCTTGGGGTACAGTGGGATTACAACGACACCACTGACCCTCTTTGCTAAAAACCCCACAGCCACAACCAATCCTAATTTTGCACCTTTCACACATCTACAAGTGAAAAAGTCCCATCTTACCAGTGTAGGTGCCTCACTCTCTCAGTGACAAATGACCTTGATACAGGAGCTGTATAAGTACAGATAGATTCACACACTTTATCAAAAACACAAAAGGGTAAGGGTTAAGAAAAAGAAAATAACCATGGAAACACAGAGAAAAAGCCATCTATTTCTCTCTGGCCTTTTAAGCTGTCAACAAATGATTTAGGATGAGTTGGGGTGTGGGGCACAATCCCTTACAACTAGGACCTTCCCATCAAAAAGATGCAAAATAAAGCAGCAGCGGAGCGCAAAGGAGGGATAGGTGGGAGACTGTGGAAACATAAGGCAAACTAAATCCAGGTTGACACCAAAATCCTGTCAAAACCAGGGTGTTATATCTTTTGCTTGTTCAAAATGAGCTGTGGGCTTTTAATTGCTTGGATTAGACCAAAGTGAACTCTGGGCAGGGTTGGGAGTGAGCGTCACCAAGAGCAAGAGCCTCAGGTGAGGTGCAGCGATGAACAGCGACAACACAAGAAAGCAATAAAACTGATAAATGATTGCAGGACACAAAAATACTGAGACCCCCACTAGCTTCATCCATTTTTCAGTAGTTCCTCTCATCTCACAAGCACACCTCTCCAGCGCCAGTTGCCCTGTAACACCACATACCCAGCCATAACACCAACCATCCCTCCATCCTTCTATCTAGAGGACTGGGCGGCTCTTATTGAGCACTTGTCTGTTTACAGATCAACGCTTCCCATTGGGTTTTGGATCAATAGGATTATATTTCTTATAAAGCAGGACGGAGTGGGAGAGGGTGGGGGTGGCAGGAAGGGCGGGACAGGCTTGCGGGTGTGTGAGTGACAGGCAGTGGATCGAGCCTTAGAGAGGCTGCATGAATGCTGCTCGAGGATGCAATGACAGAACCACAATTTGGTGAAAGCAGGGGAAATTGGGGGAGTAAACAGGAGAAAAGCCTATGCCAGATGGGATAGAGGATGGGGAGCTTATTGATCTCCTGTCTGTTTTCCCTTCAGAGGATCAGCGGCAAACAGAGGCCTTGGTGTTTATCATTTAGTCAATGCAAGGATGAGGACGCTCTGTTTGGGGATATGGAAATGAATGTCAAACGCTGCAATACTGCATGTTTGCATGATGCAGGTAATTTCTCAAAACCTCACTGAGAGATAACATCTCCACAAAGAGCAGAAGACAAGATGTTTTTCAAAAACAGCAACTTGGGAGAACAGAAAAGGCACAAAGTATTTAAATATGATAAGTAGCAGGAATGTAGAAGAATGAGACCACGGTGAGGAATAAAAAAGAAATGTTTTCGTTTCTCCTTTTTTTGACTTTCTCCTGACAAACAAAAAGGACATATGAGGCTTTTCTGTTCGGCTCTGAAATCAGTTAAATCTTTGTGCTGCTCATGATGCAAATGTTTTTTTCGTAAACTTGCAATGCATGTGTGACTTTCAAATCCATGTGTTAGTTCAAAGACGTGGTGTGGACCCTCCAGTAATTATAAATCTAGTAAAATATTCCTTTAAAAAGCTGCTTAGAGTCAAATGAAGGCATTTGAATGTCAAAAACTAGATAGGAAGCATTTATTTGAGCAAAAAAGGATATAAATGGTTGATATATTCATATATTTTGAGTGATCAGATGTTTAAAGTTAAAACATGGAAATAAAATAGAGATGGAGAGAGATATTGTGCAGAGAAAGAGACAAAGAGAATGAATCTTTAATTACTAGCTGCATCCTGGACTGAGCTTTCACACCAGTTTTAGTTGTTGCCGGGTTTTAATCATTTTGATGGCATTGTGTAAACTTGCCTCAGCACTGTGTTTTCACTTCCTTGTCCCCAAGCAGTGACACAAATGTATTCCTATTGCACACGATGCTATTGATTGTTCTTAGTTGGGGGAATTAATCTGTGCTGAGCAGAAATCATCTTTGTAGCAGCTCCCTGGATGTTTTTTGTCGCGTGGTAATTTGAGCGGGCGGATGCGCTGGCATGCTCTGTCAACGTAAAGCCCTTGTCTTCAGTCTTGCCCTCTTGAAAAACGCACTCCAGCTTACATAAACACACACCCTTGTGCGCATGCATGCAAAGAGACACACATAGCGATTAATGTCAAGGACTTTCCTATTTAGAATTCTCAAACATTATACATGCAGATTAAAGCCACATTTACCCAAACACCTACTTTGCTGTAGGATATTCTACTGGCTTGTCCCTGTTATCCCCCACTCTCCTCAAAGTGGCACTGAATGTAATCCTCCCTAATGGATGTGTAATATTTATACTTATACTATAATCACTTAAACATTCATTTACAGGGCCGTATTTGGTTTTTCGTGGCCCTGACAGCCTATTCATCAAAAAGTAAATGTGCAGAACCTCGCGCCCCCTGCAGCAATCAATCAATATGCTCCTCTCCCGGCTACCATCAGTGCAGATACATCTCAGACCAAAATTAATCACTCTGAAGTTTGCATAAACCCCCTCTTCCTCCCCCCACCCATTACCCTGCCTTTGTGAACCTTTACCTTTGAAGACCATTTTCATGACTGAAGGGATTAATCAGAATCTCTCATTCTCAATGCTGATTAAATTGTAAGAGTTTTTTGAAGTGAGTAATATGATTAAAAATGGGTAAATTTATTCATTGATTGGATCTGTAGCTAAAGCAATTGTCTGTTTTCTTTTTCTTATCTTTTTCATTTTGTAAACCTGGACACGCTTTTGTATGTTAAAAGCCTGAACTCTGTTGTATTGAACCATATTTTGTAACGTGTCAATCTCATACAAGATTTCAATAGGCAATTTAAAGTATGCATCGTAGGTGAGAGAAATGAAGAATCCTGTTATCATGATTATGAATGTCTCTTTTTCTCATTGGTGTAGCTGAAGACTTTTGCACAAAGAAACACATCTGTTCATTCTGTTTCACTGACAAAAGACTAATTCCTTTGACTTTTTTAGTTTGTCTCAGTATAAAGAAGAAGGTTATGAGAAATCAGCACCAGAATTTCACACATCATACAACTACCAGTAGTAGAAATAATACCATGGAGACAAAATAACATTTATACAACCATAAATAAAGGGGGTCACTTGTTTCTTTGACAGATGTATAGACATTACATTCCTATTGTGAGACAACACTCACATTTTATGTTTAATCTTTGTTATCTCATTAATCCTTGATCACAGATCAACAGGTAAAGTAAACCATACCATAACTGGAACATCAGCAGAATAATCCTGAGGTTTTGAAGTGTCCTTGGATGAGACGCTGAACATGGAATATATGGAATACAGCAGAAAAACAGAAAGCAATGAGGATCAATACTAACCAAATGACAATGGACCAGCAGGGGAGGAAGGAGCAGAATTCCAGCCTATACATATGTACTCAAACACTCAATGGCGATGAGTCACAGTTGATGACAGTTTGAACCGAGGGGGTTATTAAAAGAGGTCCACTTTTATTCACTTTATTATTCCTCTGTGGGTGGTTGCCCTTCCTCAAACTCAGGTCTTCTACCGGGTCTTCTGCCCTCCATTGAACTGAGAACTGTGATGTTGTTATATATATCATATATATATATATATATATATATATATAGATATATATATATATATATATATATATATATATATATATATATATATATATATATATATATATACACACACACACACACACACACACACACACACACACACACAAAATAAAGCCCTACTGTATCATACAATACTACTAATCTGGAGATACCATATTATGTCATATATTAAATTTTATAAATAAATGTCTTCCTTTCCTCTGAGACAGTTAACAAGACAATTTCTCAGATTAGAACTGACAAACCAGGCAAAATAATATCATCATTAATAATAATAAGTGCAACACACAGTATTGCCCATTATAATTATAAATGAGTTTTCTTATGTCTCCGTCCAACCTGAAACAAACAAACCACAGTGGTTTGAACTTTTCATTTACGCCCTTTTAGAGCTGTTTAAATTAATGTGTTGGATTTAAATGTATGTCATTTTAGTGCACTGGGATATGCTGTGCATTAGTGCACTTACAAAAAAATGTGAGTAAGTAAGTGAGCCAAACTTAGGATACCTTAATAAAAATGACTGGTCTTAAAAGTAGCAATAATTGCAGCAGGAGTATCAGCAGCGATAAAAAGATTAAGACAGAAGAAGATCGTTTTATCAAGATCCAGAAATGTCACTGATGCTGTGCATCATTAGAGCTGCAAAGTAACCGGCTTCAAATGCTGTGCTGGAGAGGCGGGTGGAATGTGAAAAAGACATTAGTGTTCAACTGAAGCATAACTTCTTTGTATTTTGGTCATTTTTCTATTACTACTTTGCTACATTAATTCGTTCATGTAATGACTTGTAAAATAAAGTTTCAAGACAATGAAAGAACAGCAAAAAAAAAAAAAAAAAAAAAAAAAAGCTGTGTGCACCATAGCATGCTGCATTTTTCTACCAAAGCTTCTATATCAACCTGAAACCAGTCTGGCACATCTGCCGACACCAACGACACAGGAGCAATTTACAATGATTTTTGTTTTCACGCCTTCTAAGTGGCCAGTTCAGCATCCCAGAGCCCCGTAATGCTGAAATCACATTTGGAAAGGGACGATTCTGGGAAAGGGTCGTAACAAGAGCAGACGTCCAACATTGGATAACATGGCTTAACTGTCAGGCTGATAATGGAAGGCATCTTTAGTCACATTAAAAGAAAAGCACTTCACAGTCGGCTCTGCTTGTTCAGTTAGTCATGCTCTCAAAAATATTTGCAATTATTTCAGGAAAGTACAAATGCTTTGTAAAATATGAGGCATCTTAACTCTGAATGGGTACTCGGTTTTGTGCATATTTGTAAAAAATAAGTCAGTAATAAGTAATTTGACTAATTTTGTGAAAAGTATTACTAATCTGCTAGTTTTCAGACTTTAACACGTGAGATCTCTACGGATAAAAAAATAAGTTATGGAGGCTGTACCTGTGTTCTTTAGGCTTCTTATTCGTGCTTGAGATCAGTTGTGAAAAATTCTTGCCGCTGCATCTGATCAGAAGATAAATGTCATAAACCAGATTAGAAGGCCTGTTTTGATATGCTGATGTCTGCATGGCAACCGCTGCTCCCTGGTACCAGTCAGAAATCAGAAATGCAGCTTGTTACACTATGGATCCAAAGATCTGGACCAGACAACTGCACCTCTGCATCAGGATATCTGTATTTTTATGTATTATTAGTTTATTTTCTGTGTTCGGGAGACAGAGCGACACCTGCCCTCCAAGTGTCAGTCTCATGAAAGCATGTTTGCACCTCCCTGCTCCTTTTTTCTGCTCCCATTACTCTCAATTGATTTACACACGGTGGCTTTGCCAGGTTTTGTTTTTTGTTTTTTTACATTTTGTTTTATTTACTCAGTAACTGGCCGTAAATGCATAAATGCTGGATGTGAACTGTTTTGAATATTTAGTTTTTGAATGGTTCTGAACAGTGCTAAACCCACAATGATACCTTTTCTTTCTCGGACAACACAAAGCGTTTATTTGTCATTTACGTATAAACTGTATCTATACGTTTCTGTCAATTTTCAAATCATTCAATCTGTCTCTGAACTACGGTCTAAGGTCCTAATTGACTTTCTCTCCAGAAATGACTATCGTTTAGTGACTGGTTGCAGACAATAAGTGGTAAAAATGGTAAGTTGCTTTCATTGATTAGTGCTTCAGCTGAAGATCTGATGCTGCTTTTCTCATCACCAACCAGCTCAACTGGTCACAAATGAAAGCGACCCTCAACTGTGGTCACTTCAACATGCATTTCCAGACTGTGGATGTCATTTTGTTGCTGCATTTTAGAATTTCTTTTGCCTTTTTCTACTCTTTTAATTGTCCTTTTGTATGTTCAGCCTCATTTAGAGTGTAGAGTGTAGTCGAGCCAGCATGTTGTCAACAGAGAGGGCTTTGCTGTGCTGAAAAGGGCTGAGACATCAAATGAGAATGTGTGAAGAGATAGAGATTACAGCACAATCTGCCTCTTGTTCATTCACAGTGACTTCACAGAAGAAACTGACTCTCTGCTGGTTAAATGTACTTAAATGTAACTGATTTGATCCAGTTCAGATTTTTTGTGAAGCTGATTATGGCTTCAGATGAAGTCTGTTAAACTTTCATAACAATAATTACTTACAGTGTCACTTAGGTTAAAAAAAACTGACAGATATAAAACTGATGTAAAGATAGATGTCAGGAAAGTTGTCTAATGGATTTAAACAGCAACAGGAGTGACATGAGGGTGGGATGATCGTACTGCAGCCACTATAATTAAAAATGCTCCGGTCCTCAGCGACATCTATCTCTGTCCTAACACAACGCCACCATCTTGATGTCTCTTGCTAACTATTCCCTGAAAGAATAACTCACGTTCAACTGAATTGATCGTGGTTGCTGAAAAAGGAAGGAGGTCATGCAGGATGCAGAAAGAGATATTGCAGAGAGTCTGTGTTAATGTTCATTCTTGGTTACGAGAGAGGAGCAGAAGAGCAGGAGACTGTAATAAATAAATAAATAAAACAAATATAAAATGAATAATGTTCGGCCTGAGGGTGGCAGCAGAGGAGAGGTCGTGCCTGATTATTTTTTTCATCTGCATGCTGGTCATTTTAGGACAATTCAGACAAATCAGTGGGTCAGGATTCGCTTCACGTCCACATTGATCAATTAAATCTGTTTCATAGGACTCAAATTCTGAGACGTAGATTATTTTTTTTATTTTAGAAGCAGTTCCACATATCCTATAAGTCATTCAAATGTGCTACAGTGTAACTGACTGTATCAACTCTGTTTTGTTCTTTTTTAGATAAATAAACACAAATCATTTGTATAAATACAATCGCATTTAAAATATGAGCTCTACGATGATGGGACACACCGAGGGCCATAATAAGTATGATTGCCAGAAATTTCCTGCCATCATCACTACCTAATTATGAAATGCCAAACTTTAACTGATAAAGTCTGTGGGATGCAAATGCATTTTTGAAAATGCATGTTTGGTGCCATCTGCTGACTTCCAGCTTTGAAGTTGAAGGATGCCTATCAGACGTCTGATGAATGCAAAAGAACAGCTGCCATTACAGGCCGGGGATGGTTGAATGACAAACACATTGCAAAACACATTCAGTTGAGAAGACTGTGGTCCTTACAGTCATACAGATACAGTTAACACGACGCTGGACTGTTCTGTGTTATCCAGTGCCTTGCTTTTGTAAGTTACATGCAAGAAGAGAGTGTTTGCTCTGCGATTTCTCGCTCCAGTGAGATAAGAGTCGGTGTGTTGAAACGTGTGAGCAATATTGGAAGGGAGGTGGTATCTGTCGCCAGCTCTCACCTGCAACAAAAACTAGTCAAGCAAAGCCAGAAGAGAGTGATGCATTCTTAACAAGACACAACATGATACATTACACACGTCTGTTACAGAAATAAAGTCAGTAGAGCCCTTAAAAACAGTGAATAACTGCACTGAAAATGCAACCAAGTAAACCAAACCTACAAAGAAATGAACTCATTGAGGAGCGAATGTAAAATCAACTTGACAGCAGGGGAAATAATCTTGTATGAATTTGAAACAATGTACTATGTGGGTGTTTTTGCTTGATACCAACTCTTATATCAAATGATGGCAGTATTGACATAAATTAGAAAACAGTGTGTAATTAATTAATAAAATGTGGCTGATGACTGCAACGGTCATGGCATGTGCATAAAAGGCGCCCAAGATGCTTCTCGTTGAGGAATATTTTCCGATAAAAGCTGGTCACGCCCGTGTTTGGGCTGGAAGAAGCCCTGTGGAGGAGTAATCACAGAGTCCCGACTCTCAAGCTCTGCAAGATCTCAGAAAAACAACTCTGCACTCTAGCACAACATTGGTGTTTAACTCTAAAAAGTACGTATAATCAAGTTTGCTCGTCGGAAGTATATCATTCTGTCGAGATCATTGTGTGGGGGAAAGAAAAAGTTTAGTTTTTCTCTTATGAGATCCATACAAGTCCATTAAGACAGTTCTTTTAGTAACTTACAAAAAAAAAAACATTTAGCAGTTCACAGATGTAATCAACAGTTTTACTTCTCACACGATATAACTTTTTATCTAAATGCTATCTTTAAATTTAAAGTGCATGCGAAAGTATACTTCATATACTTTTGTACAATGTGTGTAAATTGTGATCAGTTGGAAGATTAATTGATCTAAGTTCCCTTTTATGCTCCTTTTGCAGTCAGGATGCCAGAAACTGCAGAGGCTGTGTCAGCCACTCTCAGCACCAACCGAAACTGCACCATAGAAAGAACCAATGTCAGCAGTAGCTGCTGCCTCATCAACCCCAAGTGCGTTCGGAAATGCAGCTGCAAGTTTATAAATTTAAAAGAAAATGGAAGTTATGCTTAAAACCAAACGTTGCGTTTAACCTGAATAAATATGCATCGCTCCATAGTGGGTAAAATACAGGTTACCACAGCAACGGGAAAGAAAGCTCAGGGATGAGTGTGCAGTAGTTTTATTCAGCCTCGTGCCTATTTGTTACAATTTAATGTCAGATTTTCCAGCTCTGAATAAAACAAATTAAAGAGAGTGATAAATAAGGTTTGTTCATGCCTATTATAATTTGTGCCATGCTTCTACATTTATCCAGCTTAGCAAGGACGGGCCGTGTTCTGGATGGCTGGTTTTACATGTGACATAACTTTGCTGGGGACATCCACTTATCCATCATGCAGTGACATGCACTGCCTCATTGCACATTGTATGCAGGTACACTCACTGTTGCTTAAAAGTCCACAGTAGAACTCCCAGTCACCCTCCATCCATCAGCGTAAGCTGTTTCACCCTGGAAAGTCCAGCACTCAAAAAGTATATTGACAAGCGCTGCAAAACTTTTTTTGTTTTTTTTTTCCCTTCATCAGAAGTACCAGAAGGATGTTGTGAAAGTTGTCTGCTGATTAGTAGTGATGGCCAGGGTTTCCCTTGTTCTCTTCGCTCCTTTATAGGGTGTACATGTCAAGTGGCTTCAGTTACCACCCGCCCCGGTCTACGGTTCAGACCGCGATGACAGAGGTGTGCTCCTTCAGGAAGGATGACAACACGGCCCCGGGCGCCGGCGGCCTGCTGACCTACGACTTGTTCCATATGCAGAGCCGTGTTTGCTCCGATCGCTTGACCGTCATGTTCTCCGTGCCTTCTGATTTTAACTGGTACAAGAGCCGGCTGGCCGTGGGTGTGATGGAGCAGTCCAGGTCCGGCGACAAACATCTGTACGACCAGATGTACGACGGGAAAGATCTCAGCAACTTCACCCGCTCTGAGGCGAACGGGTGTGGGCTGGAATATAAAGCAACATATGTTGATGTGAGAGCCAGGATGTCTACAGTTGGCAGGGCTATTGTTAAAGTGGAGCTCTATGATAAAATGGGTCATTAGTGTGCAGGATTGTGGGCTTCTGCTTTTCTTAATGCTTTGTTGTTTTTGTATCCACGGTGAATAAACTTCATTTGATGTGACCACTGTTGTCATCTTGAAAAAACATTCAGGCGATGAAGACTGATTTTGCTGTCATCTTTATTTTGTGTCTGCTGAAAGATATCAATATCTGACAGCCAGCTCATTGATTCCACATTAGCTTATGTCTTTGGGCCCATGTACATTGTACTCTCCTTTCTCTTTGATTATGGCAATAAAACATTCAGACTTAATGCCTGTGTTACTTTGTGTGTAATCTGTTATCACTCCATATGCTTCCATTATTACTGATGAACAGTAATTATTTTTTAATCTCTTATTGGGATCCATTCAATTCTAATGTGTGGCAACAGATGGAATATCTGCATAGATGTTTTTTTAATCGACACAATAACAATGTTGTTCTTCACTGGCTGTGAGACTCTCCGTCTTACATGATTGTGTGGAACTTGGAAAAGAAAAGGTTCAGTAGAAGAATGAATGAAATTAAAGGAGCTATGGAGATATCTGCTTTGACTTGAAACATTTGCTTTATCTTTGTCGCACAGTACTGCAGGAACTAGGTTTTTAAACCACCTCACTTAGTCAGCCGGACAAAACACAATAGTGTGGGACGAAGTGAATGCGCCTCATGAATGATCCTAGTAAGTCAAAGAAGTTGAGATCCTGTAGGAAAATGTTGGAAACCGTTCCAAAGATAGGTGTGGTTGTTTGATCAAAGCGTGATGAGTGTCACCCATGTGGAAAAATGAATACATTTTACCACCACTTCTCAGTGAGGTTACTTTCATTTTCAGTCTTCTCAGTCTTGGAGCTGTTTGAGTGTCTGAGCAGGTAAGTCACTGAGAACGGTGCATGTGAGGAAAAATATGTTTCTGTGAAGCGGATAAGTCAGAAAAACCATGTGCTTGATTGTACTTGCATTTGTTAATACAAGGGGACGTCATTTTCTTTTCTGCTTTCAGCATCTCTTCATTATTGCACGATACTTAGTGCTGTAATGAAGGATGGTGCACTGTAACAGTTCACAACTGTTTTGAAGTCTCATTAGTCTGTGTGAAATGCTGCGTTCATGACTTGTGCTAGTCAGCGTGTGCCTTTGAAGGTCAGTGTAATGCCAAGCGAGTGTCAGCAGAGTATGTCAGTAGAGCACAGGCCAGGCATATTTTTCCTGTAATGACTGCATTTCTCCTGATTTCTGGGGAAAGACCCAGCAGTCACACCTTTCGGTTGTGTGGTTCAGCAGGTTTACATCCAAATGACCTGTTTCACAAGCAGATCTCACGACTATCGCACCATGACTGAGTCGGCTGAAGCTGTAGCGGCTGATGTGTGCAGCACGAGGAGTGCGACAATTGAAATCATAAATCTCACCAACAATTACTGCCTCGTCGACCCCAGGGAAGGTGATGCACTGGGATCAGAGATTTTGAAACTTACATGATACATAAATGGAAAAAAAAAGAAAAAGTAATACAAGTATTTGTTTGTGCGCCTTGAGAAGAGGGAGTTGTACAACCCACCTCAACCAACAGTGCGCCCCCTAAAGACAGAGGTTTGCACTTTCACCAAGTCCAGTGGGAAAACGACTGGAAGCGTTGGTGTACTCACGTACAACCTTTTGGAGAGGTCTAGGAGCGACTTCATCAAGACTCTGGCCATCATGTTCTCAGTCCCCGATGATTAGTTTACAGTGGGCATCTTTAAAAAAGACCGTAACTGTGACAAAGATTTGTACAAAGAAATTAAAGTACCATGAGAAGGATGAGAAAGCGCATGGGTTCGTCAGAGCTGAAGCCACGGGGTCAGGAATGAGTTATGTAGGCAACTACCTCGATATCAAAGCCCCCGTGTGTCCCATGGGCAAGGCAGTCTTAGAGGTGGAGGTGTGGGACGAGCTTCTCACACCCATGGGCCAGCAGCACGTTGACGAGTGTTTCTGAATTATTCCCTCCACCTCATACTCTCTAAGAATGCATGTATGATTTCACAGGTGCTTTGTTGCAGACATATTTCTGTCTGCCTGGGTATTACCATTCAGTAAATCTGCTTAAGATCAGAGTTTCATTCTTTTTAAATCCTGGCAGAAATATCCTCTCTTTGAAGCTGCAGCCTCTCTGTTTTTCAAAAGCATTTAGTTTTAAAGTGCCATCTTTAGAAATGGAAAGCAAATGATGTGTCACCAAAGGATGTGGTCGCACAGTTTAATGAAATATACAGCGCGCTTGTCTGAAGTTACCTTGACACAGCAGTTTGAGAACAAAATAAACCTTTTTGTTGAAACAATTTCTGTACGTGTGTCTGCATAGTTTTAAAGAGTGCTAAAAAAAGGTGGGAATGATATATTTAAATACAAAATTATGCATTTTTTGCATGCATACCACCCGAGGTATGCTCTGTGGGTTGCCAACGTCTTCTTATGATCACTCCGTGGGCTCCAGGTTTAATACCACCAGATGCTAATATAGTATTTACAATGCAATGAGCGATGAATCTCATTTTAAGAGTTTTATTTTACTCTTATGGTTGATTTTGTATGATTGAAAAAAAATTGTATAGCCTTATGTAGATACGATATGAGTCATTTAATTGTATATATATTGTAGTTTAATTAATTAATTGCAGGTATATTGATGTAAAATCATCAGAGCAGTCAGTTCACCTGCAAACGCCTACATTTGAAAGGATCATTTTTGCTCACAATTTAACATTTAACCCTGATGTCTTGCTGTTGATTAAAAATGTAAAGTATATAAAACTTTCTATTAAAATCTATAGTGACAAAATAAAGCAACAGAGCCAGAAATATTTTTTTAGCACATACATCACTGCATTCACTGCATAGGAACAGCTGAGTCCTGAAACACGTACGTGTGACTCTGACATAAGGCAGAAGACGCAGTTACTGCTCAGCAACTCATCCCACTCACAAACAGCCTTTTCAGTCTTTAATTGGGCACATACTGCAATCTTGATGTTTCATCTTATCGTTAAAGATCTTACTTTGCCATTTCTATGTGAATGCAGCTATTAACCTTACCAAGATATGGGCATTTACAGCAGGAGGCACAATATCGGCTCTTAATTTAGAGCTCATCAGAAAATAGCAGATTCCACCGGCTGTATTCACAATCTTTAAACTGCCTTTGTGGTTCTGATTTCCTATTAGCTTTATGGTGCTTTTGCAGCATTAAATGTTCCAGCCACAAAGACACGCAGATCAAAGGTTTTGCTCACTGTCATCACTAAATTTGCATAGGAGCCATACATAATAAAAAGGCCTGAACTAGGCCTGTTCAGACACAATCCCTGAAGCTTTGCAGAGTGTCATATTGGAGTACTGAAGCACAGACAAAAAATAAAATAAATAAATAAATAAACACAGGGGGGCAATAAGCAGAAACTTGTTTGTTAAAGCTGTAAAAGAGTTCAAACATTCTCTTTCTATTTTTGCACCCAACCTGTTCTCAGTATTTATACCTGAATTTAAGTCTACTTTTATGCTTTGTGTTATGTTGTTTACTGTGTTTGTGAGTGCTTTTATGTGTGTGCGTGTGCGTGTGTGTGCCCTCTTTTGAGGTGAATATCTCAGAGCAGGAAGAGCCCTGCAAGCAGATATGGATATTTTATATCTAATAAATGCTTTGTGCATTGTGTGATTTGTATTTTAGAATTTTTAAAAAATCATCCAGGAACAGAGCAGCCTTAGATGTCTTAAGCTGGCAAAATAAAGACGTGAGAAAAATGTGTTTTCTGGTGAAGATAAAAGTAAGGAGCTCAGCATTTGTGGGTCAAAACAGATGTTATTTGCCTCCTAACAGGAATGAATAGATATTGTTCGTGGTAAACGCTGCAGTCTAAATAAGTTCAGGATGTTAAAAAGGGAGATAGCAGAGTTAGCAGACAAGCATTTTATTTCATGAGACTCCAATCAGCTGATCGCTCTAAAACAACACTGAGGCTGACACATGATGTTATTACAGGGTTGATGGATGGATGGATGGATGGAGATAGAGACTTCCGCAGAAAAAAGCAAAAAGCTCTTCATTCAACTGAACCTCTCAGGCCTTCCAAACCTTGCAATGTCACATTTTAAGAACAAATTCACATTTAAATGTCTCTGAATCAGTTGAAAACAGTGAACTGCAGCACTTTCAGCAGCCAAAAGACTGAACGCCACAATTAGCAGCTTACTGTATATTGTTCTCCCTCAGATTGCAGAAACAAAGACAAAAAAAAAGAATAGAGAAAAGATGTGAGAAGCATCGTCACCTACCAAAGACTGCCATCTAGAGGCCGTGTCTGACGGGAAGTCCATTCATGTTGTAACACAATTCAAACCTTGAATTCATCAAATACTCTGAGCACGTCTTGGAAATAAGCTATTTTAAAAACAAAATGATCTAATAATACATTTTCTCGACCTTGTGGACGAGACACTGCTGTATAATTTATAAATTTAAAGTGGGAAAAGACCAAGAATCGGCTGGTTTTCACGGGGAAACTAAACTTAAACACAAACACATCTTGACCTCCAGCAGCATGTTGAACAGTTCTGAGCTAATGTGTGTCAGGCTGAAGACAGGTGCCGACAGCTCAGTTTCACACTTCCATCTCGGTCAGTTTCACCTCTAAAACATCTGCAAAGGAAGAGAGAAAAGACTGGAATAGTCTAAGACCAGGCTGGAGGTTGTCTGATCTTCAACTGTGTTTTGTTTTTCCTTGTTCGTGCAGGTTATATTTCGCAGACTCTTCAAGATTCCTCCAGCTCATACATGAGGCTCATGTTTCTCCTGGCAGGAAAAGGGAATCACTTTTCTATTTTAGTTTGTTATTTTTTTTAGAAACTCAGCATGTGGAATAACACAGATGTGTGTTGTATAAGAGTGAAGATAATGTGGGGAAGAACCACAAAAGTTATCTATATTTATACTTTAAAAATAAACCTTTTCCTGTAAAATTGTTGCATTTCGTAATGGCCTATACTGTGATCAGTCCTAATATCATTTAGAGTTTCTTACTTTACGTTATTGCTTAATTATAGCTCTCTGTAATTAAGCGGAGAAGATAAGATTATAGAGGAAATCAGTTATAACTCACTGACAGTGAATTGTTATTGAGTTTGAAGATGAAATGTAACTTTAAAGAAATAAAGAAAAGCACCGGCAGCAGAGATGACCCCAGAGAAAACAGTCCATCAGCTGCTGCGTCTTAGTTCTGAGCAGAGTTCCAGTTTTATCTCGCTGTCCTGGTTTTTCACTCTGAATTCTTTTTCTTTCCATGTTGTTTTTTTAACCCAACCAATTCAATTCAATTTTATTTATATAGCATCTATTACAACACAAGTCGTCTCTAGGATCCAGAGACCCAGAACACGACCCCCGAGCAATTATTACATAAACAACTGCAGGTAAAAACTCCCCTAGTGGGAGAAAAACCTTAAACCAAAACTTGGCAAGAAAATCTCCCTTTGAAGAGGGAAGAAACCTGGATCAGGACCTGGACCATGAGGGGGGACCCTCCTGCTGAAGACCAGCCGGGTAGAACAGGAGAGAGGAGAGACAGACACCCCGTCAAAGGTACAACAGACGAGATGCATAAGTACAAGAATCTGTCAGAGCAGAACTGAGACGCCGCAGGCGTTTTTCAGGAGCAAACCTCCAAAAGCCCACCACCTCGTGTCTTCTCAAGGTCAATAACAAGTACAGTTCAGGAGTTTAATGTAAACACATATTGGATTTACAATCTTAACACGTTGAAATAAACGCTGATGCTTGGCACCGTCGACTCTAACAGCTTTGCTTTGTCAGCTAAATGGCTATAGCAAGTCGGTGCTGTGTTTAGCGCTTGTTTCCAGGTTGTAAAGAAAAGGTAATTATTGCAACTTCAAGCGCCGTGCTCAGTCGTTTATCATGATGCTGCATAGTTTTAAGTTCAGGTTCATAGCTTCACTTGTAACCTCCAACAGAAAAACTGTCTCTCCTCCCTTCACCAAACCATCATTTTCATGTATGTACGTGTATTTTTTAAGTTGTCTCGCACCATCAGATGTTGATTTTTCTCATTATCCCTCTTAAACCCACAAAGCTGACCTTGAGTGTGGTGCAGGCCTTTTCTTTTCCGTCACCGTCGGAGAACTGAAGAATACTTCTACTTCAAGTCACTCAAACGCCCAGCTGGCGTTGCAACAAGGTTGCTCATGCCGTGTACTTCTTTGAATTTATTCCCACTGATCATTCTGCAGTTCTGAAGTCGGGCTCATATGAACGTGCAGTCATCTGGTGCCAGCGAGATGTCAGCCAGCTGAAGGTTCAGCGGTGCCAGCTGCCTGACGCTCACACCACAGAGAAATTACTCATGTCATGTTGAATGACTCGCATCAGTGGGTGTAATCTTTTTCATTTTCATCAATTCTGGCGTAACTCCAACTCACGCAAGTGGGAATAAACTAACTGTAGAAAAACATGGACTACAAAGTAATTATAACAAATAAAGGCCTCATGGATACCTTGTGTAGGTTGTTTTATGCCGTTGTTGAACTTGACCTGATTTGACTGGAGCCCCGTGTAAAACCCCGAAGCTGACACTGTCGACATCAATGCCAAACTCCTGCCACGCTGCCAAAACGAGGAGCAGACGACACCGAGACGCCAAAACTGCCATCCTGCCCTCCATTCTTCCAGATCTGTGCGACGTCGCAGACGTCTGCTCCTAAGCTGAGGAGACCCAAAATCGCCAGACACCTGCGACTGTTTGTGCAGCTGAGCCGGTCTCTGCAGGGATATAAGAGACCCTGCTATATTTCTGTGCCGTACAGACACTGAGTAATATTTGCCTCAGTTCATGTTTTCCAGAGTTTTGCCATCGAAGTACTTTTATGTTCACTTATTGAGAGCAGCTAGAAGCACTTTTGTCTTGCAGAGTTCTGACATTTAGGCAGCCCCCCTGCTGCTGTCATACCTCAAATCCAAACTGGTGCCAACTGCACTTTTCCTGATTTTGATAATTTTGAAATAATAATTTTACATTCATCAAAAGTACTCAGGGTATAATTTCAGCTTCAAACCAGCCCACTTCAGGTCTTAGCGACTGGATTCAGATGGGCTGGCAGATACAAGTTAAAGCATCTAAGCGTGTTTTGTAGTTGTGATGTGGTCAGCTGGCAGGACCAAGAGGGAACCTGAAGCTTCACAGATGACCGGATCTATTTGGTTTTGTGAGGCTTTACAAACTAACATCACTGTGTGGTCACATAAATAAAAAAAAGCATCTCTGTCTTTCTTTCCAATTCAAATCTCCTGCCAGCGAGTGCCACTGTCACTGAAGACAGAAAACACAGATTATTTAAGCCATGTTCAATCACACAAAGGGTGATAAAATATACTCATGCAAAAAAAAAAAAAAAAAAATATATGCATATACTCATGAAAAATATATGCATATACTCATGCAAATGACCTTGAAGATGTTCAGCTCTAAGTCGATAACTGATACAAGCACTTCAAAACAGTTAAGTTTGAAATTAACCAACACATTTTGTGACATATATGTCCAATAAACATATTTGACTGTATGATACTTGAGAAACCTCAGTGACACAGGTAATATGCCAAAGTCGAGCGTCTCGTTGGGTCCCGGTTGAGGCAAACATCTCGGCTTGGTTCGTTCCAACTACTCCAAACATCTACAAGCAGGAGGACCTCATCTCTCACAGGCCTTGTTCTGTCCAGCTCTGTCCATCACCCCATGATCTCCACAGAGGTCTGGCAAGTAGGGATTGATTAGATCAGAGTCTAGATGCCAAAACTCAAATGTTTTTATAATTAAGGAAGCATTTGAAGGCTTATACTGCAAGAGTTGATAAACTGAAACGGCCAATTTGTGAATTCTATGAAAACATTTATACTCACACGCTCCCTAAAAACTCCCTCTTACACAAACGGAAAATCAGTCTTCACTGATTAGATGGTGAGATGTTAGAGATAGATTTCTAGAGGGTTTGTGAATCCATTTTTACATGAATCTAAACAAATATGCACTCACAAAGTGCAATATTTGTCAAACTGAGTTTGGGGGGTTTTTTTTCTAAATTTTTCCTGTGTTTCATTTTCATTTACTCTGACCTGGTTTATCAGTGCTAATAAATAATGTTATCTTCTTCTGATACAAACTTTATTCAAATATACCTTATAGTTGATGGTATACTTGATTTGACTTGACTTATTGCCTTGAAGTTCCAAGCAGCCGTTATATTCTTATTTATTTATTTAATCACCATTTTAATGACCTGATATAATTATATGCACAAAAATGGCTGGGACCCCAAAAAAGTGGTTGCTGATATTTAGTGCGACCTTCCTCAGAATAATAGAGAGCCAGATAAAAACAGGTGTAAAACCTTAATTAAAACAGCAAGACTGGAGGTGTTTAAGACTTAGTGACCACTAGGGGGCAACGTTTCCTGCCTAAGATGATTTTGAAGCCTCGTGCTCGTTTGCGTGGCTTTTTTAACGTGTATAAAAGGCAAACCCGAATTGTTTTGCAAACAACTGATTTGACACGAATGTTAAAATATTATTAGTATGGTTTGTGCGATCATATTCTGCATAATGGCCCCAGAGTTGGAGTCTGCTTTGCCCGAACAATAAAGAGTGAAAGAAAATTGGATGAGATTAGAAGGGGGGTGGGGACAAGGATGACCCAACATCTAGAGAGGAAGAAGGTCACCAAACACACTTTCCAGCCTATCCCAGACACATGCAAAAAAAAAAAAAAAAAAAGAGGCCTAAAGGGCAGCGTTGTGCGTGCCAGATGAGGGTGTGATACATAACCGCTGTCACTGCTTCCTTCACAACATGAGCACATGCACAGCATAGCAACTACGCCTGAATATACCGATGACTGAAGATACAGAAACACTACCTGAAGCTGGAAACAAATGCAAGGCCATCTGCTTCACTCTCAGGGAAAAAGAGTGTTTAATCAAACACCGACAAAAGGTGAAAGGTGCCTTCAGTAAAATGATGCAGCAACGCTGCACGTAAATCCTCGACAATACGAGTTCTGGGGGGGAAAAAACAACAGCCAACAACCCATTTGTAGATTTTTATGGTTTAAAAAGTATATAAAATATACAGGCGACATTACATGGTGTGAGAGTAACGTCTCTCAAACTCTACAGTAAAGGTCCTGGGTCCTGTCAACAAAGTATATAAATACAGTTTGATCCAAATCTGAAAGCACTTATGGCTGCTTTGTCGTCAAATATGAACAATATACATCACATTATCATGACACAAGCGAAAGATAACTTTTATACCTTCTTGTCTTCACTCAGTGTTTAACAGTCGTCTGAAATGTCTTTTAATTGACATTAACTTTCAATCACTTCAATGTAACATTTTTACTTTTAGAGGGGAGGAAAAGCTGACTTGATTCTTGATGTTCAAGAAAAAAAAAAACAAACAGCCACACAATACCAGGAGGTCCACCGCTCTGGTCACACCCATTGTGTCTCATGTGTAACCTTTGACCCCAAACCTCCCGCATGCCGAGACTAAACGTATCCTCCTGACCACACGCGTCGCTCAAACATGCTTCCAGCATGTCACAGATGAGGAGCAGACACCTTCAGCCAAATGATAACGTTTGACTTTGTATATGTTATGTCTTTATGTGCAATTTCTAATTCGTAGATCAGAGAAAAGTTACGTTTGAGCAGCAGGGAAAAAAAAGAGTGAAAAGTGAAGCAGTTTATATACTAATTACCTAATGTTTTACGGTGCGTTACATATTGAGCATCAACAACAAATAAATTTTACTTTTAAATTTGCAAGCCGTTGAGCTTTTGTCATCAAATATCCCCCTGATCACAAGTTTTCCAGTATAAACAAAGCTCTGTTTTCTGAATATCATGTGCAAACTGGTTCAGTCGATCTCCAGTTAGGTGGCCGAAAACCGAACTTTTGTTACATCCTTATCTGTAAAAAGTAGATACAGTAAATGAGATACAGTATTTTGCAAGGCATAGATTTTACCCAAACGAGTCTCTATGAACAACAGGAAGAACAGTAATTATTGATACGCCACAAGCTTTAACTCCCGATGTGGTTCTTCTGTGGCCGATCAGTTCAAAACTCTTCAGAGCTGTGAAGCAAAGGTAAGCATGTCAGAGCCGTGTAGATCTCTACAAGGTCACTGGTGAGATGAAAGTGCAGCAGCAGTCATTATGAAGACTAGCAGTTTTCAAGGTAGGAGACAAGACGAACAAAGACCAATCCGAGAGGCTGTGAGCAGAGGACATTTAGAGAATAATCAGGCGTTGCCGTCCCCATTTTTTGTCTTGAGCACCACCAGGCTGACCATGATGGGTATCAAGCATATGGGCGTGATGACCAGGGCAAAGACGACGGCTGGCGGCGGGTCATTAAACTCTTCGGTGGGGCATTCCTTGAAATACATGGAATGAATGTTCACAAAAGTCTTTTCCACCAGTGGATTGGGCCATGGGATCAGAAGACAGTCCGACGTCTCCTCTGTGCAAATGCTTAGGTTGCTATACAGCCTGGAGACGACGGGGACAACGTGGAGACCGAGTCAGACAGAGGCAATATTTTCAGAAGATGAAGTGAAATGAATCGCAAGTACAATCCTACAACTCTTACCTGTTCACATTACCCCAAATGCACCAGTCAGAGCTGTTTAGTGATTCCATTGTAACGTAAAAAGAGGGCAGACATACATGGTCCAAGAAGAGGGAGAGGCAGTCCATTCTTAGTCCAGGAAAGTATTCATCGCAGAAACGACAATAGTGCCTACACATTTCAGAATTTAAACAAGCTGCAAAAATTTGAAATGAAAAAAAAAAGTGTAAGTGACAACAAAGTGTAAGGAAAAATAATACAGGCAAATTAGAACACAACAACAGAAAGTATAGACATTAAACTCTATAAAATACAAAGATTTATAAATGTTGCCACCTACCAGATGGCAGGGTAGAGTTTCCAGTGACATCTATTAGAAATAAAAGCAGAAACAAAACAAGGGTTAACAATTAGAAACATTTACATCTGGCATTAGTTTAAGTGTCAAATACATCTTAAATTCTGCTAAACAAGCAACTCTGATTTAGTTCAAATTTGAATCCAGAGAGCGTTTTTGTCCATCGTAGCTCATGAATTCTTTCTCCTCCTCCAGCACTAAGACAGGCATTTGCAGCTGTAGAAGGGAGACCACACACTCACCAGAGAGAAAGGAGAGGAATACCCCAATGAAACCAAGTGCTCCCTTCATGTCAGAAAAAACGAATAAAGCTGCCTTTTCCCCAAATGATGACCATGTATTATAAACCTAAACTTTTGAGACTGTGTACAGTGAGGCATAACAGGAAAACCCTACAGGATGGAAGAGACGCAGCGTAATCTTCGGTTACCAGATGTCCAAACAATTCAACCCGTGTTACCAGATGTTCTTCGAAGATCTGTCTGATGGCCCTGCGCCTTGGCAGCAGCTCTTCCCCTCTCCAACACACGTTTCTTCCTTTTTAAAGGGGTGGAGGCAACAGAGATTGTCCTCTCCATTCTCCCAAATAAAAGGAGCACACCCAAGCTGGGGCTGGACTCACATCTGAAAACCCTTTACTCTTTAACTCTTGTTCTGCTTTTTAGTCTCAGTTTCTCACAGTCGAAGGCCTGGCCAGCGCACAGCATGTGATTTATTTGCCTTTTGGGCTGCCTCTGCCAAATAGGAAACATAAGTAAACATTTAGGGCTTAGCGTTTTGGGTGGATGTAATCATGACTCTGCAGGGTGTGCTGTGCAGGCAGCCATGATTTCATATTTAGGTAAATACCACCAAACCTGGAGCAAGTTGTTAGTCACAACTGATCAGCTGCTTAAATGGCCAACTACCTCTAAACATGCATGCCTGGAAAGAAAGGACACTCTTTCCACCACAGGTGGGGGAAGCAAGGCTTTTTTGTTGTTAAGTCAGTAAGAAAAAAAGAGTGAAAATTTGTGTTTTTCTCAATTACAGCTTGTAAATTTATGTCACAGTCTCTTCATGTTGGGCTAACAGAACATCTGTTTGCTGAGCGGCATTTTGATTTAGTAATGACATCAGGAAATGTGTCTTTTAGCAGAGGAGGAGCTCAGAGTTTGGGGGGAGTTGGCGGGGTGGGGGTGGTGGTGGGGGTGGGGGGGTTGCAGTCAAGGAAAGAAAAAAAAAGGAAGGCACAGGATGAGGAACAGCGAAAGGGGCGCTGCTCCAGAGTTCCAGTTGTTTCACAACTTGGAGTTCATGCGTTGATCACAGGCGTTGCATGGGGTAAATGACGAACAAATTCAGGAAGTTGAGCCAGGTGGGGGGCTGTTTATGATGAGGTTTCGGTTAACCTGTAACCCCACACCGGTACGGGCCTCATGTCTACTGCTGCTGACCCCTCTCTTGCGGAGACCTCCTCGGGAGTTTGTCTTGGATCCTCATGATGATACACACAAGGAGATGTCTTGGCAGAAAACGAGATCTCTGAACTCTGCTTGTTCGTTCCAGGCCAAGCAAATCAGTTTAAGGACCTGATCCAAAACAATCCCCACTGGGGATATTTTTATGATCACTATTTGGAACTGTAAAACATCTCAAATCTGAATAATATTTTTGCATTGCTGCTAAATTATTTGAACAAGATTAAATTAAAATGTGATTGCTTTTGTTAGGGCTATAGAAAAATATTGCTGTCAGTATATAATGAGGACTGATGGCTTTACTAAATAATAATTTGAACTTGCAGACTAACTGGTAAGAGTTTCCTCTGCTGAGTGATAACCTGAGTGATGTCAGGTCATGTTGCCGGTCACAGATGAGCTTTTGTCTTTCCTCATGTTTGAAGACTTCACCTACCTTTTGTGGTGACTGGCTGAACGGTTACCTCGCTGTTAACCACACAAACCATCGCTGCACAGGAGAAAGTAGAAAAACAATTATTCAATTGCATTTATTTGAAAGTATATCAATAGCATCAATCACTAATGAACAAAATTTCCACCCGTGAAATGTTGTTCCCACGTCTTAGACTTTGTGAAGTCAGGGAAATGAAAAGGACTTGTTTTAGGGAAGTCAGCACATCAGTGTATCCTCCCTTTGTCTTTGCATGCTTAAGGAAGTCTTAAGGACATTTAAATGTAACTACAATGGTTCCCCTTTTCACAACAGTTAAATAGCTTGACCAAATAAATAAAAAGAAATAATCACAGCATAAGTTAAGAGAATACTATTACTATACTGTTTATGCTGATATTCTCATAAAGGAACAGAAAAAATCATTTCTAAAATTAGTTTTGTGGTTTAATGTTGATTAAAACAACTGTATGATCGTTAAACTAAACTAAACTAAACTAAACTAAACTAAGTTAAACCAACTGAGCAGTGAGAGTTGCCAAAAACTTTTCTTGAGAGGTGACCCACAAAAAAAGAGGGAAGACACCTTAAAGGCAAAGAAATAGACTCTCTCTCATATATATATATATATATATGTATGTATGTATGTATGTATGTATGTATGTATGTATGTATGTATGTATGTATGTATGTATGTATGTATGTATGTATGTATGTATGTATGTATGTATGTATGTATGTATGTATGTGTGTATGTATGTAAAAACAAAAATCTACTTACCCCAGATGAGAGGAATCACAAAACACCCTGAAAACACACGGGACAAGCTGGGGACTGCCATTTTGCCCAACAATGCTGTGCTCATTTGGTGTGCAGGGATTATATCTGAATCTTTTTGCAGGAAGGGTCTAAATAAAAAAAACAGGAAGCCCTCATTTCCTTGTATGGGCGGATTCACAGAATGGGGCAGAGATTCCCTGATAATGTTAGAGCTCCTGTGGTCCCTTAGTGAACCACCATCACGTTCTCTCTTCATAAATGTCTTTCTCTAATCCTACCTTTAATCTTCTTGCAGAAACGTGAAACAGGAGAGCAACCCTCTTTTCTCCTCTCCTGCTCGCTCTGGCTTGACTTTCACCTCTATTACTATTTTTACAAATATTGGTTTGAACTTAACATTTATTTACACACAACAATGACTATCGAAAGAATGTGAAAACGTGCAAAGTTTCCTGTATTCATTTAATTTTTTTTTAGTCCTATTACAACTATTTTGTAAACCCATAATATCTATACACAGAAATGTACATGTAAAAGTGTGTAGTTTTTCATTGGTGAAACGTTCTATTAGATTATGGGTGGCTGCTTTTTTGTTTGTTTTTTTGTTGTTTTCTCTTTTTTTGCTGTGGAACAGGATTTAGTGTGTCTGACTGGTGGTGTGAAAGGAATGTACTTTTTCTGCCTGTGCTGTGGTATATCATGGTGCTGATGACAAGCATCCCCCTTTTTCCCCAGCATCTATGGTCTGGCGTCATATTGAGCTTCTGCGGTAACAAGAGGTGGCTCAGACACCCAGAAAGAAGGCGAGGCACTCGCCCACGTCATTAAAGGATGAGTGCTGTGTCTCAGCTGCTGGGCTTGGAAGACAGCCATCCAGCTCAGGCCAAAACTGCTTCCATACTTCACTTTGCTTAACTTGGGGAGCTCCATTTTATGTAATGGATATAGTTTTTTAAAATCCAACTAATTTGATCAGTTAAAACTACAGTAAAGCCAGCGGTGTGAGTGTGTTTAGGTAGATAAATGCATTTGCCCATCAGGAACAGTGTGAAACATGTTCCAAATGCTGCTCAGGAAAGGCAGAATGAATGACTTGTTGTGCCTCGCCTGTCTTTTGTTAATATTCAGGTTACAGTCTGTTTAAATAGTAGAAAATCTTTATTTTATTAGCCATTTTGTGCTTTGTTTTTTGTCTCCAGGCCCGTGTCACAGGACATATATCCTGTAACATATCTTAAGAAATAAGAGCCAGAGGCAGGTGCCAAGATCAACAGGCTGAGTTTATGATGTAAAAACTAAACACTTCCGGCTCATAATAGTCTCACTCCCCCAAACCCCCCCCCCCCCCCCCCCCACCCCCACCCCCAACCCATCCTCCTGCACATGTTTGCTTTCATTTGACAGATTAGTATCAGCACAGCACTGGCTACAGCTACACCGGTGTTTAAATGCCAAACATGTTATCATCTGAGAGAGCTACTTTTGCTCACTGAATGCGTAATTAGTCATCAGGAATGCATAAACAGCAGGAAACAAATGGGCAACAGCAAAACAGTGACTGCAGGAATTCAGCGAGTCAGTCATGTTGGTATTGCAAAATATCAGGTTTCCTTATCTTAATTTATGTGCGTTTTGGAGAGCGTGTAATACGGTTCAGTTAAAAGTAGCAAAACAGTGCCATCTTGTGTGTCAGAGAAGGATCCTTTCTACGTCACAGGAGACTGAAAACACTAAATGAATAATCAGGGTGCAATGCAAAACATAAGATGGTGTCAAAAAATGAAATCAGTCCCTGGGAACAACGTCTGGATCTAACAGGTAAATCAAATTAAACATTTGATTATTTCAATACCTGTTTTCAACTGGTCAAACTTCACAAATGCAGCTTTAATGAGTTGTACATAAACATGAACTGAACGGGGTACCATTTATTTCATCTAATTTTTAATAAATAAGTGATAAGCAGTTCTGAAATATGCAATAAAATGCTGACCAGCTCAGGGGAATTCGTGGTTGTGATACAAATGATCGCTGTTTTTGTGTTTCTGTTTTTAAAACTGATAACCTGTTTCTGGAGAAATAACATCATCATTTGAGCTGCCCACCTGACGGCATCATTGACATGATCCCTGTTCCCCCCTCGAGTAAAACCGAGGATGAAAGGCGCCTGCTGCAGGAGCAAAGCTGAACAGCAGCTGAAGTTGTTCCTACCAGTCAGACCAGTGGAATGTTAGGAAGCTGTCCTTCCCACATCCTACACGGATATTTTTCACTGTTTTGCATTCCTAATTAATCAGACAAATTGTTGTTTTCTATCTTTTTGGGGGGGCGAAATCATAATGCTATACGTGCAATCACGGCCCTTGTGAACTCTTTGTCTCGTGTTTCTATTTATTTATTTTTTTTTCCCAACCCCCCCCCCCCACCCCCATAAATATAAGAACCCGTTCAGAGCGTTTTGCGTGTGTTCGTGGATTTAGATGGCCATCAGTTCCTGTATGTGTGTGTGTGTGTGTGTGTGTGTGTGCGCGCGCGCGCATGCGTGCGTGCGTGTGAGTGAGTAATGGCTGTGCTGTGGCTGCTCCACGCTACTTTTTATTCCCAGGATGCAGAATAGTCATAAATTCTAGCTCCTCTGCTTGGAAAGGCTGTGATCATAATAAAGACGTCACCCTCCAGCTCGGGTTGGTTCAACCAAGCCAAGTGCGCAGCTATTTGCAAGCGACCACAAAAACAACCTCCAGCAGCATGCCCATGGATCACGCTGGGATTTCTCTGAGATCCCCACGCCGCTTGGAGACGATATTTGCGTCAGATCCACTGCAAAGACACCCTTAGATCTCTCTGGATCTCTTCTCTTCCAAAAAGATCACGGACGGATTTGATAGCGTCGCATGGTGCTGTCGCAACCAACAGGACGCAAGACGTGGATTTGAAGGTATTTAATAACTGCGACACTGGATGTGCACAAGCCCGGGCGAGAATACCGCTCGGTCATTGTGAGGCAGAGTGCGCAAGTCTTTAAAGTGTTTCTACATTTAAATGGATAAGCTACGGCGTAGCTCGGAGAGCTGCACCCTCCAGACGCACCGCACTTCGCGTCTGTGCGGAAACGTGTGCACACTCCGTTGGGCAAGGGGGGGCAGAGGCATTATTGTCTGTTGTCGACCTCGGTTTGGCTTCTGTGCTTATTTTTGATTGTGTTTTAGCTCACACGTTTAAGTTGATATTCCCAGGCGGTTATGAAACACTGTAAAAACTGTACTACGCACTTTTCTGCTGCGCCGAGGCACGCCCACTCCTCAGCAGTGTGGATGCTCCTAAATTCATACATTGATTCGCACATATTACAGGATTGTTTGGCTACCGTTTTGTCAGTTGCCGTCCTCTTATTGAGGCTAAGAGTAGACAACTTGGAGCATTTTTAAGACGTAGGTGTGGAAGGTTGTTGTTGTTTTTTTTCCCACCCCTAGATGTCAATGTTGTTTTCCTAACAGAAGGGGGCGCTCTTACGGATAGACTCAGTGAGGGAATAGGGAAGTGCAATGTTTTTTAAAAAGGGAGATTATATAATACAATAAGCAGGCTTAATCCAGAAATAATTAGTAAATACAGTGTAAACATATCAAAATAAAACTATTGCATTTTCAAAGTCAATTCTAGCTGTTGTTATTGTTTGTAGATGCTGTAACAGACTGATGAAAACAATCACCAACTCATGTCTTTATTTAAGACTGGCATTTTAAATTAAATTAGATCTGTCTGCCAAATGCTATCCTTGCTTTTTTCTTTTAAAGAATCATGGAGGATGCAGCTTCTGCAGCCTCAGCCTCTGGCACCAGCGTTGCACCATCAGCTCCAAGACCACAGCATTGCTCCGTTGCTCCTACCTGCAGCCTGTTGGAGTGGAGACGCAGGGTCAAGTCAGAGTACATGCGCCTCCGCCAATTAAAACGCCTTAAAAAAGCAGATGAGGTCAAGGTGGGTCAAGACATTTGACTGCTGGAGCACTGAGGAGTTCAGTTTATGTCATGGTTTCATGTGCAGCACTCGGTGTGTATGTTCATGTGAATTATATATTTGTGTCTTATGTGACATCCTACTTTTCTGTTTCTTTCTAGGCTCTGTTCATGTCCAACAGGCAAAAGATTGAGCATCAGACAAATCTCCTGAACACAGAGTGGTCCAAGCTTAGGATTCAGACCATCCCTTTGTCAGTTTCTAGTGGAGCTTTGGCCAATAAGAAGGTGTGTGTGTGTGTGTGTGTGTGTGTGTGTGTGTGTGTGTGTGTGTGTGTGTGTGTGTGTGTGTGTGTGTGTGTGTGTGTGTGTGTGTGTGTGTGTGTGTTTGCAATTTAAAAAAAAAAAGAGACAGAGACATACAGTAAGAGGGATAAATGACAGCCTGTACAACCCAGCTGTATCCAAGCTGCTCTGGGTCAGCCAGTGGTTCTGTCTATTTTTTATATATGTGATTGAATTTTAAACAAACTCTTTAATGTCCATCATGTGGAGTTGTTTCTAGTCTTAGTAAGGTTTTATTCTGATTTCAAACTTAATGCCAGTTGTTACTAAAATACCTCACTGCAGGAATTGTGCCAGAAATGATGTGGCAGTCTAAGAACGAGTAGCGGACCTTTGGAAGCTCATCAAGCAGCCAGTCTTGGCTCGTAACATCATTTTTCTCTTCACACATGTTGTTGAGATCCATTATATTGTATTTTTGTCTCCCTGTCTGATATTAAAGAGCATCTGTATTTGATTTAACATGTTAGAATCACCCAGTTATTCTGAGGGTTGTCTTGGAGTCACATCAGCACCGCTCCACTTCTGATTTTCTTTCAGATGTGTACAGTGGAGTTCGGCTTCCCAGAATTCAAAGCTCAAGCCATTGCCATGAGACCGCTGTCAACCGTGGCGGGGATTCCCTTCATGTACTCTTGGTCACCTCTGCAGCACAATTTCATGGTATGAAGAACTTATTAAAATCACTAAACGTGTACTTTTTATATGCTGTCCTCATCTAACTCTTGGCTCTCTGTATCTGGCTCAACTTGGTTTGGATCATTTTATTTTTTGTTTTTTTACTACATGTTTCTATATGGAGTAAAAAAAATCCAAAAGCAGGATGATGTGAGATGATGTGATGATGTGATGATTGATGAATTACTTGGTGCTAAAATGTCAGTTTATTGCATTTACACTTTAGGCTTCTTCTGTATATCATTGGAAGCTTCTATGATGTGGTTGTGACATTTGACACCAGGCAGCTTCAACTGCATCTTTACATGACTTTTTATGTGTTCCAGGTGGAGGATGAGACGTTCCTCCACAACATCCCCTACATGGGTGACGAGGTGCTGGAACAGGACGAGGCCTTTCTGGAGGAGCTCATTGACAACTATGACGGTGTCCATGGCGATAGAGGTTTTTGTTATACATTAAGTTCCTATAATTATACCATCAGTCATCCTATCAGTCTGTTGTTGTCAGTCTGGCCTTCACATTGAACATTCAATTCATGTGAGAATAATTCTAGTATAATTTGTTTATTTGTTGAACTACATAAGATATTGAACAAATGTGTGTTGACAGTTGTAAAGTTCTGAAACGCTGATTGTGTCCAGAGGGGGGCTTCATCAGCGATGAGGTCTTTAAAGAGCTAGTGGATGCCTTGAGCCAGTATTCTGACCATGAGGAGGAAGAAGAGGAAGAGGCAGCAGCAACAGCAGTGGAGGCTGCAGGGAAGAAAGAGGAAGAGAGGATGATGAGGAGGAGCTCAGTGGAGGGTTCAGAAGAGACTAAAACTGGAGCATTCATCAGGAGGAAAAGGAAAAGTACAACTGAGGGTGAGCTTTCAGTAGTATTTGTTGTGTTTACAGTGGCTCGGTGTGAACAAGGCTCGTACTGTTCCTCTCGGTGCTCTGCACAGCTGCCACAAGGTCACCGTGCCACAGCAGCTCTTCTTCCGGCATTGTTGCATTAAAGCTGCCCTTGTTTTCCTGTGTGGGCCCTGTGTTTGAGGGATCCTGTTTGTCCATCACACTGATACCCTGCAGCTCTAAATACAGAACCAAATAACCCCTCTTTCCAGAATTTATGTGAAATTAAGCCGTGCATACAGTTTACCAATACTTGGTAATAGTGAAATTGTTGCATGCTGTCATTCAGCCACTGGTTCTCAGGTGCATACATAGATGAACGGTTTAGAGATGATAAAGACAGAGCAAAACAAATACTACACCTGTCATCACCTGATCTGTGCACAAATCGTGGTTATTTGTATGACAGTTACTCTTCTGTGTCTTCCAAAGTGAGGGATTTGTCCAACAGTAAGAGGATACCCAGTGATAAGATATTTACAGCCATCGCGTCAATGTTCCCCTACAAAGGCACCACAGAGGAGCTGAAGGAAAAGTAAGAAAAGTGCTCTCAATACAAGGATTTGCATGCACAAACCTGATGAGACTGTTGCTTAGTGTTCTCCATGGAGATGTTGGCTGTCAGTGGGTAGCGTAAGAATGGTACCACCCTATCAGAGTCTCCGACTCTAAGGAGCAGTCGCATCAACATATGAAAGAGCCTGGAGACTTTAAAAGTGACGCTGATGAATTAACATAACTCTACTTAAGCCTTCTCCACATACTCCACAGGTACAAGGACCTACTGGAGCCCCCCAGCCCAGTGAAGCTGCCTCCACTCTGCACCCCCAACCTGGATGGACCTTTTGCAAAGTCTGTGCAAAGGGAGCAGTCGCTGCACTCCTTCCACACGCTCTTTTGCAGACGGTGTTTCAAATACGACTGTTTCCTCCACCGTAATGGGCTTTTTGTTGTTGTTGTTGTTCTAAGATACATGTGTTCTTATTATAGTGTGACTTTAAAGCTAGTTTTTGTACAACGTGTATCATAATGTACAATAGGTAGAAAACAATGTTTGTCTGTCTTAATGAAGCTTTTCGAGCTACACCCAATGTTTACAAGAGGAAGAGTAAGGAGATTCGCATGGAGACTGAACCATGCGGCGTGGACTGCTTCCTGTTAGAGGTATGCCCTCAGTTTGCACATCTGTTTCATACATTTTATACTCGGTAGCGGGGCCTGTTCGGTTGATTATCATATTTCTATTTTTTGAAGAAAGGGGCTAAAGAATTTGTGGATCAGAATATGTTAAGATCGCAGAAGTCTCGCAGGCGACGGCGGCAGCAGCGGCACACCAGTTCCAGTTGTCCGGGACCATCTGGGTCAGCTGAAGAAGCCAAGGAGGGTGACAGTGATCACGAAACCACGTCCTCCTCAGGTAAGTTCATGATCATGCACAATTATTTTTTTTCCCTCCTTTTGGAACCACAAAAACATTTAACTACTCTAAAACAAATGTAATAATGTGGTCATTCCTGGTAATGCAATTACTGCTGTCGGCCCTGTGGGTTTATAAACTACATGCTATTTGTTTTCATGTATTCCGGAGAGTCTAAATCATAGTTCTGGAGGGTTGTCTGGCCTGACTGACTGCTCCTCTTCTGAAAAAAGGAAATTTGGCGAGAAATGATGGCTTTAAAGTCATATCCTGCTTTTTCCTCAGTCTCTTCTCTCACATCTTCCCCCAATATCAGCCGTCTCTTGCCAAGTAAAATAAACCAACCATTATTTTGCATGTTTCAGCCCTTACAAAAACACTTTTTCCCTCCTCCTCCTGCCTTTTTCACCCTTTTTATTTTCTTTTATTGACATTTTCATGTGGAGAGCAGCAGGAGGGGAAATACGAGAAATCTCCTCCACTTCTTTTGTCTCCCTCTAATTCACACTGGACCTCTCAGGTTTCCATCAGTGCCTCACTTAAAGTCACTGTTTTCTCTGGAAACAGCTGGTGTTCAGCCAGTGACTCAGCAGACTCTCACATGGGTTGAGAAAATATGGAAAAAAGAAAATGAAAAAAAAAAACATTGCTAGACAGATTATTAAAGAGTATAAAGAGCTGGAGCTTGGCCTCAGCTGCATTCAGCCTGTTGCCTGGCAACATTTGGCTCTCTGCCTCGAACTGTGGATGCAAAAGCATCAATTGTGAATATCCAAAAGCTTAAGTTGAAATTCATGGTCCCTTCTGTGGTGAGGGATATGCATAAATGGATGTACAAAAAAAATAGCACCGCATATGTGATACGTGTCCATGAGATCACAAAAAACCAGTCAAGAAGTTTGCAAACACAAAAGATCGAAAAGCGCTTGTTAGTGCAGTTACATGTGTGCAGATTCAGAAAGTGTGATTTAAAACCTTCTGCCAAAACTAATCAGTGTTATGTTTTTTTTCTCTGTTTATGTGAAATAGAGGGGAATTCTCGGTGCCAGACGCCCACTAAGCTGCGTCCAGCGGATGATGACGGCGAGCAGCAGACATGCAGCGTGGCCCAGTGGAGTGGGGCTGAGGAGTCTCTCTTCAGGGTGCTGCACGGCACATACTTCAACAACTTCTGCTCCATTGCTCGCCTGATTGGTACCAAGAACTGCAAGCAGGTGAACATTTTCACCCACTTGGCTATTCTCCAAAAAGCAAAACGTTTTTTGCGTATTTTGCTGTATTTACTCTCCATGAAGGAAGAGTCATATTCTGATTTAAAATTTCAACTTAAATAGTTAGTATAGCATGCTCTTATACAGTTTTGGCACTATAAGATTGTCAATATCTCCTGTAAAAAGTGTTAACGTCTAGTTTATGGTGTGTTTTAATGAAGTTTTTTTAAACCTGATGTTAACGTTAACTCTAAGAGACTCACTAGAGGCTGTTTATCAAAATGAGGTGTTATAATTTAAAATTCCAGCTTCCGACATAACTAAATGTGCAAAAGAAAAATCAGAAAACAATAAAAACACACATAAAACAAAGCTGTGACAAGATAATGTTGATGTAGACAATATAACATTTCTGAGCAGTGATATAAGGATTTGGGGAAAAACACCAACAACAGTCTTTAGTCTTCACGTCTGTTGTTTACTGTTTATTAACTGTTATGTAAAGCTATTGGAAGATTATTCCATAAACTCCAGCTAAAACCCACTCAAAGTGAGGCATATTTGTTTTGAAACAAAGTCTAAACAGACTTTGTTGAGGATTTCTGTCGCATTTGCGTCAGAGCGAGTGTATAACGCATGCATCCCAGGCCTGTGGTTTTATGATGTGGATAATTGGGCCGGCTGGAGAGAAAAAGCCATGTGGCACCATAAACAGGGATGCTTACCAAATGTGACGTTTCTCATATTTTCTCATGATGTAAGGGCTCAGACATTCCCAGTGTCATTTTTGCGTCATTTAGGGTGTACATAAGATAGAAAACATATTGTAACTTTAGGTAATTTAGGTCATTTTTGTGCTTTAATCTTAAAGTGCATTTAAATATTTTGAGGCCCTTTGATGCAGCCTCCAACTGGAGCCCTTTAAGGCCAGCGTCTGGACCGTTCTGTTGTAGCGCCGCTGATATCCCGATGGCCCTGCCCACATCTCCGCTCAAACCCAGCTGCATCATTACGTATGTGTGTGTCCTAGGGAATAGGCCAAATCTGAGTTTTGGCAGCCAGACGTGGCTGAGCGTGTGCGTCTGGGCGCATATGTACTTGTGTGACTGACCTCTGCACTGTAGTTTTGAAATCTGAACTGTAGTTTTGAAAGCAGTGGACTGAGCGGGGGCAGGATGTTCTGGATCATAAACACTTATTCTTTCTAGCTTGCACAATGTTGCACAACGCAGTTGTAATGAAGACAACATGGTGGCTGTGGTTGTGTACGTGAGTGACGAATTTGCGGGATGAGATGTGGTTCTTGTTATCTCTTACAGGTGTACGAGTTTGCAGTAAAAGAGGTTCTGATCCACCGTGTTCCTTTGGAGGACGGAGGCATTTTGCCCCAAAAGAAGAAAAGGAAACACAGGCAAGATCATGCCTGTTTACATGTTTATCTATATCTATATTTATATATATATGAATTCCTAGTTTTAAAGCATATGTTTTATGTTGCAGGTTATGGGCAAAGATTCAGCTAAAGAAAGGTACTTTGAATTTTACTTGACTGCGGTCTTTGACAACGCAGCTCAGTGTGCCGGTCTGAGGGCTTTGTCCTCTCTCGCTTTAGATAACTCGTCCAATCAGGTGTACAACTATCAGCCATGTGACCACCCCGACCACCCGTGCGACAGCTCCTGCCCGTGTGTAATGACCCAGAATTTCTGTGAGAAGTTCTGCCAGTGTGAACATGAGTGTGAGTGTCACTTTTATTATTTACCTGTAAGCAATCTCTCATAAGGTTTATGGTTTTAATGATTCCTTAAAGTACAAAAAAACCACTGCAGCAAGCAGTTTCCTCCTCAAGGTCATAGTCGCAGTTTCCACTGAAATCTCTGAGCAGTTTCAAAGCCTTTTTGCCACAGTGGCCACAACGGAGCAGATCTGCAGAATGTAAAATGACTCTGCAGCGTTCAGATGTCAGATGAGGAGCTGTGCTCTGGCGAGGATAGGTGGGTGTCTGTTTAACGCAGAGCTGCATTCACAATGACACATTTGTTGCAGCAGAACCAATCCAGAACTGTGTTTTCTGAAATGCCCACAAAGTGGAGAAATGTATTTGGTGTTCTGCCCTCTGGAGACTTGACAATAAAGAGAGGGAAACATGAAGTAAACATTTTGCTACGGTTTACGAAGAATGGTTTTGCCCCGTTTCTTCACTTGTTGTGGTTCAGTCACCTTCTCTCCCCTCCTCCTCCTAGTTCTCCCCGCCTTTTCCCGTAGCAGAAGAGAGCCGAGGCCAAACAGGAAGCAGCCCCAAGTTCCACATGTGTGTGCTCTAAAAACTTGGAGAGGAATCAAAGGGATGTGACAGGCTCTGTGCCTGATATACAGCACCATCAGTATGAGTCAAACAGCTCCATCTCAACAAAGCTTGATGATACAGACGCACAAAAAACCCACACAGGCTGGGAAAAGAAATGTAAAAGGCACCGTGGGATGGAGGAAGTCTGGACATCTTGTTGTGGAAAGTTTTCTCTCAGAAAAAGCTAATGAAAAGACATTTTAGTTATTCTTCCCTGAGCTTTCCTTTACCTGCCCAGGAGGTGTAACGTTACACTTTTCAAAATTTTAACTCAGCAAATCTGCCGGCAGAGGTGTTTTGACTGATAAACCTCTGCTATGCTGCAACTGCGGGAAACGGGAGCATTCATCATCGTTGCATGGCTCTCTAATAACTCAGATAATGTATTACTTTTGTGTTACTGTGTACAATTCCCTTGCAAACGTTGTCAGCAACTTCCCTGTGAGACTAACTTGTATTTGAATGATTTCCAGGCCAGAACCGGTTCCCGGGCTGCAGGTGTAAGACTCAGTGTAACACAAAGCAGTGTCCCTGCTACCTGGCTGTGAGAGAGTGTGACCCAGATCTGTGCATGACCTGCGGGGCTGCAGACCACTGGGACAGCAAAGTGGTGTCCTGCAAGAACTGCAGCATCCAGAGAGGCCTGAAAAAGGTACACTTAGAGATAGTGAGGGGTTTCATAATAAAAAGTGGAAATTAGAGTAAAATGGCATGTGATCTAATTCTGAATTCTCTTTAAGCACCTGCTGTTGGCTCCATCAGATGTTGCTGGGTGGGGTACATTCATCAAAGAATCTGTCCAGAAGAACGAGTTCATCTCTGAATACTGCGGCGAGGCAAGTCCAAGCACTTCAGTCAGATTTTAACTGTATATGTATTATTCACCAGGTCTCAAAATGATTCCGGTTATTATTTTTGCTTTCCCCGAGCAGCTGATCTCTCAGGATGAAGCGGACCGACGTGGAAGGATCTATGACAAATACATGTCGAGCTTCCTTTTTAATTTAAACAATGGCAAGTTTCCCTCCTTCTCACCTCGGTTTCATGAGTAAGTCATGTTACGACAGCGAATTAAGAAGTCTCTAATGTACTCTGTGTCTCTCAGTAGACTTTGTAGTGGACGCGACACGAAAGGGGAACAAAATCCGCTTTGCAAATCATTCAGTCAACCCCAACTGCTATGCTAAAGGTGCGTCGGTTTGATTGAACATTGAAGTTAGTGTTTAAAAAGAAAAACCAGCTCTGTTGTCTGATGTTGTGTTTCCTGCCACTGCAGTGGTGATGGTGAATGGAGACCACCGTATTGGCATCTTTGCCAAGCGAGCGATCCTGCAAGGAGAAGAGCTCTTCTTTGACTACAGGTAGAGTCACGGGCCTTTTCGTGACTCTCCATCAGTTTGAAAGTAAAACTACAAGAAGAAAGGCCTCTGCGCATTGCGAGCTCAAAACCTGCATCTCTAGATAACGTTCTCTACATTCACTGTGTGTTTCCTCCCACAGATACAGTCAAGCCGATGCCCTCAAGTACGTGGGAATAGAGCGGGAGATGGAGCTGACTTAGCTTCGAGGACCACCTCCCTCCACACCCTTCCCTCACCTCCTAAAACCAACCATTTATTGCTCTCTGCTGCGTCGCGTCCTGTTGACGGGTTTCTCTCAACGGTCGCTGTCGCTACCATCTTTTCTACACTTCCTAAATGAGAAAGTCCTGCTGTTTGCAGGTGGTCCTGCTGTACAAACATCACGCCACCTCCATCAGTGACAGCGATCAGCCTCCCTCTCGTCCATCTATGTACAAGACTCTATACGCCAAGCTTACTAAACTATTGAAAGTGGAAATATTACTAATTCATATTGCTTTCTGCACAAAAGAGAACCATGCTCTTTTTTTTGTTTGTTTGTTTTTGTCTAAGGAAAGATGCCACAATTACTGGTTACACAGCGTGTTACTCTCCGTAGTTTTATTTCTGAACTTGTAGACTGGCTTTTGTTTGACATCTCAGTAAGTTGTGAAGCTTTTACAGCATATCTAATGATGATCCGTCAAATGCATGCTCTGTCTTTTCTCAAACCATTCACAAATATGTGATGAGCTCCAGTCAGACAGGCGCTGCTCCTGTGCAGTATCGTAACTGAAGATATGCTCGGCTGCATGTTGTGTTTCTCCGTCAACCATTTCAGCGGTCACTACCATATATCTGAGGTTAAAATAATAATAATATTAGTAATTAAGCATCTATTATAATTGTTTTGCAAAAGAAAAAAGGCAAACCAGACGAGAAACCGACTGACTGAATGTAACGTGTAGATGACTCGCGCTTCTTTTCGTCCTACACTTTAATCTATCGATGGTACTCGGAGCAAAGTACAGGAAACAGTTGACATGTTTACGCGATTGCACCTTTTTTGGAAAATAATTGATGGATAAAATAGTCACAGAGTAATCGTCTTCCTTTAAAATGAAGGGGAAAGTGCCAAGTTATTCATCGGAGGCTTTCCACTTGTCAACAGAGGCGGAGTTTGACAATGGCAAAAGCAAAAATATCAGTGTTTTACCAACTTTTTGGTTTCCTACACATAAATGTTAAACGCCGCTTCTCATGTTCGCTTTCTTTGCTCATGTTGACATTTATTATATCCTCCGTTATTCATTTCTTGTTCTTCACATTTAAAGCCCAATTTCAAATGAGATCTTTCTTAGTAGAGCAGAACATCGGATTCAATGCTGTGTATAGTGTATGCCTATAAAAAAATAAAAGTTTAACTTTATACATTAGAAGTGTTCTCCCTGTCCTTATGTGTGTTAACTGCGGCTGACTGCAACATCACACGCTTCTGACGTAAAACAACACGCTGACAATTTCATTCAAGCTTCTTTTATTGAGATGACAGTTTGGCTTTGCCTTGATTTTACACAGTCATGGTCATTTACAGTGAAATTATTACAAAAGAAATTCCAGCAAGAACAGAAATCCTCCCGAAAATAAATGATGTGATCAAAAACACAACTGTATTGCTCATTTGTAGTACTTGTTCCAGAAAGGTCTTACTTAGGGGTGCAGAGAAGTCTGAGCTAACTTGTCTACTGATCACTCAGGTGCTTCATCATCTGGGTCTCACAAACGTCGGCAGGGTTTCTGCAGATTTATGAAGGTTTATTCAGGAGATTTTAAAATCTCCTGAAGTGTCTGTAGAACACAGATTTGATTATCATCAGATTGATGATTTGTCTGCGAATAGCAGTTTTTCCTTCTGCCCCTTAAGACATGTTTTTTTCTGTTTTATAAATTCTGATGTTAATTCAAGTGTGAATTCCAGGACAACGATAAGCTTGTCACCTTTGAAGATTGTCAGCAGATGCCCTGCCTGAAGGCCTGAACCCCAACATGAAGCTCACTAGCTCTCTCTACTGGCCATTTTACCGTTCACACCCTGTTTTATTTCCGTCCCACTGTACTTGTGTTGGTGCACTACAAGAAGCAGGTTGAATAGTTGGCATTGGTGCACATTTGTTGTTATTCTAAGATTGTTAGGCGGGAAAAATATAAATACACAGACATCAAAACATCCAGTTTGTCACACAAACACACTCCAGGGACCACATGTGAATTATGTTGTGAGATGCAGAAATGTGACTATGCTATTCTCGAAGTTTATAGACTGTTTACCACCAAATACAGTGAGGTGTATTTATTTATAGAATAAATGTATGCTGACTGTTCCCTAATAGGCCATAAACCTACCAGACTCAAGTTTGCGAAACCTAAGAATAAAAATTTGAGATGTGACTGTCCATGTAAGAAACACACAACTCATTCTTTATATCCATCACAAACCACCAGTTTCACTTAGTTTCTTCAATTTTCACTTTCATTCATCTTGTTACAGAACTTTCTTAAAAAATATAGCCTGTAATTGACATTTTTGGCCATGTATGTACAGGTTCATACATCATTAGCAGGTCCTGCCTTTACTCTTGTTGCAATCTGTACATCTACTGTACATCTTTTACTGTACAAGTCTGCACAGTCCTGCCCATCTGCAGTGGAAGAAAGCAACAACGTTGAGTTCTGGAGTTGTATTGAACTACAGAGAGCGGGGACTGCACTGTCTTTATCCTGAGCTGTCATGGATGATACTTTCAAAGCTAAGCAGTCTACAGCAGAGACGTCGTAACAGGTCTGCACTGGAGCGTCTGCTCGTACATTACAGAGTCAAAGGATTTACATTCAGAGCTCACCGTTCAGCTTGTTTTGTAAAAATCCTTGAAAAAAAAAACATTTAAAACATCATTATATAGTCACTTATACACTTGTTTTCATTTGCTTTTGTACATTTGCAAATCAAATAAAGACATCTGCAACACTGTTGGCTGAAAGAAGCTCATATTATTGCATGTTGCTGCAAAGTGCACTCATGCTCTACATATGCATAGCTAATATGTTGCAAGTGTATTACTTTTTTTTATTATTTTTAGCTTTTTTACCACACATATAATAGTGCTTTAGTGTCAAGAGCTGCAGTGAGTGATGTAAGCTTTGGTTGCACCAGACATGAAATAAAAAAAATCTCTTGCCAGCAAAGGAATTTCCATTGGACTATAGGTAGGATTTTCAACGTTTCACTGAAAGGGCTAAACAAATAACAGCAGCAGTGGCACTGTGGTCAACTGCTGTCCTACAACGTTATGCAAAAATATCCTTGTGGTGTGAGTTAGAAGTAAAATATAAGCATTTACAGTCTTGTGGTCCGCTGTACATATGTCATTGTGTGTGTATGTGTGTTTATAAGTATGCTTCCCATATGGCCATGAGCAGCAGCTGTTCCCTGAAACGTGTTTGTAATTATAGACTGAAGATTGTGAAAGGGCAGATTTCTTTTTATTATTATTATTATTATTATTCTGTTTTTACAAATCTCAGCCGACTCAAACATTCTGTAGCACCAAGCTGGTGGCAGCTTGACTGAAATATAAGCAATCAGAAATAAGACAGGAGGAATGGGAACTTGGATGTTTGGGTCTCTCTGCCCCCGGCAAGCTTTGTCATCATGACTTTTGCTTCGATTCTGCAACGCGCCAACAATCTGCTCGTCTCACGCCCAGAGGTATTGTGTCGTCAAATCATTGAGAATGTGTTGTAAATCTGAGCGTACTACTCGGCAAAGCTGATATCTACTGACACTATGGCAACTCTGAACCACTTATAATTACCATTCTGTATAGGTAATGCACTGTTCTAGGCTGCAATACAACAAATATAAGCATATATACCTTTTACAATCTTTATATGTATCATCTCAAAGCGTAAAGCTCCATGCTTGTCAGTGTGTCCTCTCATCAGTTGTTGTTCATGAAAACCAGTTGTTTTTTTTTTGTCTTCCTTTGATTTGGATTTTCATTGCGCTGGTTTAGTTCTCTAATATAGATCACTAGCAATCTTGCTTCCATGAGAGATTGTCATCAAAAGGTATAATTTAGATGGTAATAAGTTGATACAGGTCAGAAAAATGGCTCAGAAAGGAAAGGAATCAATAAAAGCCCAAATCCTTGAAACTGACCTCCCAATTAGGTTTGCCTTTTTTCCCACAGTGTCTTATCTAAACTCTCACTGAATAAGCTTCGGAGCTTTCAGATCAAGCTTGCTCAGATGAGGCACTTCAGGATTTCACCCTGCAATACAGCGTGAGACTCGTTGGCTACTCATGCAACATGTGGCTTGATTTCAACTTTTCAACCCAGCGAAACTTAGAACTTACCAAAATACGAACTGTGTAAAACTGAGCACCAGGCATCATATCCCACTCAACCCGGGAAAAGGAACACAAACCAAAACATAAGAAAAGGAATCAAATAATAATAACAATAAATAGAAAATTTACTACAGGTATCTGTGGTTTTTGTATGTGCTATTTCCCCCTCTCAAACCCGTCCTTAAACCCCACCCATGGTCCCATAGGTCCTGCGATGCTAACCACTCCTGAACTCCTCTTCAATTTCTGGGAGGTTCTTTTTTTCTCTCCTCAGGGTCTCGGTCAGTGGCCTGGAGCTGCTGGGAGACTCCAGGTTTTTGGGTTCGTTTGTGTGGTAACTACCCTTCTGCTGGTAGGCATAGATGTAGATGCTGTACAGGCCTCCAAAGAGCAGCAGCAATGCCAAAATGACGATAACTGCAGGATAAAAATGTTAAAAATAAGATTGTTGGGATAAGTACGACGGTGAGAAAACATGATCCCTAAAATAATGATGAGGAGGAGGCATGTTCGATCGTAGATCTTAATAAACAAACAGGTAGTGCCTAACAACTTAGGCTGCAAAAGAGCCAGAACCAAAACAAAAAGGAACAGCAGTGATTTTTGATGGAAGTAGAACAAATGATATTATGAATTGGGTTAAACGCATGACAAGTGGGTCTTTGGGTTCATTACAAGTCACTAATCTAATCTAATCTAGGTTAATATTTTTTTTTACTGAGTGGAATTAAAGCAGATTAAAACTGAGAAGACATAAAAGAAGTGGTCTGCTGTTTTTCTAAATTCAGATTATTATCTGATGTGTGGTCCAGAGCAAAGTCTGTGTGCTTTGGGTTTTGTATATACATCATATATATATATATATATATATATATATATATATATATATATATATATATATATGAAGGAAAAACATATGTCGTAATATTACTGTGAGCACATATGCAAGGTGTATAGTTTCTCCGTATTAAGCGTATTATCGTTAACAGCACGTCAGAAAGGAAACATGTCTGACATCCATTGTGGTTGTTAAGATGCTGAATGGGGCTCTAATCTTTACTGGCATGCTGATGTCCTGCATTAGCATAATATCTCCAGGCTAAATGATCTATTAAGCTGAAGCATCTATTAGTGATGCGCAGTAAGCCGGGCAAGGCAGACTAAATATAGTTGATCCAGTGAAAGTCTCAGACAGGGATGGAGCAGGAGGTCTCTGTGCTGCAGTTTCATTCAGAGGCCTCTCCTGCACACCACGAGGATCTGCTCTCATTTTTTCCCCTCATCTGTATTATTGTACCACAGACCGTTTATCTGTTCTCATAACTCTTCCTGTCCTCTTGAAGTAAGTATTATGTGGATTTCAGTGGTAAGTATGTTAAGTCTTCTGGAAGGCCATATGACATCTTAACATATCTTAACATATCTTAATATATTTACTAAAATTAATTTAGGTCTCAGCTCTTTTTTCAATATTAGATACATATGGTCAACTAGAATAAGCATATCACCTCAGCATCAAGATAGATGGGATTTATTTTCCATGATTACAACTTATTAAAAATGGCTTTTCTCTGTAATAAAAGTCATCCTGCAGTAAGATACTCAATAAATTCTCTTAAGCTTGCATGGCTCTTATAACCCATCTCTTATATTTAGGATTAAAGGATATAATGAAAAAGGGTATTTCAAAAATTTCAAAAAGCTGATTTGTGTCATCTGGGACTGGACAAAAAATATGGTAAATGGTGAATGGTAAATGGTAAATAAATTAGAAATAGGTAGAAGATGGATGTGTACCGTTGCATTGTTGAAGGAGACAATGCAACAACAAGCCAGATGCAAAACATTTGTGCATTTTGCACAATCGGTGAGTATAACAAGACAGATGACCTTACCTGTTATCCAAAACAGACCAAGGTCATCATGGATATAAAAGTACTCTGTTAGACAAAGATTCAGGTTTAAGTGGATGAGCACATACCCATATCTGTCCATTTTATCACACATGCTTGGACATACAAAGCTCACCTATACTAGTAAACCAGGGATCTACCTCCCAGGGTACGTAACCGAGGACAGGAGGGAACGCCCCACAGTTGGACTCAGACACATAGCCTTGTGTCGTTACCGGAGGGTCTGTTTCATTTGGTCGGAATAAGGCCTTTAGCGGGGCGTAGACATTGTATCTCACCCCAGATATGCAGCCTATGAAGCCTGGAGCATTATGGCGCTGGATCTCATAGTCAATATCACCCACCTCTGAAATGAACAACAGAAGCTATTACATTTAAGAGTTCACTAATTGAATAAACAGTTGATATACATAAATCTGTCGGCAAAAATTATACATAGCATGTTCTTGTTGAAAAGAAGTAAAACGTTTACCCATCACTCTGCCCAGGAACATGGACTTTGGAGAGTCAAATCTGGCATCCTCCACCAAGGTTATCTTCTCCACGATGGGTTCCATGTAATCCACCTTTGAGAAGGGAAACGTTTGATATGAACCTCATATTCACAGGAGGAGCCATGATGAATAAAAAGGAATAATGTATTATTTGTATTCATACAACAACCAGAGTCAATCCCACATACATATAGTATACGTTCATGTTAAAGTTCATAAAAGAAGACTTAAATAAAGGTAAGGATCACTGAATTATAAATAAAACCCATTGTGGTGCACCTGAACATTTTGATGATGTATGTTCATTTACGTCTTCACCAAAACTAGACAACAAGATCTCTGCAGCCTTTACATCATGTTTCAGACACTATTGCGACTAAGGACAAGAAAACATCTCTAGTGTTGTACACTAAAAATTTAAATCCTCAGAGATTAAAGGTCCCGAAGGGAAGTTTAATTTCCTTTCACGCAGCTATTTCCCTCTGATATAAGTCAAGTACTGGTTTTGAGCATCAGCTTTCTCGTGTTGATCCAAATCTAGTGCAACTCTTTGAAGACACTGTACATCTGCATCAGAGATTTCTCATTTGTTTGTTTAAAATTATGTTGCTCTTAAGAAAGAATTGACATGCTGCTCTAAGTGAAAGCAGCGAGATCTCTGGATCCTGCTCGAACCTGTGTTTTGATGGTTCTGTTGTGTCTGGTTATGTTCACATAGTGAGGGTATCCATCTGCCAGGTTTCGGTGAGTCAGCTGGTACTTGTGTGTTATGAGTCCCAGCTTATACCTCAGATCAACACTACCTGAGGGACGAGAGAAGAGAGGTGACAAATTAAATAAAGAGCATATCATTTAGCAGAGTATCTTTTGGGCTTTTATTCATCTAGAAGATCAAACTACACTTCTATTCCCTGACCGTCGGTCTTGAGGATGATGGCGATGTAGTCTTGAACGAAGGAGCTGATGTAGAGTAACACAGCGGGCGTGTGAACAGTGCTAAAACTGAACTCAATGTCGTCTGCTGTGTCATTGTAGCCGAGACTAAAGTTGTCGTAATGAGGGTCGATCCAGTTTGCCCATGCTGCCTCATCCGTTATGGGTTTCTTTCGTATGTTGTACCTCAGCCACGATCCGATCTCAAAGTAAGCTCCAATATCTTAAGAAAGATAATTGCAGAATTAGATGTTCTGCTGCACAAATTACAGCATTTCCTAATTTTACATCATCCCATGACTCTAAAGGTACATTTTGAACAAAAAGTCACCTTTGTGGCAGTAGAAACCATCAAAGGCTGTGTTGTTACAGTCACAGGTATATGAAGCATATCCCTCAATGCACTGGCCACTGTTTCGACATGGTATGGTGGCATTGAGGCACTGTCCAGTGCAGTTCCTCCGTATACCCTGTTCTTCATTTACTTTCCCCTCTAAATCAAGGGGCACACCATTCATACGCAACCCTCGAAGGCACCCTAGGAAAGGTCTTAAGGTACGGTTGGCTGCACCTGTATCAAAGAATACCTTTGTCAGTGATTACTGAATCATTTTAAAGAGCGCATATGAAATCTCATTAGCTCATTCTGTTTATTCAATTTTGAAAGTTTCCTCGGGCAACCTACCTACAAGCAGTGGATGTGTGAACTTCATGGAGACAAATGTCTGAGCTGGGAAGCGTCTCACAGCCCAAGGCTGATAATCAACCTTAACCCGGGCCAGTTTCACATTCAGCTCAGCCTGAACAAAGTGCCACTCATTGTCATTGAGCGGCACAGGGGAGTGCAGGGTCACATTTAGGATGCCATCTCCAACCATAAATATAAATGCAAGATTGCGGGTAGCTGAAAGAAAAAATAAAGAACAGATATATATATATATATATATATATATATATATATATATATATATATATATATATATACATATATATATATATATATATATATATATATATATATATATATATATATATATATATATATATACATATATATATATATATATATATATGTGCATTTGTTAAGTTAGGCAAATTTTTCATATGTAAGAAGAATAATGACAAAAATCCCCTCACTGTTGAGCTCTATTCTTATAAAGCTTCTAAGCCAGTCATCAGAGTTCTCCAAGAAGACCCCATGCTCCCGGTAGGTTTTGAAGTGGAAGGAGATGTCAACAGTTGACCCAGGCCTGAAGGTGGGGAAGGTTATGTAGGTGGGCTTGGTGAAGGCTATCGTATTCCAGATGTTCCCTGTGGAACACATTACAACATGTCTAATGAGAAAACTCTTAAGGCTTCACAACACTGAAAGGTCACTCTGCACGTATCCAGAATATATTAGCTCACTGTCGCCATGGCAGCGGAGTGGCCCGACTGTGAAGTGCGCTTGTGAGCCTGTCCTGTTGGTGTCCCCAATCACCACCCTCCTGACAGGCAGATGGTCTCTGAAGTCCAAGTAACCCTTATCTGAATACCTAAAAGGGAACAAAGTGGATGTTACAGCCTTATTTTCAGAGTGACACTCAAACAGGGAACCATCCTTGTTATGTCTCTCTTTTACCATTGTCTGTAGTCGGCGTCACAGTTGCACTGAAACTTGGGGTCAATGCAAGTTTGGTTTATAGAGCAGCCACATTTTTGGACTTCTCTGAACGTCCCACCCCAGTAATAGTGAGTCTCGTTGTTGCGGCCAACCCAGTAACCAAAAGGTCTTCCATCTAATTTTGAAAAATACATACAAGTGTCATTTAAGTCCTTTTTGAGTACAAGCACTCTACCAGAGTAAACACCCAGCTGACTCCACTCACTTGGCGTGTTGAGGAGACGGGACTTATAGCAGGAGTAGTCGATCCACTGCTCACAATACATGGAGGTGTTGGCAAGAGCCGTGACTTCATCCCAGGAGGCATTCCAGTAGTTGACATCTCCTATATAAGGCTGGTCTATTGAGCTCCCAGTTACCTTGGTACCTTCCACTCGATCATGCATTATCACTGTCCAAGCTTTATATGCTGCAAAGACATAAGACAGATGTAGGTTACTGTCACAGGAAGATGAAGAAAACGCAATATATGACAAATTACACAAGAAAGCAATTTAATATTGGAAGGTAAGGAGTATAATTTTCCATCACAGTGACAAACAGATATATCTGCCTCTGTCTTGGTTTATAAACCCTTTTAATTTCCCATGGAATTTCAGTCCACATAGCTCATGCCAAACAAAATTAACTCTTCTTCCCCAGCAAATAAACCAGAAAAAAACTGAAGGCACTGCTGATAAAGCTGATAAAGCTGTTCTTTTAATGACAGTGATTGCTTACACTTCATTTTGCAGTACACCTCGAATGGTTTCAGTGGCCCACTGAGATCAGGATCGATGGTGTAGTTTCCAGACCAATATTTGCCGCTTAGTCTGTATGCCTCACATGACTCTTTATAAACAGCTGTTGGAGGACAGAGAGAGATGATCCATTTTTCATTATTAAGAAGAACGATCACACAGGCCCGGTGTAATTAACCGTGAAGAAATGCTTCATAAAGAGCATCGGTCAGCACTTACACATGTGACACACTTCTCCTTTATAGCCTGTATTCTCGCACAAGCAAATAAAGTCATCCCAGGACTGGATGCATCTTCCCTCATGTTCACATGGATTTGGAGTACATCTGCAACACAGATGCTTACAGTTACATGTTGTAAGTAGATCATTTGTGTCATATTGATCACATATTTTCCCTTTTCTCTGTGATAGCTGCTTATTATCAGGAGTCAACTCTAATCTCATTACTGTGCTACAATAATTGTATGTTTTCCATGATAGATATTGCATTACCTGTCAGTGATCCCACAGGTACCCAACAAAAGCTCAGCATACCGCCCCCACTGTCGCTGCAGAATAATGTCGATATCAAGCTGTTCATTGTCTATGAAGATGTGCTGCATGCAGCCATGGAAGCGATTCAGCTTGGTCTCACACTTCCTTATTGTGTTGTTGGTCTTTGGACAACCTACGGGCAAGAAAGTACATTTTTATGTGACTTTAAGCAAACAAATTTAGATTACTTAGGTGGTATCCTCAGTTAATTAAGTCGTGGCCACACCTCCAAAAAAGTAGCGGTCCCCAGTGCGAATGGTGAAGGGGTTGGTGATCCTCAGTGGCGAAGCTTCCTCCTCGTCGATGGTAAGAGTCAGGAGGTTGTCTCTGGCAGCCAAATCCACTGAATGCCAGTAACCATCATTTAGTCTGTATCCTGAGAAACAAGACAGAGTCTGTGATGATACAGTGACGTTATTGTTACCTGGTTTATTTAATAGATGTTTGAAATGGCCCATCTATCCTGCGACAGGGTTTGTTCATCCACAATGTAGCTCAAAGGAGACATACGATCCCCTTTTTATCTAAAAGATGAAACCAAATCCTGGATAAATCCTAATGCTAATACAGTCTGCAGCGTAACGCTACCCTTAACTTTCCGAACAGCTCCCTGAATGACACATTTTTAGATCTAAGTGCCCCCAAAAAATCAGTGTTACACTACGTCAAACTCTTTCATTTAGTAGTCCTTTAAAACATTAAGTTTTTGAATTCCCTCACACAATGAAACTGTGCTTGGGACTACAAGGATTACTATAGTCAGTTCCAGATCTTTGATTCTCAGGTACTACAAAACCTCACCTGCAGCAAACTGGATTTTCTTGTTGCCTGGCTGGAATATCGTGACATTGATCTGACCCTCACTCAGACCTAGCTCCAAGGCACCCAGGTCATCAGCAAAGCGGGTGAACATCAGCAGCCCGGTGTAGTCCCACGAGCGGAACTTGAACTTGACAAACATGCGCGGCCTTCTGAAGAACCCTGGCACTTGCAGATAGTTGTTGGGTCCAGCAAAGGTCATGGGTTTGAGCAGGATGTCACGGCAGGCAAAGTGCATCTTTTTCTACGGAGAAACAGAAGCTAAGCGTCATAATTCACGGCGAAAGAGTTCACAGTGTTGTTGTGAAATGCATTTATTGTAATAACAAAGCCTACCCTTCGAGGAATGCGGATGTCAGGTTCTTCTCTCTTGGCCTTATCAATAATGTTGATGCCATTAATGAAGACATTTTCCAGGCAGCCACGGAAATTCGGTGTAGTGGGGAGGTGAGGCAGGTTTTGCTCAATCACTCCTCCTACATACAGCTATGAGACAAGTATTAGAACAGTCAGTTAGTCTCATTCAATCAATGAGATCAATAAGATCATGAGATCAAGATCTCAGATTCACCAATGTTTATGTAATAATCTTGATATGGTGGTACCTGCGTGTTCAGATCAAGGTGCGTAAATTCCCCTTTACAGATAGCTGTCACGGTCTGACTGTCCACTGTGAAGTTCACCTGTCGGCCGTAGCGCTTGATAGTGACATAGTGCCAGTGTAGATTATCCAGAAGGCTCCCAGCAGTCAGTGTAGTTCGACCATCAACCTTGTGTACAACACTGCTACCTAAAACGAACAAGGAAAGGCACAGGTGGGCTTCTCATTAACGCCTGTAACATAAGACAGGCAACTCGGCTTTAGCTCAGAACTAAGAAAACCTTGCTTTTCTATTATAAAAATGTCACTACCACACGTTGTTTGCCTTATTTTTTCCGACCCAAACAGAAAAGGGTCTCACCAAGGCTGATGTGCAGGTAAAGACGGCCTTTCTTCAGCTCCAAAGTGAAGACGTCTCCTTGAATGCCCTCACTGTGTAACAGCAAACCATCCTGCTCCAAAGTCTTGAAGTTTATGGCGATGTGGTCGTATAGTGTACGGGACCTTTTCTCTGGATACATGTAGACCACGGAGTCATCTCCATTATACTGCAGCACGTAGGAATCTGGAAGAGCAGGCAGATAACGTTGCAAACGTTGGCTTCCAGAAGCTTTTCTTGCATATTTGACAGAAAGTGTTTTAATTAGGTGGTAGTATGAGGAACAAAGTGCTGAGTAATGAGGGGTTTATTATTCAACAGTGACTGAAGACCAGCGTTTTAGATTTTCCATGGATGTGAAACTAGATCAGTAAATCCCTATGCAGCACCCATCAGTCATTTTTACCATAAGCGCAGCCAAAGAGCTCCAGTCTGACACCAATCTTCCCTCCATTCTCTGTGTTCCAGGCCAGAGGCAGCAGACGAATGTGTTTAGCAGTAAAGGCATAATGGAAGACATTCCTCTTCACCTGATAATAATTCCAGTTTCCAGGCAGCGTCTACAAACAGAAGAAGGAGGGAAAGGGTGGAGAGGATTTGAGTCACTGCAACAGTGTCAGTGCCTTATTAAGATACTGGAGAAGAATCAGTGATGAGATTAGTTTTGTCACTGCTGAGAGAAATAATGTCCTGTGGTGTCTTTGTTTCACTGCCAGTGACGATAAAAAAATGTGATGGAACGTCCCATGAATCCAAAAATCAGCCACAAAGATTATGTTTGACTAGTAAATCCCTAACTCATCCCTATTATGGCCCTCGTCCCACCCAAACCATTCTGGCCCAGTAACACTCACAGAGTTGCCTCCTTTCATGATGTACGGCGTCCAGGAGTCTGGTCGGTCTCCATACAGAAGTGTGTACTTGGTGACCCAGTCGTAGGAGTTGAAGGTCCCCTGGGTGGCGATGGCCAGCAGTCGGTACTTTCTACCCAGGTCTACCTGCAGCCATGGCTGTCTGTCTCTGGGGGACGGGGACCAGCCACTGCTGCCTGAGGGGGGAAAGGGTCACGTTGAAGATGAAACAATGATTAAAGTGGCGTCAAGCTAAACATCTTATTAATCCTGTTTCAGAAATAATCTTGAATTTGAGCCGAAACATGCAGCTGGTATAATGTTGGCTTGGCACTGGAGAAGCAAAATTTAAAATGCAACATATTTCTCAGCCCAGCTTAAGAATTTGTGTCCTATTTGTATCCCTGTTTAATTCAGTTTCTGTAAATCTGTGTAAAAGCTTTTTTACAGAGATTTTCTTTGGTTCCTTCACAGAAATCGTTTTGGAAAAAAAAGTAGCTAGTTAGTTTGTTTCTCCCTAAAAAATGTGACATATAATTATTATTGCTGAAAGTCATCTTAGTAATGGACATTTCTCAACGGTGTTTTATTTACTTTTAAAGGACAAACATAGCTAATAATAGAATATAATCCACTATGACCACATTGATAACGGGTGTATTCGTTTCGGATGTTCCAGTGCCAGGTCACAGGTATTGTGTATTATGGCGACACCAACATGATTTACTGGTACTCATAAATAATACGGGGCCGTCACTGACTGCTTTAGTTACAGCACTTTCTAACTGGGATAAGTAGCATTTTCTGCCCTGAGTGAGGTATCAAAAGTGAACATAAAAGGCATAAAATGTTGAACGAGGTCCACGTAATAAAAATGATCTTACCGTAAAGTTTGGCAAAATTTGCAGAGTAAAGGAAGTTGTATCTGGAAGAGGCCAGGAAGGAGGAGGCATAGAGCCCAGACACGAGGGGATCAACACATTCTCCTGCAGCGGGAAAATGGGCGACACCAAGGTCAGGAGTAATTAAAAGAGGACTTCTCTGGGTGGAGCATTCAATCATTGCCAGTCTGAGTGACACTATTGTTTGGATTAACTTATTTCATATGAAAGTGCAGCATGAACACATTTGACTTAGTTTAAATTAAGTTCAATTGTATCACAGTAATGTGTGGTAGCATCTTCATAAGCATGGAGGCTCATAAATTTAATCAACAGTCATCCACACATCTATGTTTATTTTATTGACATCAGAAATAAGAAAGAAAAGTACTGTTTTTGGTTACATTGGGCTGTAAATGCACTTTCCCTTTTCAAAAGAGGACAAAGATGCTCTTGATCTTGTGTTATTGCAGAGACAAAAAAAAAAAAAAAAGTTGCAGCATCACATAAATAAATAAGCCTCCTGGTGCCTGCCTGGTGTGTTATTTTTAGGTACAGTTTTTTTTTTTGTTTTTTTTTTTATTAAACACCTGCGAGAGCAGAAGGTAAAACTGAAACTGGGTTCTGGAGATGTCAGGTTGCTATTCTGCATGTGGTTGAGAGACTGATAGGACCATCGCCCATCTGCTCAGGCTCGTTCTCCAGCCCAGAGCTATTAAAAGTGGCCATAATTCTACCTAATCTTTGTCCTGTAGCAGCTGAGGATAAATGCTCGGTGCCCTCACCTTCAGCTGCAAGAGAAACCCTGTCTCATTCTAAATGCCAAAATACTCTCTTTAATACTCTCCAGAGATTTAACATAGACAGACTAAAAATAGAGACAGATGGGGTTTAGCTTGAAAGAGAAATCAGGTACGTACAAAAAGATCAAATGTTTTAATGTACGTACTGATATGAAATTGTACAAATGAAATGTCTTGTCTCACTTTAATCTTCTTTTACCATTTACAGTTATTGACAGCCAAACAGTTGTTTTTCGTTATTTCACATTTCTGTACGGAAATGAACAGAGATGATGGAGAACAAGAGCAGCCTTAGCGGTGGCGAGAGACCGGAGACATGTGCAGCTTCGGTGTGCAGGCTGCAAACGGATCAAGGTGAGGGAGGACGCGCTGCAGCCTCGTATTTACACTAACTTTGTAACAGAGCACTGTAATCCAAGCAGATCTTTGCAATGAAGGACACAAAACTGTTCTGTCACATGAACTGCAACAGCCATGTTCCTTCATACAGAATGCACAAGCACTTTTCCATCTCATCCAGATGTGTTGAGAGGATATTACGTTATTCACAGAAGCCAGGCGTCTGTCGCCTTCCATGGAAGGACATGCTGCACATTCAGGTAGAAGAAATGTGCTGAGCAAGATAAATGCGACCTTGTTTTTCTGCCTCTGTCTCCTGTCTGATGACGCTCTCTTTTTCATAAAGAAACCCCCGCTATGCTGCAAAAGATCAATAACAGATCCATAGCTGCATTAGTCCTCCTGCTCTCATGTAAACCTACAAAAACATATACAGACGGTCTGTGGTGCAATTAGAGAGGCAACGCTTTTTTGTAGCTGATGGTGTGTATGTTGATTTGTGACGGTAGAAAAGTTTGATATTAAATGTAAAAAAGCAGTTCAAACCCAGACTACAAATATTAACCTAGGCTGATCAGCATCTCAGCCCATCCTTGCAGCAAGACTGTCACGCACTCTGCACCCCTGCCCATTCAGTATTCCACTTCCTTTTCCTCACTCTGACACTTCTCTTCATCTCTATCCCAGCTCAGAAAATCACCATGCTTTCAGGGCATCACAATACCCCAGGATCATCTGGCTGTTTCTTTAATTCCTCTTTGTCGTGGCTTTTCCTTGCTGTAATTATGCAGCAGTAAAGGTGCACCTGAAGCCCATGCTGTGCATCCAGGCTCAAGACTCCTTTTCTTGTGATTCTGCACCTCCCTCTTTTCTCTGCACCACACAGTCTCATTCTCCATTCATCATTCAGGAGCGTTTGACATGAGAGTGGCTCTGAAGGCCTGTAGCACCTTTTCTGCTGAATCATCAGTCTGCTCTGTCTGGGTTGACACATGAGTACAGCTGGTTACATACAGTATTCAGGTAGGCTTCCCTTCAGGTTGTCACAGAGCTGCAAACATGCTGAGGAACCAGTTGAGTGAAAGCATCTGCTGAATGCCAACATTTTATCAAAAAGCATGCAGGAGAACAACACAAAGGGGTTGCAAAACTAAAACATGTGCAGTGAAGGGGTTTAACTAAATAATTCATACCCGGGCAGACATGACAGTGGGTGGTGTCTGAATACAGCCTGGGATATAAAATACCAAACTGTGCCAAACATCAAATTCAAATCAGATTTGAATTCCACTTGCAATGACTGGTATTATTATGTTGGATATTATGAAAGAGCGGTTTATTTAGATAACAATGCTCCTCGCTGAGCCAACAGTCTCCTGCTGTTTGTGCTCTTAGCCGTGACAGAATGCACGAACCTCCGATTTATGAACAGGGATTACACCCTCCTGATTCAAACACACCCAGGCGCCACAGAGCGCATGTCTCAGCCCCACCCAAAGATGGGTCACAGCCTTCTGGGGCCTGACAGTCCATTTCAGTCTGGCAATACTCCACCGTGCACATCCATGCAACAGATATACAGCTGAGTCACCATAAATTATCAGTGGGAACTTTTACAAGCCAAACATAATAAAGGGACCTCCACAGTGATCGAACAAGAAACACAATCGTCAACTGACTGCACTCCTCTCTGTTTCAACAGCATCACAACAGTAAATGATGACAACAATGAAACAGAGCCACTTAATGCACTGTAATCTTAAAGTCATGACTGAATGAAAAATTGGCTGATGAGGAAAGTTATTTATCTTTAATAACATCCATAATATTGAAAATGTAAAACTATAAACCTGGCTGAACTTTTGTTTCACTGAAATGAAATGAAGGTTGACTATTCACTGATTCAGTAATTGGCTCCATATTATTTGTTAACCAGGAACATCTATTGCCTGTAATATGAACCATCCCACATTCCATATTCCAAGATGCCCCAAAGTCACATGACAGCTTCATCCCTCAGTCCCAAACTTATGAGTCCAGGAAAACCCTCTGAGGTCATCCAGAGCCTGACATCACATAGACATCTTCTCAGTAAGCTTTCAAACTCTATGATGGATGGATTGACAACCTTTTCTTTCACCCTCTACCAACAAAAAAATCCTCACCTAATTCGTCCAACTAATTCTACCTCATGTCCGCTTCAGTGGTTTTGTAGTGGGAAATTATTTCCTTTACATGCAAACGCAGAGTGCGTGTCTTCATAGACAGGTGATGGGAATGCAAGCCTCACCAAAAAAAAAAAAAAAAAAGTACTGCAGTGGGCTGGTCCTGGGAAGGACTGAGCCCTGGTTTCGCAACAGTAAAAATGTGTTGAGCAGATTTTCAGCAACAATATAGACAGTCCGTCTCCATAAATTCTGGTGACAGTTATTTTAGAAACAATAAAATCCATGCCGTGCTTCGTCAATGAGTACAGTGCCGAGCCTGCACGCTGCAGAAACTTGCGTACTGGCTGGGAGAAAGCACTGCAATGCAGTCCAGTGCGAGCGGGACCACCGTGCGCACCCTCTGCAGGACCGACGCGGTTTGCTTCTGCACTTTTCGGTGTTATTCCGCAAACCACTGCTATGAAACTGCAATAAGGCCAACAAGCCACGAAAACAAAATGATCCATATTTGAACACTATGCCTGGTTATATCGCAGCGTGTGTTGCCCTTGAAACATCCCAGCATCTTCGGCTACATTTTACCCTCCGGGTACTCGGATAATTTTCACCTTTTCGGCTTCGGAATGTCATCAATAACTTTTTTTTTTTTCAAACATATTAGCCGAGAGAAAACCATTTACACATAATAAATATATCTATACTCTAAAATGAGTCTATTTTAATAATATTTTAGCAAATCATAAGAGATGAATAATTGCTGCTTCACAAGACTTACGTGATGAGCAATGTTGAAAACCCAAAATCAAGAGGCATATGCTCAGTATTTTGCCAGTCATCCTTCACTTAGAGCACGTTTCTCCACATAGACTATGTTAATTAGATCGAAGATTCCTCTGCAGCATCCTTTCACACCCCCTTTGGCCCAACTTTAACTCGCGCAGCTCCAACTCCTCTTCCCGGGATCTTGAGCAGCCTCTATCGGGGCGGGGACGCGCATCGGATGCTGGTGCTGATGTTGGGCTTCGCCGAGAGCGCGCTCTTCTCCTTTTATATCCTTTTAAATTGTCTAGTTTACATGATCTGTAATGCTCTGGCTCCTGCGTGCGACATATCCATACATGTGACGAACGAGCAGCAGAGGTTTACAGGCTAGCTGACAGTAGGATTGTTTTGCGTCCTTCCCGCTGGAGTCAGGGTTTCAGATGCAGAGGATGCAGAATAGGAGAAAAGGGGGAAAGTTTTCAAGTCCGCTGCAGATTGATAGCATTTTTCCAGAAGGCTTCAGAATTATACTGAATAACTCTCAATATCCGTGTTAGAGTCGTAGTGCCAGTCAATGATTTTTCTGTTGGGGCTTTGAAATGAAAAAAAATCCTTTTTGTTTTTATCGCCTCTTGCAGCTCCTTTTCTTTTTTTCTTTTTTCTTTTTTTTTTAGCTACAAACAGCACAAGTGTGCATTGCAGTGGTGAGGAGACAGTTAAGACATCTTCAGTCCAGGATTTCAGATCTGAATTTATCCCAAAAGTAAGTTAGAAGTCCTGAATATCCGTTGAGTGCAGCAAAACCTCAGAGAATGGCAGTCTGACCACCTGGCTGAAGAATCCTGCTGGCTGCCTGTTTGACTTTGTCCAGGTATCAGCTCCCGTGCCAGGGGAGTATGCCCACATCAAAAATGGTTACAGGATGGGGATGCCAGTTGTGCCTGAACTCGGAAACATCCCCAGCAGACACACACATGGAATGACATGGGGGTGGAGTGAAGCAAAGACGGATTTGTAGCAACGGGCGACACACTGACCACAGAATAAAAAAGGCTTTGGGATTAAGAAGTGGATTTACGGGATGGAATTTGTGTCAGTGATAATGTGAGATTGAATGCTTGGGCCAGTGTGGGATTTGCAGTTTTCAATCAAATCAGATTGTCAGATTGTAAGCTCTCTGCCATTGACTTCCTCACAGAAATAGCACAATAGCGTAAAGTTATCATTTGAAGAAGTATGATGAAAAACAGGGGAAATGTCAAGCAGAAATGAAGTTACATATCAGCAGGGAAAACTGGCTTCACATTGGCATAAAGAGTTTATTTAACTGAAAAGAGACAGATTCAAAAGTAACTGGGTGATGCACTTCATTTAAATCACAACGTAAACTGTTAAATTCCTAAATCCCCAATTATTATGTCCTGTGTTTATGTCATACCATGCTCGTATTTGGAGAAAGAACAAGATTCAAAAGTCCAACAAGCATCAACATATCGATAGTTATATAGATTTGTACATATGCTACCCCCCCCCCCCCACTGTTTTTTCAGTGAGTCATAAACTGCATGTCAAATAATATCAGAGTGAAGGTCATTCAGTATGAGGACACATCTGTACATCTGCACCGTACCTTGAATCGCCATCTGCTTCGCTTATGACTCTTTACGTTTGACCTTGTGGTAACTATAGAGGTTTGTTTAGACCACTAATACCAACTGGCATGGGTCAAATAACTCTTTTGGTAATTATCAAACATTGACAGTGATCAACTGATTAATATGAACAAATAGTGTGCAGTAATTGTTCAATTAAAACTGATCAGTATTCAGAGAAAAATATTACTAAGCAAAATTTATTTTCTTTTCTCTGAAATTTTAATTTATGTAGTATAAATTATAATAAACTTCTTTGTTCTTTATATTTTCATGATTTATATTATACGACACTTTCAATAGTAATTTTAAATGTATTTTTGTCAAGAGTGATTCAGAATAGAAGAAGGATAGCAAAATAGGAGTAAAAAAAACTTATATAAACATATATCTAACATCATATAATTCATAACTTAATCATACCATGCACTTGAATTTGAGACGAGTTTGTGTTTTTAAGGAACAACCACTTCCGGGAGAGCAAAATAAAAAACAGCTGTTATTCGCAAAAGTCACCGCTAGATGTCAGGCGAGGCTCGCGCTTGGATCTGCTTCTGTCGCTTCGTAGGAGTCTGGGTAAAAGTTTATTCAATCATTTTTGCTTTTATTTTGCGGTCTTAAATTGTGTCTTATCCATATAAAAAGCAACATGTATTAATATAAATGAATGGTCCTAAAATAATGGCATTCTTTACACCATATTAACAGCATAATAATGTTCAGAAACTGTTGATATGTACTAAGATATGTCTGCTACAGTTTTCCTGCTCATGTGATTTTGTATTAATTGACACACACAACAAAAAACTACATGTGCTTTTATGTCCTTCTGCTGTCTTTTAACAACATGGTGGTGGGGGGGGGGGGGTCAGATTTTACTGAGGTCTACCCATATTAACACTTTGAATTTTCCATAGTGGTACCATGCCATGCTGGATCACATGATCCAACAGACAGAAATACACAGTCAGAGTCACAAACACACAGATACACAGGTACACCCACACTCACGATTAAGAGTCCTCATTCGGGTCTAATTGTTTCCAAGAGATAATTTTGCTGATGTGTTAACATGGATGAGTGCTAATTGTCATGAAGATGGATGAAGGGATCTTTGAAGGTTTTGCATGGTGAACACAAAACAGACGCGCACATTGTTGATGGTGGCTGGTTTAAATATAAATGCTAGAAAGTGAAGAATTCAGCAAGATTATGATGAGACAGGTGTCTCTGCTGGTCCCCACCTACGGGAACCTGATGTCGCTGAATCCTTGTGGCAGTAAGCAGGCCTGTTAGAGCAGCCTCACCTCAGGTGTCCATTCACCGTGATGACCTCCTGTTACACAGGAAGCTGAAAATAAAACCAGCAGAAGATGTGTGAGCTGGTATCCCATCTCTGAAGATACCCTAGACAGCTGCTACGACCTATTTGTCTGCTTACACTGCAAAGCAGACCCACCATCCACCCATCCTTACAGAGATGCAGCCACACACGTCACTGCAGCTGATCGTCTGCACAGGTTTTCAGAGTTGATTCATGTGCAGGAGAGGTACAGCAGGAACAAAACAACATTACCACAAAGACAGTCACTCAGACACCTGTGTCAAGAGTAAATACAGACAACAGCTGCTGGAGATGTATGGAGCTGAGACACTTTTGTTTTTAATGTTTGCTGCCAACATAAGTACACATACATAAAAGTTCATAGGCGCAGCCAGAGTCACTCACACACACACACGCACACACACACCACGAGATTGTGTTTTCCTTGCGCAGCAATCAAGCCACAGTAATTTAGTCTGCTTCCTAGTTTGTTTGCCCACTATCTTCTCCCTTTTGTTGGTCTGCCTTGGGCTTTGTTTGAGGTAATCTGCTGATCCGAGCTAGTGACAGTTGCAGCTGGGAGGATGATGAGTGAAGATGAAAAGGGCTGCGGCAAGTAACAGAATATGACAGCCGTCAGGTGGAGTAAACAGAAATGTGTCCACATTGGTGTTCACAAAGTGACAGTTGGAACAGTTCTCTTCACATTTGGATTAAAGTATAAAACTTAAAATAGTTAGGTGACTGTCACATGGTTTAAGGCCTAATTTTCTTAAAAGTTCTCCTGAGCTCTTTCTGCATTGCACTTTGCTCTGCATATGACACTTTGAAATAACTGGCTAGACGTGCAAACTGTATCCTTCCCCTCCCCAGATCAGTTCCTTGGAGTTAAGCTCCAGTAAAGTACCTTTGGCAGGGGAGTTACAGAACAGCTTGTCCCTTCAATGCTGGGCCCCACTCCACTTACAGCCTGCAGGTGGAGTGGGGGTTGGAGCACTTGATGGGCAGCTAATGGAATGGAGGGCTTTTCCTCCAAGAGTTTCTAATGCATGAAATATTCAGTGCTAAAACCTTTGCCATCAGTGAACAAGAAAGAAAGATCCTGCTTCTTAAGACCAGCGTCTGGATGTGTTTCCTCTATTTAAAAGAGAGAAGGCGGCACATCAGTTAGTTACCAGAATAGAAATTGTTCCCACTGATGAACTATTAGAAAACGAGGTCAGCCACAGGCCAGACCCGTGGGGAGATTGTGGTGTACAGTGAGTGTTTTGGGGGGGTGGGGCTGGAGGGGTGCGGAAATAAAATACAGCCCTGCTCCTCCGAGCAGGGTTCACCCTCTCTTGATGTTGCTCTTGGAGGTCACAGCACCTGGCAACTGCCTGGATCAAACCCTGACGGAAACGTGAGACAACAGACAGGCAGACACACACACACACACACACACAACTACACACACACACACACACACACACACACACAACTACACACACACACACACACACTCACACACACACACAACTACACACACACACACACACACACACACACACAACTACACACACACACACTCAACTACACACACAACTACACACACACACTCACACACACACACACACACACATACACACACAACTACACTCACACACACACACACTCACACACACACACACACACACATACACACACACACACACACACAACTACACACACACACACTCAACTACACACACAACTACACACACACACACACACACACACACACATACACACACAACTACACTCACACACACACACACACACACACACATACACACACATACACACACACACACACAACTACACACACACACACACTCAACTACACACACACCACGCAACTACACGCACACAACTACACACACACAACTACACACAACTACACACACACAAACAACTACACACAACTACACATAACTACACACACACTCACAACTACACACAACTACACACACACAACTACACACACACATGTAACTACACGCACACAACTACACACAACTACACAAACACACACACAACTAGACACAACGACACACAACTACACACACACACACAACTACACACACAACAACACAGACAAAACGACGCACAACTACACACACAAACACCCAACTACACACACACCCCTTACACTCACACACACATTACACACACACAACTACACACACACACACATTACACACACACAACTACACACACACACACACACAACTATACACACAACTACACACAACTACACACACACACACAACTACACGCACACACACACAACTACACGCACACACATGTAGTGACATGCATTTTCTTGAACCAGATTTTGAGGATCAAAATGATTATAAACCAAGATAAAGATATTTGAGGATATTTAAATTAACTTAAGCTAAAATATTTGGAACATTAATATACCAGGGCATTTACAAACTAATGCAAAAGGTTTCTCTTTGACTTGTTGTTCAGAGTTTTGAACTAGTATAAATAATCTAGAATAATGTTCTCTCCCTGTGTGTTCTTAATGAAAAAAAATGGAAACACATAAACAAACTCCTTTTCTAGATATAACAAAGTGTAGACTTGCAACTAAAATGATTAGGGTACAAAAAAATATATAACAAGATAAGCAACTTTCAAATAAAAAAAAAAAAACAACCTCCCATCGATTTGAAGTTGAGCTTTTGGCTGTGTTGATTCCTGCTTTGAAAAGTCATGTTTACAATAGCTGTTTGAAGTGTGGAGGAACACACGAATGCCTGATTTTGTTTTGAGGTGGGTTTTTCTGTAGAGGCACCCAGACATGTACTTTTACACTGAACCAAAGGGAAATAGCTTTACTCAGTTGCTCTATGAAAGGTTGCTGCCCAAACTGAGGTAAAGCAGTGGGCACTTTTTCCAGATTCAGTAATTATACTGCTTGTACTGCTAAGAACTACTCTCAAGGCTGATATCTAAACACAGGAAACAAGCACAAGACCGTGCACAAACACACATGGCTAGACTCGTTCACAAACGGGGGACTGTTTAAAAGTGATACTGCAAATCTTTTTTCACTCGGCCATCTCTGAGGAGCCCTCCTTGGTGGCCCTTAATCACTTTTACTATGTACGTATAAATCCACACACTCTGTTGTGCATGCGTATACCCATGTCTATGAAATAATGCACATGTTTGCACATGTTTGCATGCACACAAGCACATGAGAAATTGCAAGCACTCAGGGACACGACTAATTCTGCACAGGTTCGGACTATTGCAACGTGTTGTCAATTCTGCATTGAGTGTACTTTCACACACTCAGCATCCTAAAAATAGATGAAGGACTCTGGCTCTCTGCCCAGCCTCTCTAACTGTCAATACATTATCTTCTCCCTCACTCTGACATTCAGAGTTTAACCAGCATTACCACAACCAGCGACAACACTGACCCACAAATACTCGCGTACAATCTTTCTGGAACCAACCTGACGCACGTTGCAAGATTATTTCGTTTATTAATATTAGGACAACTCTAACTGAAAAATGTAATGGTGTTTGTAAAGTTAAGTAACGTTAAACTGTAGAACAGGTATACAAGTGTCTAGGAAATGTTATCAGCTCCTCTTTGATGTGAAAATACCAGACAATATGGAGGCATATCTCAACTGTTTGTTTGCATTGTCAATTGTTGAGTCTGTTCTACAAGTTGTAGTCTAAGCTCTCCTGGCTGCTTATCTGCTCCGGTTTACTATTGATCCTTATCAATCCCATATCTTTTTCTGCTGATTGTTGCTGTGGACTCCTCCTCTCTTTGCTTTTGATAACAGTATGTGATAACAAGGGTTTCTGGCTTTGTGTCTGCTCTTATTTTCACTTTATGCTAAGGAATCCAAGATTTCCAAATTCCAGTAGCGGGCTGATAACGATCCAGAGTTTTCAAAGACTGTGTCACTGCAGTCGTTGATGGGCTTTTTGTTTAAAAATATGTATGCGCAAAGTTTTTGCCCACATACCCCAATTGTTACATGGTACAACATAATTAAATAATGGTCTGTGTCACTCTAGTTTCCAGACTCAGAATAATATACAGTCAATAACGAGTCCAAGGAGCAATGGTCCTCACAGTAAATGCCTCAAGTATAAAGTATCACCAAGTCTCAAAATCTGAGAGGCCTCGTCGCAACACATTATTCATAAGTCCTGCGGGCAGCTGATGTATTGACATGCTGTGTGTACCAAAGTCTGGAATGAAGCAGAAGAAACACGGATTTGGGGAGTCAACTCTAGGACAATAAAAGGTTTCCCCTTGGTTGGATTGTAGGTGATACCATGCTGATGCAGCTTCGGGTCAAATAGTGTCGGTACTTTAAAAGCTTTATAGTAGATGGATCTCATCACATGGACTGACAGCCGTCACACAGCAGTCCTCTGTTCACTAACATATAGCATAAACTTTGGCTGGACCTAAACTCACTAGACTGGTGATAATAGGGGCGTTGCCGCAGCAGGATGAGGGTTAGGTTCAATGCTGAGCACAGCGGGGGAGGAAGTCCTGTCTGAGTCATGGCTGAGGGTCACGGGGGCCTGGTTCCTCTCCTAAATCTCTAATTTGGGACTGTGAGATAAACTTTCACCTTGGACATGACTTCTATAGAGAAGCTGCATCAGGAAAGAAAGAACAGTTTCTAAAGCCAATGGTGGATAAATGTACAAAACCTTTATGGCAGAAACATATGCAGTACTCAATCATCCACCAGAGAATACACAAAAAAAAACACAAAAAAAAAACAGAGCAACCACCCAAAAGTAAACCATGCACGCAGCTTTTGGGCAGTCCACCCAGACTTCACATCCTTCTCTGTTGACAATCACTTTGGTTCACCAACATAAGAGTCTGGCTGTGATGCGGGCTGCTGTGAAACTGGATCCTCCAGGCAGAGACTCGGGCAGGAGACGGAGAAGTGCAGAAAAAAGGAGAGTGGATGGGAGCAGCACGTCACTCCTCTGTCTCTGATCAAACTGACATGGTCAATTTGTGTGTACTATATGTCTCTGCTGGAGACGCTACGTGCCAACTTCAACAGACTGTGTTATAAGGAATCATGGACAGGAAGCGCAAGGGGGGTGGAGGAAGTTTTGCTCCACAGTGAAAGAAATGTTTTTTGAAGGCAAAAGAATTGTGTGGTTTCATTGCGTATGCAAGAATCACGATTCTCAACACTCTGTTACAGCAAAATCCCACGCTCAGCTGCAACATCCCGTCACGTTATGAGTCTTCAGTAAATGCACATTTATGCCAGATTCACACTTCCCTGTTCCCCGTCTTGAGACCAGCAGCCAGCCTGTCTTGTGTTCAACCAAACCATTTGGTCTACTCCTGATCTGGTACCTCACCCTGACACAGTGTATCAGGTTATCTTGCGCGTATCCAAACGTGTGTGTGTGTGTGTGTGTGTGTGTGTGTGTGTGTGTGTGTGTGTGTGTGTGTGTGTGTGTGTGTGTGTGTGTGTGTGTGTGTGTGTGCTAATAAAGAATCATGTGTCAACCACTAGAAGGCGAGACGAGAGAAACAGAGGAGGGGGTAGAGGAAGACAGTGAATGAGGCTGAAAGATTGGGACAAAGTCTGTAAGAGAAACTAAAATGCAGCTGTTTCTCCAGGTGCTTCATTTGGCACGAAACCGTCTAAAAGTCTTCAAGGGGAATGAGGTTTATTGATCTTTGAGGATTATAATGATAGACTTTTGCTCCATGTACTGACTTCAGCTTTTTGAGAAACCATATATGGAGGGAGGGCTATTCTTTCTTTCTTTTTTTTTTTTTTTAACTTTACTAGTGTGGGCTGAGGGAGTGAACTCTAAAAATAAAACACATGTTCCTCCAGGTCTGTGGGAGCAGGGGCCCCAAGCGTATTGTTTTGGAATATGGGGGAGGACAGGGAGGATCTGGCTTGGAGAGAGATGTAGAGACAGAAAGTGCCTCGTGTAGTTTCAACAGGACGACTCTGGAAATCATCTCAAATGCCAACTGATGCGTTCATACGTGCACCATAATTTATAGCTACACGTTTTTTAAGAGATCTGAATCAAGGTCAGCTCACAGTGTTTTAATTTCATCGATTCATGTGACTTGGAAATTCCCATCTGTGATATGGTGAGAGGTGGCCATCACCTTTCTGAAAAGGAACTTCCACGAGTCTCTTCACTGGTTTAACCTCTCAATGGACTGAGAGCTGAGGGCTCCTCTTGGTGAGGAATGAGTTAAAGCCAGCTGACTGAGATGTGTGGGGGGAGTCTGCTCAGAGTGGAGAAGGGAAATGAAGGGATGTTAAGGAAGAAATAAGCATAAGATCTGATGGGGCTGGTTTAGTCACGTGTTTGGACTTAGTGTCAGTCCACCTAACTCCTACTGCTGCATCTTTGCAGACTGCTTATAAGAACAGGAGAAGCAAACAGGGGAGGGAAGTGTGTATTCCCCTGAAAACAAAGAAGCAAAGGCAATAACAGTAAAACAACACGACACAATAAAAACAAGTGTGTGAGAGCTTCTAATAATACTAGTTATATAAATCCACTACAATGATCTCCTCCACCTGTTTGCTTCTCTATTTCCTCTTGATGATCAAAGCAGTATATTAAGTCAGGTAAAGACGTGTTTTTTTAATGAAAATACTGTATACTTTCATTGAGAATCTTTGGTATAAGGCCACGCTGATGAATCCATGCACTTGTGGCACCAACATCTCAAGATGGAAACCCCAGCAAATACAGGACTAATCTTCATTTCCATGAACACTGACCACAAAGATATTTTAGTTTATACTTATGAATTATGGGGTTGGATGATAGAAAAATGAAGCACTTTGGTTATAGAGCAAAGTTGTATTTCCATTACATTAATTGTGCTGATTATGACTATCTGAATGTGTTATTTAAAGTAGGTAATTTCTTTATATATTATAGGTTCTTTCAAAATAAAAAAGGACAAAGGACAGAACATTTGAATACTACAGACAGCAGATTAATGCATACTCAGAAGGATTTATCATGATGTGGTAAATATTGTGGGAGGGAAGAAAGGCGTGTCTTGTGGCCTGTCGGTGCGGGGAGTGTCTGCGATCAGCCAATCGCACGTTAAACCTGAGGTGAGTGGGTGTGGCATCCCCGTCCACACAATCCTGACCCAGCTGCTGCTGCACGCTTTTGTTCAAACTGTGAAGGCAGTCTGTCAAGAGCAGAGCTTCCCTTTCATCTGACTTAATAAATGTTCGTAGAACACCGTCCCGTCAAATTCAGCTGGGCGTAGTGTGAACGGACAGTTCGGGAGTGGGGATTAGTTTAGTTTTCTTTTTTTGTTTTTTGTCGTTGTTGCGTGTCGGTCGTGTGAACTTTAAAATAGGGCAAGTGTTGTGAACTAAGCAGCTGGACTCCAGGATAAGAGGGGAATCCTTGAACCACTTATCTTGATTGTTGCGTTGGAGTATGGCTGTTGCCGTATACAGTTTAAGAGACATCGTATATTTTGTTTAACAGGAAGGAGATTATAAGCTTATGCTTTCCTCCATCATCCTCGTTGGACACCTATGGAGAGGGCACACTGCATGCTCTCACGCAGCTCTTGGACCCGTTTGCGGCGTGGATGTTGAATCCACCGACCTGGATAGCGGAAAACGACCACTTAACCTAATTTGAATGCCTTTGCAAGGAGTTTGCTGGTTTTTTTGCTGCAGGCAGGACTTCAGTTTGCTGGGACGGGACTATGGGGAGAAAGAGGAGGAAGAATCTTTTGAATTGCGCAACAAGGAGGATTTGACTCCCAATGGACGGGTAAAAACTCTCCACCTGCACTCTTAAATATTTCCTGTGCATGAATACTTGGATAAATGCAAGTCGAAGATTTACATATTTAATTTTTAAAAGACAGTAGAAGAGTTCTATTAAATACTTCTCTTTTTTTTTTGTTGTTGTTGTCTGGCACGCGTATATTTGTAAGGGGTATAAAATGTTGAAAGAGTTAAACTTAAAGACCTTGATTTGAAAATGATTAGTCATCAAAAGCAAATATTGAAACATCAAGGTGTGATAAGAAAGCATTACTCTTAAGGTTGGGTCTGAAGTGGGAAACACAGATTAACTGTTAACATGCAGGAATCATTGGCTTGAACAGTGCAAAACTCCTTCATACTATGTGGGAGGCAGTGCATTGCTGCCTAGTTTGATTTTCAGGTTTGCATGGCCTCTGAAGCCTGGGCAACATTGAGCAATCTCACGCACATGCTCTGATGCAAGCTGTAAAACTCTGCGAGTTGAACTGATCCTGTGTATTTGGCCCTCCATCCGCTCAATTGCAAGTAAGACTGTGGCCTTGTCTCCTCTGTAATGTTAGTCATCTGATCAGGCACAGAGAGTTCAGCATTGTCCACCCACTTGTGAGGGGGCATTGTTGCCTCCAAATGAGGTAGGCTCTTTCTGTATAACCCTCCATGCATCTGTTTATGCACAGTGTTTAAAAAAAAAAAAAAGAACCCTTAAACATTTATCAGGATCTTTTAAATGTCCATACTCACTATTTTAGGACCAGCTTTTAATCATTTTTTTGGCCTTCTGTGCAAGTCAGCAATTTCATGTATTTTGACCTGCTGAGATAAAGCTATGCAAATGAAAGTAATACCACCCACAGTCAACTTGCATATCCTGCTTTTCTATTTACTGGCCCTTTTGTGCATTTGTAGCCAACCAGTACAACACGACAGAGATTTGCATGAAAACGTTCAGCACAGATAAGTTTACACAGTTACTGTCTCAACAGAAGTCCAACAGCAAGAACCCCCCCTCCCCAGATAAAAGCAACATCTGTTGCTCAGGGTTATCCAGTGAGGTGTTGGTTTAGTAGCACACATATCTTGCTTATGATGTACCATCTGGATGCCTATTGGTGGTCACATGAACCAACTGTGCTCCATATCTGCACTCAATACTAGATCATTGCAGCATGTCCCTATGGAGATGGCCTTATAAAGTCACTCACAGGCCTTTTCCTTCTGAATGTCCTGGATCTTTTTTTTTTCTTTGTAAAAATGCACCCTGTATTCTTTTTGCTGGCTTCAGGTTGTTTTTTTTGTTTTTTATTGAACTCTAGATTGTTTATAGAAGAACAGCCATTATTAAATAACTTTGAATTTGTTTCCTTTCTGAAAAAAGATAAAGATAAAAATCTGCATTGCCTGATTTAACTCTCATGGCATAGCCCAATGAAATCTTAGAACCCACTCAGTCATAAAAGTCTTTTAAACATGTATTGTTTTTTTGGGCTATAGTAGATCCCCGATAAACATCTCAACTTATGCGAGCAGGTGTGTGGCCAAATAGTGGATGGAACTGGAAAAACTTGTAATAAAGTCTAATGATGTTTAGCTTTGTTAGTCATCAGTTTTCAATCACTGCAAATGCCAAACCTGCTGAACCCAGTGCTTTAGAGTCAAATCTGAGAGGCTAAAACAGCCTGCTTTGATGAAATATCTCATGAAGTTATGCTGCATGTTATTACTCAGTTTTGTTTTGTGTATATCGTTACACACTTCCCTGTGCATGTACCAACAATTTTGCGTGCCATTAAAGTTGTAAAACAACTCATAAAAACCCTGAAATGCATAGAAATAAAACGGCATGGCATGCATCTTAACTGGCAGATTTTTATATTCTGTATCAAGAGATTGTGTTTGTTGACATGCAGATTTACTGGAATATAGCAAAGGTAGTAATAGTGTATCATTGTGCCAATGCAAGTCTGAATTATCAGCCTCAAAATCAGTTTTGTTCGTGCTGAATTAAGTAAAAATGTGTCCAAATACTGAGAATGCCCTGTTGATATGCGCCCAGAAATATAAATATGGATGGTTTTGTCTGAAGTTATAAAATGACCAGTTGCTGTATTAATCTTTGTGATATTTATCTCTATCTTCGTCATGTGGCCTGTTAGCTTTATCAGATTACTTCTTAATAGAAGAGACCACTTTATTGGCTTTGGTAATTAAATGTGTTTTTGTCAAGTAACCAAAGGCAATGAGCCACCCTCTTGGTGCAACAAGGCTTATTTCCTAATGATAAATACAGCAAAGTGTAATGGAGGTCTTGATTATTGATTCTTTGATGCGCAGAGTCAATTGATCTACTTCAGGAAATCCTGTTTCCTCTTGATTTGTGACACTGATTAGTGATGGACATTGCAGCTCTGCATCGATAGCTCATGCTTAGTCAGTAATTAAGGACATGACTGAACCACTCTACGCTAATATCATCAGCTGAACAATCCAAGCCATCATAAACTGCTGCGCCTGCTCAGAATATGTAGATCTAATTTAGCTTTCCATGAAGTCAGTAGACGGGATGGGGAAGGATAGAGGGTTAAAGATGGACTGCAATGGTTCCCAAGGAAATCCCTCAGGGAAAGGTTCCATCACGGGCTTGTTGGTTCAAAACCTTGACGAGGAAGATTTTCAGGCAGCAGGTCAAACCTACGCCGGTTCATGTATGCGAGTTACTCCTTTGGGCTTTGTGACACTCAAACGCTCCATTTAGTAGGCCTCCTTTCAGGGGTGACCACAGTGACCCACAAAAACCGGTGGATTCTCTCTCCTCACGGTGCCCAAAATCCTCACCACAAGCAGCATCGTTTGCCAACACGCTGCCAGAGAATACTGCGATGCGTGGCATCCATATTACCAAAGCCATGGGGGACTAGCTGTTCTTTGCCAGGACTCTCCGTACTGAAGTTGAAAATATGAGTCAGAGTTGACATTTGTGTAGGTTTGGCCCTTAAGAGCACAGGGCCGTGTCAAAACCTTTCCCCTTCATGTTTACAGTCCTAATTCAAAGAAACTGCTCTTCAACAGCTGCCCAAACAGTCACTCTGAGCTGAATGCCTCCACTGTTGGGACAGCTTGGCACTAATTTTAGGACAGGACGTCTGTCATTCACTCTCTGTTCTATGTTTCCTTTTGAAACTTTTCTTCAGTTTGTAACATTAAGTCATATATCCCAATAAAATACTGCCACAGACCTGGGCAGTTCTGAGTCTGGATTAGAGCGCAGCAGCACATCCTGTTGCTTGGAACAATCCTGCACAGTCCAGCTTTGGTGAAACTGGGTCCCATCAACCGTCAGTGCTGCCCTCTGCCTTCAGAGGTGTCACAGTACGCTGGTTTATATTTGGTTTCCGTTGCGTCTCTGCCTCACCACCTCCAGGCCACACATCTGGTCTTCAGGCCGATACTAGCTGGGCCCAAGCATTTCCTCTTGGTTACTCAGCCTCCCGGGAGAGCTGAAGGGGGAGAGAGAGCAAGAGAGAAGACTGGGAAAAGCGAGAGCGGAAGTCGGCTACGGAATGAACACATCACAGCATCTTTCCCTCCACGCTCCGCTCCAGTCTGGAGTGATTCATCCACTGCCCGTCCAAAGGGAAATCTTTTGCCAAGGCTCTGGATCGCACGCTATCCTTGTTCCTCATCCCACAGCCCATTAACTCTATTGGATTCCTATTTTTCTGTAAATTGTCACGTTTCATGGCGACTTAGTCAAAATATTCCAACCATATCTACCTGACACGTTAGTTTGTGTTAGTCATCTAATTAAATTTATATTCATTAATTTCAGCTTGTCTGTTGTTGAGGATTGTGATTTAGATTAGTTTTTTTTGGGCATGGCTGGCCGAGGTTTCTTCTCTGTTGGCTTTGCTACATCATTTAATTCATGGTTTGAGGAAGGGGTTGGGAAATGCCGCATACACTCCGTTTCATTCTAAAGTCACTTTCTGACACAGTTCACCTATTCTTGCATGTCTGGTTTGGTATTTACTGTACCTCCCCGGAGTTAAACATTAATGAGATTTCATTATCCAAACCCTAATCTTTTCTTCATTTGCCTCAGAGTTCATGTGCCTTTTTTGTTTTTAAATATATCAGAAATTACACACAGCCCAATAAATTTGCAGTTAGTTGTTATTTTTGAGGCATGCAAAAAGAAGCGGTAGACTGTTTCTGCTGGGCAATGGCTATACTTAGGATAGTTTGCCCAGTAGTAAAGTGTGGTGTGTGTGAACTGTGAAGCGCCCAGCCCTGACCTGGATAGTGTTTCAGGTAGGCCGACTAGGGCCGGGGCAGCCACGGGAGCAGGCTCAAGGCTGTGGTTCACAGAGACAACAATCTAAGCCACGGGGACACACAGCGCTGCTCTGCACACCGGGGGGAATCAGCCCAGACTGCACACAGGCGAGCTCTGATGTCGGACTGTGTTTTCCAAGGTCAGGGCGGGAATCTGGGGGCTAAAGTGCTGTGAAAGGAAACATCCTCTACTGTCTCCTGCTCAACAGGGAAGCCCCCAGGATGAAAAGTCTGCTGTTCGACCTGTAAAATTAGCTTTTGAATATTCTCCAATGGAATTGCTGCAATAATTTCAGAGCCCGAGTAATACTAATATTCCTGTAATAATATGTTATTAATAATGAGGAGCTGCTTTCCTCATGTGTAACTTGTAATTAAGAGCTGTGGTTCTGGCCATGACCTACGTATCATTATTACACCAAACGTCGAACTAAAATAAAAGTGTTGTTTACATATATTCCCTCTGGAGTCTCTTAGTCAAGCAAACGGCCTTTCTCCATCAACTTCCGGACAGAAAAGATGAAGGCGAGTGTTGCTGTTATCAGGGCAGTTCTGAAGCAGGGATATTTATACTTTAACCTTCTTTGAGAAATGGCCAACCTGAATTAAAGCATTATTGGGTGTGAAGATTAAGTTCCACACAGCTTCAAAACAAAAGACCCCTCTGTTCTGAGCTTTTTCTCTAAATTAGCCTGTTTTGCATGCCATATTTCTCTCCACCAGCTTACTACTTGCAAGTGAAAGCCAAGCATTACAGGAACGGTGCAGCTATGTGCTCCGGCTGCCAAGAACAACTGCATGCTCAACTTTAACATGGCCACTAAAGGCAAACCTTTGAGAGATCCCTCCAACCTGTGGATAGTTATATGGATAGATTACTTTTTGTGCCTCATTATCTTCTATTTACCATTTTTTTTCTCTCTTCTGTTAACAGACTCCAGCTGAGGTGATCGTTTCTCAGCCAACTTGTACAACCAATGGAACAAATGGGTAAGGAAGGAGAAAATCAATTTCCCCTCTTTAAAAAAAAAAAAAGGAAATAATAGTTCCCTCTTTACTTGTGCACTTCCTCTGAGTGCTGGCGGTTTCTGTATTTGTCCTTAGGCAGGCACAGTTGTCAGCGCTTGATTTTTTTTTTTTTTTCTTTTTCACTTCCTCTCCAGCAGCTCATGAGATTCTTCTCATGTTTTGGTATAAAGCGGACAGATTTGTTAGATGTCACCAGTTAAACGTCTTCACTGTTCAAGCTTCTCAGTTCAGGGACTACCCGTCTGCCATTCAGGCTGCATTTGTCAATAATTTCTTGTCCTGAACCGAGATGATTATGACTAATATCATTCTAACCAGCCTCCGCATAAATAAATCACATTACTTGGACAGTTCAAAGGCTGTTGGCCCAAGCGATTGGCTACAAGGATCCTTTATGCGTCCCGCCAAATAATAAAATTCAGATTGTCACGTGGTTTACATGTGAATGCTGGTGACACTGAAGAGGAGTGATTCATCAAGGGATTTATCCAGACTTTTAGTGCATGGCTCTGATCTCAGTCAGTGATCTAGCCATTCTCTGCTTCACCCTATCTCTGGCATCATGCCCTTATCACCCCACCCCACCCCTCCCTGTCCCCCTTATCCACCCCTTGTCCCCCCCATCCCTGTTCCTGCATCCACAATCTTTTACTGTACATCTGCTGACTAACTGGCAATGAGTCACAAAGCTCAACGTGCTGGACTATCTCGCGCCAATGAATAGACCAGCGTCTGCGACGGCTCTCTGAGAGAAGAGCAGCCGTTGGTAGCTGGAAGTTGGAAGGTGAGCTGAAGCAGGGCTATTTTGCAGCAGTCACACACACACACACACACACACAGACGACATGTTGTTTCTGGAGACAAAAAAAGGAAGGGGAAGATGTGAAGACTGGACTGCGTGACTCAGTTCTACCTTAGTAACACTCCCAGAAAAAAGTGTGGTTTGTGTGTGTGTGTGAGTTCTTCAGTCGCCTTGGGCGACATGGCATAATTGCCCAGTAGTTTCGAAGGCAGTGTGTTAAAAGCCTGGGTGTAATCATCACACCAAGCGCATAGATTAGAGAGAGCAGATCTTGGTCATTACCTGGCCAGTGAGAGGACACACCCAGATGTTCAGCTGTACTGAGATGAGGACAAGCACTTCTCTGATTTGTCAGCAGTTGTCATGCAGGAAGTGGTGCCCTGTCTACTTATTTTACAGTTGCACTTTACAGGAAAGGCACCTTCCTTTTACTTGTCTTGGACATAAACTCTTCAGCTTGAGAATACTCTGTTTTATTGATTGTAAAGGTGATAAACAGAGGAGATTGTATTTGTTTTATGGGATTGAGGTTGGACATAGTAATACTCAGACAATTAGTCACACCAAAGGCCTGGTGTGGGTGGGGACTGATGCTGATGTCTGGCTGTTGTGAGCGATGTCAGGGTTTTCAGTGTGGATGCAATCTGTTCCATCTATATTACTGTGTGATCCAGAAGTTACAACATAAAGACATTCAGACTCTACAGTTATGATCAATAAAAGAAGAAAATTACATGCAATAAGCTGATTTACCTTTTTTATTTTTTTGCACTGTACAAGGTGGAAAGGTTTAGATCACATTTTCACGTAGCTTTTTAAAAAAACAAATGAACTGGTTTTATGATAATGGTATCATAAAACGGATATTTATTTTATGACATATCTGGCATATTTTTATTCCACTGAATGGTGCATTATTCAGTCTTGCTTAAACTCCCTGATTTTTTTTTTTCCTTATTTGCAGTCAGTGACAGTTGAAGAATGCTTTTCTTTTTATCATCAAATCATTTGTTTCATTTCCTCTATTACTGCATAGTGTCTTATTGTTCTTAGTTTTGTGTTTTATTGTTAACATTGTTTTGTTTTATCTGTGTAAATTGTGCCGCACTTGGGTCAAGTCTTGTTGTTTTTGTCTTTGACCTAGTTCACTTTCTTCACTCAGGTTCAGGGCAGAGTTCAAACTGTAGCAAAAGAAATTGTGCTTGAGGGCTTCATCTGTCATTCTTGTTCCATTTGCTTGTTAGATCCTCCTCTCGTCTTTGACAGTTCTTAGGAATCAAAAGCTTTACACTTTTTTTGAAGTGGGTTATTAGCCAGTAATGACTGAAGGAAAATGGTATTTGGGCATGCGTTTCATGACAGTGAATCTGTCTGCATGTTTGAGAGAGGGTGTGGATGCATGAAACAAGTAGCTCCTGGTGTGTGTGTGTGTGTGTGTGTGTGTGTGTGTGTGTGTCATCCTGCCATCGACCATCAGAAACTGACCCTGTTTACTGTATAAAAATACATACTGTATGGAAGAATTTAATTTTCAAAGCTGACAACGAGAATGACTTCATTCCAACTAAAATGTCACTAACCCTGCATCATAAAGTTTTCTTGCACATCTTCAGCTACAAACTCAGATTTCCTGTCACACACCCCTCCTCCCCCGGTCTCAAAACATGACTTTTTTTTCCCCTCTTCCCTCTGCCTAGAATTTCTTGGCAGTGGTCTTGAGTAAACAGTGTATTTTTAGCTTGGAGGTCATATAGGCCCAATCTTAATCACCACATTCCCCATTTTCCCATCAGCCCAGTTTCAGCCAGAGGCCCATTCAGCCAGCTCATGCTCTGTGGGGGAAGAGATGCATCACTAGTTTGACTTGCTGTTTATTTAGTTCTGCAGTAAAAACCCACTGCAATGAAGATTATTTGTCCTTTATGTCTGTTAATGGTCATTAAACATTATAAACTGCTGTCAGATGTGTATTGTGTGTGAACTGTAATGGAGATGGGCACTGAATTTAAAATTTGGATTCTATTTTGGCTTGATTTAACAGACAAATCTATTGTGTGTGAATATCTTTTAATATGATTTAATTGTACACTGTATATATACACAAGTAAACATTCCCATGAAATGCTTGTGCATAGGTTATTCTGCAATTAAAAATGGTCTCGTAGTGAAAAAAGGCCCTGCTTTGTGTGCTGGGATATGTTTCCACTGCGGTCATTGGAGCCCGAGAGCAAGGACACCACATTTTTAACTTTAATTAGTGTCTCAGCATTGTTATTGGACCCTGGACTAAAATCAATTACTCATCACTCCAACTGCTACCACCAGACTGAGGGACAGAAATGAATCAACCTGTTGTGGATCTACGGCTGGAGTTATGTGTGTCAGTATCGCTGCCACCATCAGACGTCTGCTGGCAGTTGGCTTGTTAGTTGTGATGACCTCTGTGCTGTATGTAAAACTGGGCGTTATATTGTTGATTTGAGCTAATCCATAGTATTATAGTGCCAATAAATCACTCAGTGCCTATTGAACAGTACGGAAAAGGAACTTTGTTTACTTAAGTGTTGGCTCACTACTCGTTCAATGTTCACTCTTGCCAGCTTTTGGAGTGAAGAAAGCCAAAAAAGACTGACACTAATATGCATCAACTGATTTGCAAGTCGGTTACAAGCTGCAAGTTGGATAAGAAACAAATAAAGAAAAAAGCTTTTGTCCAGAAAATGTGATCTGGATAATCAAAAGATCAATTTAATTACATTTTTAAAAAATTATATCTAATAAAACACAGTAATAAAATAATTGCTTCCCCTTCTCTGAAAGTGGGGGAGCAAGTTTTGCTCTCCCAGAGCCTGTTTAGGGAGAGTCTGTGCACTTTATATTTAATCGCAGATTTCGCAAAGACCTGCAGTCAAACAAGTTTCCAGACTCGCGGGACAGTGAATAGGACTGAATGAGGCTGAATCGCTAAAATAATTGTTTTGACCTGGATATATGTTTAAAAAAAAGATTTCATTTTTAGTTCCGGCAAATATGCATCAAAACTGAAATTTGAACTTTATCCAACTGTGAATGGTTATCATTTTGGCCAGAAATGCAGATTAAGCAGTTAATATGTGTAATTTGATACCCTAGAAGGAAAATCTCTCCACCATGCAAACTTTACATTGACCCTGTTTCATTTTGGGCCTGGTAAAAGCCCCCCAAGCGAACCAGAGGAGAACCAGAACCACAGCTGGAAGCCTCCGTCTCTTACGCTCTCTCGATTTGCAGCCAGTGCTAACCGGTTAGTCGAGCGGTACTTGGCCAGGGTGATGCCGCTGGCAGACCGATGCAGGGTCAGATCTTTTCTGAGCACCTCTGTGGTGCCCATTTCTCTCTTATTGGTCAGGAGTGAAACAAAATTAAGCAGACGACTTTGCAAATCCCACTATTTGGGATGAAGTCTGTAACATTTGCGTATTATTCACCTGCATTTTGTCAAACAAATCCAGGGAAGGCGAGGAAAAAAGTGCGTTTTCTTGGCTTCTGGCAATGTGCGCACGCATGCAGGTCACACACCTAATGTGTGACTAATCATACAGGGAAGCTCTGTTTATGTCTTCCTGAAACTTTCTCAGTATTCCCGATAATAGCTTGTTAGGTTAGGAGCCCATCATTATGGAAAGTCACATTAATGATGAAACCTGGGGAACTCCACACCTTTAGAAGCAGCAGTTTTTTTTCTTTTCTTTTGAATCTTTGAATGTGTTATGTACTTTTTTTTTTTTTTTTCCAACTCATCTTGCAAACATTGAAAAGTACTGTTCAGGGACGTGCTTACCACTTGCTTACTACTGACCTCAGTGAGCCGGGGCCAACTAAGATGCAGGTATTAAGATGAGGATAACTGAAATAATTGAGGCTTCATTATGTGTCATCAACGAGCTACAGCTGGATTTGGAAGTGTTGAAACGTTCACGTTTTAGGCCTGAAATCTGCTCACATTGTTGACGTTGGAGATGACTTTATGAATATTGAGAAGATTAATCCAGCGTCCTTTATCAGACTGTTTCATGTAAAGAAATTTCAATTATCAAAATAGTTTGTTTAAACATCAAGGTCATCTAAAATCCTGCCAAAATTTACAGGTAATGAAGTTTCACCGAGGTAGTGAAAAGCTCACAAACGTCAAACCTTGCAGTCAAACCGTTCTCATCTGCTCAAGGCGTTTGTGGGTATTCACGCACCACACGTGACTGACGGCTCCCTGACACTCCTCCTTTGTTGTACTTGTTAGTTTGGGACAACGTTTAAGTTTGCGCTTCACTGCAGTACCTGGAATTCGGTGATGTCATGCATTGTCACATAAACCTCTTTCCAACTAAACCTGATCAGAGGGTGGCCAGATTTAATTCGACACACCTAAATGGGTGTACGCAACTGTTAATAAAGCGGTTGTGTCATCTTTTTATAAAAATATTTATTTTGTCACAATACGAGTCTCATTTCTGTTTTGTGGTGGATGTCTGTGTTTTCTAAATCATTTTTATTCTTCTTACTCTTTTCGTGTATTGTTTTGTCAACATTTATTTTTATATATTATTCATATGGCCACCCATTTTCAAACACTATTCTTTTGTGTGTGTGTGTGTGTGTGTGTGTGTGTGTGTTTTTAGGCTTGAAAGAGAAGTGAAGTCATGTTTATGAAAATGAAAGGAGGGAAATTCGCAGGAGATAGTTTCACTTGATTCCCCTAAACACTGAAATAAATGAACAAATAAGTATTTGACCTTTCCTGTTCACTGTTGGCTACAGTCATGTGAAGTAATACAAGACTTGGCATGCAAAGCAAGTCCAAATCCTTACCCCTCTACCACTGGGCTCGAATGAGTCGGTTTTTGTGTTGGGGACTGATGCTGGTTTAGGTTTGTACCAGACGGGGTGATGTGCATCATGGGCAAACGCCCCCCTTCGGTCTCATCACTTCAAACTACATTGTGTACAATAGTTTTGTTTGTCCACACACAATCTCACATACCCGAGATATGCTGCCGTGGTCTTTCTAGAGAGACGATGCTTATTCCAGGCAACCCTTCCAAAGAAGCTAGTCTTCATTCATTCTTTTTTTATTATTGTATTGTTCTGAACTTGAAGATTTAATGGGCTAATTAAGGCCCACTGGAGTCTGAGATTTAGCTCCGAGGTTCCTGGAATTGAGAGTCATTGCTAAAGATTTGATTTGCATGATCTGCCTCTGGAGAAAAGTTTATGGGAGATCCATTTCTGGGAAGATTGGAAGCTGTCACTAATGTATTTCACTTGTGAATTAGATTTGAAAAAAAGCTCTTTCTTTTTCACAAGACTTTACTTGGCTTTTGGTACGGCAGTGCCGTAGGGTGTGAGAGTTTTACGCGGTACGCCGTTGGTGACTGCTCAGGGTGTTTAGATTTACATTAACATAAGATGTATGTGGTTTTTGTGTTTTTAAAGAGAATTTTTTCCTCTCCTCTTGCAAATTGTTTCTTCTTTTCTGACTGCCTCATGCTTTTTGTTGAGCAGTCAACATGTTATGAGCTTGCATGAGCTTATCTGCAAGGTCTGTCCTACCTGCATTGTCTCTCTCAGATTCTTAGATGGTAACTGTTTCTTACCTAATATTTTGGTGTTTGTTTTTTTTTTTTTTTTTTTTGCTTTTTTTTCCCACAGCAGGTTAAACTTGATCTGTGAAGCAAAAAAATACCCACATTTTCAACAGATGTGCTGTGACATTAAAGTAAATCGTGTCCTGGTACAATGTGCTCTCTCCCTCCTTCTCTCTCTGCCTTGCACATATCTACAGATACACACCTTCAGGGTGGGGGGGTGACTAGAGAAGGAGGTGCTGTAAATGTGCACTCACTCTATTCTTTGTGCTGTCTAATCCCCATGTCAAATTGTTTCCTGCCCCACAGGAAGTTGCACACTAAAGACCCCACCGTCATGGCCTCTGCTGGGGCTTCTGGGAATGTGGGGACTATAGCGCTGAAGGAGTGTGTGTGTGTGTGTGTGTGTGTGTGTGTGTGTGTGTGTGTGTGTGTGTGTGTGTGTGTGTGTGTGTGTGTGTGTGTGTGTGTGTGTGTGTGTGTGTGTGTGTGTGTGTGTGTGTGTGTGTGTGTGTGTGTGTAGCTGTTGGACAGCTGTGCACATCCAATACTACTGCATCACTTCTGCGCTAAACATTTGCTTCCAGCGGTATTTTTTTATTTCTCTTATCAGCTGTAGGTGGCCCCCCGGGGTGGGAAAACCTTTTCACATTTAAAAGTGGAATGTTTCAACAGGCGAGTGTCTAAAAATGTTCACTTATTTCTCAATAACCCATTTCCTGAAAACCTGGGAAGTTATATAAAAAGAAAAGAGATTAATTGTTTAGCATCTTGCATGAAACTGCAATCACACGAATCTTGACAAATCTAAAATCGTAGGTAAAGGTGATAAATGTCAGCAACACACAAAAAAAAAAAAAGAAGAAATCAAGAGAGATGCAACAGAAATAAATGTCCATTTTTGGTGAATAGACAGTTTCAGCTGCTTCAGAGTCTGTGGTCTTTGTTTTATTGAATCTTATTATTTACAATGCTGTAGTCATGCTGTTTAAGACGTGCTGAAAGAGGTCTGGCATTGTTCTGCTGAAATAGCCTTTTACATTATCAGTACACTTTAAAATGATGCCATGTCAAATCAGTTAATCCTGATGCTGTATAATGACAAAGAGCAGTTGTAAAGTTATCTAATTTGATAAAGTAATGGAATAGCCCGGCTGTGGCTCTGAGAGAGATATTGGACATTACTCTTTCATTTCAGAGGCAAAATACTCAACATGGCCCTGGGTCTAGCTTTGTGTGGCGTGTTCACTGTGGTTGCATTCTTAACCTGTTATCTCACGTGTGTGTGTGTGTGTGTGTGTGTGTGTGTGTGTGTGTGTGTGTGTGTGTGTGTGTGTGTGTGTGTGTGTGTGTGTGTGTGTGTGTACAACATTGACCTTTCTGTTGCGATGCTGCTGCAGTGCAGCTTTTGCCTGAACAATCTTTACATAACCTTTGTTAACATCCATGAATACATCACTTTGCGTAATCTGTGATTTATATGATTGAAGATAAGAAAAAGAAAAGGGGGAAAAATGTGTGTGTGGGGGGGGGGGGGGGGGGGGATCACAGTCACGGGGGGCAGCTGGTACTTGAAGACGGTCACATTTACTTTAACTAACTTTAAAGAACTTAACTAAGTGATCCTCCTGTGGACGGGGCGTTGTAGCTGATATAAGTTGGTATGACCACCAACATATTTTTTTAAGAGAGAGAGAGAGAGAGAGAGCTGTTTCCATGACGCTTACTGTGTGTGTGTGTGTGTGTGTGTGTGTGTGTGTGTGTGTGTGTGTGTGTGTGTGTGTGTGTGTAGTTGACTGAGACACAGCTGGTGGCGATGCTCCACTGGTTAAAATGGGCGCTGGAGTAAAAATCCTCACACACACACAATGAGCTGCTTGTGTGAAGTTAGCATTAGGTCACATTTTAGTCTGAAGGTCAGGCATTGTGTGCTGCATAGATGGAAACTGTGGCCCGCTGCTGTGCTTCTCTCTGCAATACTGTGCACCACATCTAAAATTACCTGTTAAACTAAGTGTTATTTCTTTTATTTTATCAAAAACTGCAAGGTCAAATCATGCTGTTGGTTATATTAGTTGACTATCAGTTCAGAAGGATGTGAGTTAGGATGGTTTAAATCCTGGACTGAATCTTAAAGAAGTGTGTAGTCATCTTTTAAACCTTTGACTCTGGTATTTGGCTATAGCTATCTTTTTCTTTTTTTTTTTCTTTTTCTGAATACATCAGGCCCGTATTTATATCTCATGGGCCAGACAGCCCTAAGCTGCAACTCTGAGCAGTCCAACTGGTATTATACATAAAATTAGGTCTGAATACAAGTGAAACTGTTTTTACAAAAATTCATCCCCTGTAAGTGATGCTGAGAGAAGTGAAAAATGCTTCAGACATCAAAGCTGCTGTACCAGGTTCTGACCATGGGTATGTTTGAGGATTTTAAGTTGGGAGTCTGGGGAGGTGGATTTGGGTCCAGCTCTGAGTATTGATTGGTACTCTGGTACGTTGGCTCAGCTTTTAAACTCCAGCGGCTGGTGCTTGTTTCTAATATTATAAGTGCACCAAAGTAGGTCTAAAAATTGAAACAATGGCGTGTATGAATCCAATAACTTCTTTTTTTTTTTTTTTTTTAATATCCCCACTGTGTATGCAAACCCCCACGCTTTTCTCAGGGGATGTTTGTTTGATCCAATCTGCATCCCGATTCAGGCTGCCTTTCTGAGCCAGTGTCTCACTTATACAACAAGGATTATTTACAATCCAAAATAAGAGATGTCCTCATACTTCTGGGTCTATTTTGATGCATTTAAGTAGGGTCTGCACACGCAGAGCTCCTCCACTGCAGCAGGCTAGTAGGTGTAGTTATACAGCATGACTTGGTATGACATGTCAGGCTCCGGGTATCCCTCACGTCTTCTCTCAGGAGAGATCTTTGACCGGTTTACAGACACATGACTTCCGCAATTTGAATATATTGGTAAATAACCAACGTTGGTCAAATACAGTCAGCAACTGCAAAAATGGTTTTTAGATGGAACAAAATGTACACAGAGGTGAGCCAGATAAACCATGACATAGACAAGATCCGCTCTGATGGCACAGTAAGAAAGGAAATGGCTTCAGCAGTCATGCAAGATGAGTTCAGGGAGATAAGGCTATATTTGGACTTATTGATTATTGCTACCTTCCGTGAGGAGGAGCCTTCTGGCATTATCAGATCAATAATGACATAAATTAGCTGACAAAGCCATAAGTAACTAGAGGCCAGTAGCCCTCGGAGGCAGGGCTTGATTTATTTCCTCTGCAGTGATCAACAAAGGAGGGGGAGGATGCAAAGGAAACAGGGATGGGCCACTTTTGCCTTACATGCTATTTACACCAAGGAAATGGAGAAAATAAGTGAGTAATTAGATGAATAAATGAGGAGAGATAAAACCTCAACGCATTATAAGAGACTGGAAATGGGACCTTGGCCCAAGATAAAAGTATTTATTTGTCCTTGATGTTGCCTGGCCCGATGCTGATCAGCCACTGCGCTCCAGCTCTTATTTGATGGGAAGGTATCAATGAAAGACGAAGAGAAGGGACAGCATCATCGTAGATTCACAGATTTTTGTTAATGGTTTTAACTAACCGAGACGGTGACCTGTTGAACCTTCCTTTGACCGGCAGGAGTTTGTTGGCCGGGGGTCAGGCCGGCGTCACCCTGTCACGTTTATTTTTAAGTCGCCTGCATGGCTCGCCAACCAAGGTGATAAAAGAGAGATGAGCTGTCCACGGTGGCGTGGTATGCATCAGCGTGTTCGTGAGCTTTGCGTGCTGCTAGGGAGGGAAAGTGGGGAAAATGCTGGAGGACAGATATTTGTGGCACTTCTTCCAGTCCCCCTGCGTGATGACCCCCTCCCCTCCTCACCTAATAGTATCAGTGAGGCTTGTAGTTGCCAAGGAGTCACATATAAGGGTGGGGGGCCACAGCCAGGAGTGTGACTCATCTCTGAGCCAATTGCAGTAATGGGGAGGAAGAGTTTGGTGGAAGACTCTGCTTGAGAGGGAAGTTGGGTTATTTACATTGTCTTTGCGTTCTTCCATGCAGGCACGCTGTCTCACCGCTGTCTGACGAGACCAAGAGCCTGATTATTGAGAAGAATAAGATGGGAATGGAGGAAGATCCTGAACTGTTGGTGAAAGGTGAGTCTATCCTGAACAAATGCTTTCACTGGGTACAATCTGTTTTGTGATTGTAACTATCCTCGTCATCGTCACTTAAAGGTGATGAATGATAAGTCGGAAAATGTATGAAAAGCTCTGGAGGTTGTAATAAACAACTGATTGTTTCATCTGTTAAACTCAGCTTTCAAAGAATCAATAAAAGAATAATAATCTGCAGCTGCAGCCCTGCTTGCACTGTGGTGTGTCAGTATGCTTGTTGCCAGGACAGGTCACGCTTTTTGTGTCATTAAGTCTGGTGTGCATGTCATCGGCCTCGTTGTCGACTGTCACAGCTCCCTGTTGCGCTGTCCCCCTGCAGCCAGCCCCTCTCTGACCACATGTGGTGCACAGCAGCTTCCCCCTCCAATTCCTCCTCCTCTATTTGTGTAAGGATAGCTACTGGCGTCAGAAGACCTGTCCTGCATGTCTCATGCTTTTGAGTAGTGATCTCATCAGATATTTCTGTGCAAATTTGTTTTCTCTTCTTTATTCTTGGCCCTACTGAGAGGGAGCAGTAAAATGCCAGCGCTTGAATATGTTGTGTCCCGTTTGGACTGGCGACAGTCAGATTGCCTAATTCTGATAGCAGTTGCCATGGCCTGCTGGGCAATGCTCTTCTCTCACTGCTGTCCTCATTCTTTGTGTTCTTCTAGCAGACGATGAGAGTTTATTACTATACTATCCTTGCCTACTATCATTTTTAGATTTCACACCAGCATGGCTCTCTGCAGGTCACATGACTACACTATTGAGCAAATGAAAGTTGCAGGGCACCTGAGATGCGAGATGATGCCTCTTGTTTCTCTGTTTTCTGCACAAGAATATGTGTTGGGGGGGGTGTTGAGTCTCACTTAGAGCCTTTGCCCTTTTGTGTGTATTTTCTATTCAAAAAGACATCCTGGGGCTACATGAGCTGCATATTGCCCCAGAATCTAAAATAGGCCACCAACATGGCAGATATAGACTGATGATGTGAGGATGAATTGTAAAACTCATAGAGTGGTGACAGAAAGAGATGTTGACATTGGTTTATTGACATACCTTTGTTGATTTACAGTTAAAATTACTCCTGACGTGATGTGCAGCCTTGCATGCTCCAGTGAGCTGGAAACTGGCTCTCTGGATATGTCTGAGCCGAAAGGGGAAAATGTTCAGTGAGTTTTTATGCAGAATTGTAAAATCACATCCAATTTATAATTTGATTTCAAACAAATCCTCTTTTAAAGTGATGAGAGATCATTTGTACTGTCACATCTGTCTGTTCAGACGCATAGACTGAGGAAAAAATCCTGAATTGGCAAAATATCATATAATCTCTTCACATCTCAGATTTTCTTTTTTTTTTTTCTTGGACTTCTACCTTGTTCCTCTGAGGAACTGGGAAGAAGTCAGAAGACTGAGGGCACAAGGACACTTGCTGTTTTTTAAAATCTGAATTTTTACAGAGCTTGTTTACTTAATCCATGTTTGAAGGGGGCAGGGCCCTGAAGGTCAAGGGTCACAAATGAAACGAATTAAGGGTGAGCCGTGGCCCCCAGGGGAGACATTAGCCTACAAGAGATAAACTACAGAGATGGGAGCCAGATGGAAGCCCATGGAAGGGGTTTACACCGGGGGATGTGGGGCCTCTGCTGCTCTTTCTCTCCTTCTCTGTCTCCATCCATCTTTGCCTTTTTATCAAGTTCCTTAAGAAGGGCATCTGATGGACATCCTGTGTTTATGACAGAGGTGTCAGAGTGCCAGTCGTGCCTTTATTTCAGTGTTCTCAGTTTGTCTCCACTGCCGCACATCCAGTCTGTCAAAAACTAACAAGCTCAGTCCTACTAACCTCACAATTTTATTTTTTTACTTGACCCCATCTGATGTGGTGAATTACCTCCCTGATTTGTACTTTGGGCTATAATGGGGCCTTTATGAAAGGTTCAAAACTGCCACTTACATCCTGTAGAGGTATTCTCAAAGAGGAAACTGGCCTGAGAGGCTTAGGCTTGCACCCCTCCTCTGTGTCGCTGCTTTTATTTTTGAGCAGCAGCAAAGCAGCGAGATCTTTGCACAGCCTGAGAAAACCAATCTGAGGCGCGGCTAAAAACAGGAGAGAAGGGAACTTGGGCAGATGAAAGTAAAATGTGAAAAGCGTGAGAACAGGAGGAAGAAAGATGTAGGCGAAATGAGCACTGGCTAACAGGTGGCACACAGCTTGCAAACCACATAGGAAGTTGTGATGCTGCTGTGGCGTCATTACCGTTTTCATGGGGTTGGATGCTGGAGGTATATTGCTTAATTGTTCCTTTTTAAAAACCATTCTCAAGCAGGAGTGCACAAGCCATGTGCACTCACACGCACACTCACTCCACATTAGCTGCATCCCCAGTCTCTAGTGGTTGCTCCAGGTGGCCTCCAACAACACTCTGCAGTCTTACCATCAGCTCTCTGGATAAGCTTTGACCCCCACCGCTGCCAGGACTCTTCAGTTGTCCTCTGTATGTTTGTCTACATCTCATTTATCCACTCTAAGATTAAATACTTTGCACACATAACTCAGAGGGGAGAAGTTCACTGTTTGGGAACAACGGGTCTGGTCTGTTGCAATCTTTCCAAAGCCTCAGAACTCTGGGAGCACAACAGCCTTGCATTGTGCAGACGGGCTTGGCAAGTACAGAAGGCATGCTTACAAGCATGTCTGCTGTACTCGCTTTGTCTCTCTCTGTCACACTGCTCCAGTAATGCCCTGTATCCTTTTCTCACTCTGTCAACCTCAAAAGTGGTAATTATGCCGGCTGCATGCAGCACTTAATGCCTATGCTATTAGCTGGCTGTATTTTTATCCCCAACTATTTACCCCAACAAGGCAGGCACACAGACGGCAACAAACTTTATGGACAATTACAAGCCTTGGGATTATTCTTAGTGAAACGTGGTGTAGTAGCTCCACATTTCTTTTCCCTCTTTCTGCATAAACCTTTTAAAGGAAGCACTTGTTTTCACGTATAGGTGCAGAGGAGTAAAAAGTGCTTCTTCTTTTTTTTTTTTTTTTTTTGTAATTCACAACTTAGTTAAACTGGTCCCAGGTGCCTCGAAGAAGAAATACAGTCACAAAATCTTGATTTAGTTTGGTTTTTTTTAAAAGCGAGAGCGAGGATATAGAGTTTATTTATCAAACTAAGACAGTGACAAAATTATTATTTTGACATCAAAACCAGGATGTTGGTGCAGTAAAAACCTCCACTGACACGGAGATTCTTGATCGATATCCTCTATGTATCTTTTTATATCTCAAATATAAAATTAGATTACCAGTTTTTTTTAAAGACTTTATTAAAATACCCTTTTTTTTCTTCTAGTTGAATCAACCTAATAATAATTGTTGAACTATTCCGTTCTGTGTTATTTGGTTTTGAATTGGAGGCGTCACGTGTTGCTGGCATGTCTTCTGTTGAAGGTTGGCTGTTACGGGACGTGCGAGGCAGCTGGATCAAGCAGCGCCGGTACTGGTTTGTGTTGAGCCAGGACTCCCTCGACTACTACAGCGGACCAGAAAAGGGCGCCCGCAGACTGGGCACGCTGGTTCTCACCAACCTGTGTTCTGTCATTTGGCCAGACAAGCAGACGTTCAAGGAGACTGGTGAGCCAAGCAAACATGCACTCATATGCATGAATCATATTTGAATTAAACTGAATAATACTTAAGAAAACCGGGAATCGTGTTGTTGCAGTGTTTAAAAACAAAAAAAAGAAGGAAATTCAAATGAGAGAAGGTGCAGTGAAGTATATTTTACCGTAATCCCCAGTCAGATGTGTGGTCATTTCCACTGAGATATGGTGATCGTTGACACAAAAAAAATCCCTGGAATTGGTCCGGGCTTTTGAAAGGTAAGTGATGCCTTCCCGTCCACTTTTCCTTCCCGTATTTACTACAGTTCTGAGTAAGTTTGGGAAGTCCCAGCTGTGTTTGGGCCACAAGCGGCTCAAGGTTTGGTTTGAAACCTCTAATCTGAGTAATAAGGCATCTGTCTTTCCTCTGTTTTTTTTTTTTCTTTTTTTGCATGAATGAAACAAAAGAGTTGAAGATTTAGGAGGAAAAAGTCTTTGCCGGGTGGGGAAAAGACGCAGGGATGAGTTATCCTTTTTGGTTAAGTCCTTTCTCAAACACGTCTGCCTGTGCGTCTATCAAATGGAGTCATTTATGTTGTGCTGACTACTGAAAATGCCTAAAACGTTGTATAAATCTAAACCCAAACATAGTTCTTGCTAACTTAATATACTTGGGGATTTTTCTGGACAGAAGCGTGCTTTCAGCAGTGGCTTTGTCACAAGCTCCATTGGGCATTTTCATTACTGAATAACTTTGTGTTCCCCTAAGCCACCAAGAAATTTGTCACATATGAGCCACATGAAATCCTTACTTCCTCTGCGTATTTTCTGCTTGTTACCAAGAAATGTTAGTTCTCTATCAGGGCTCTGTTTGTGCATCAGAGTTCATTTAAAGCCACGGATTCAATCTGAACAATGGCAACACTTACAGGTTATAATATCTATAATAAAACCGTTGTACTTCACCAAGAACATAAAGACAATGGTGGTGCCGAGTCACGTAGCAGCCATAAGGCTGTAGATCAAACCGGGCTGCCAGCGGTATGTCTGACACTTCCTCTGCACAAGGAGGAAGCATGCCTTTCTTTCATTTTTATTGCATGTTGTCCATGACTAGTCTCACTGGGGCTGTGTCCTAACACATCTGCAAAATACTGTTCTTGTTTGGATTTGGTGTGGCCTGAGGTTCCTCTCAAGCTGACCTTTGAACCTCAATGAAACTGAGAAAGGAAGTCAGGGAGAGGGAATCTTAGCTGATACAAGCGGCGTAGTTTATGAAGACCTTACTTTCTTACCTTCTTAACTTACACTGGCAACTCGGGTGCACTTTGGATTACTAGTTCCAGTCACTTCAGTCAGATTTTTCTTTCTTTTCTTCATGTATTTTTCCCCCAGGTTACTGGAGCATCACGGTCTATGGACGGAAACACTGCTACAGGCTCTACACCAAGCATTTCAATGAAGCTGTGCACTGGGCATGTGCCATCCAGAAGATCATTGATACCAAATCCCCCGTGGAAACGCCAACTCAGCTCCTGATTCGAGACATTGAGGTGGGCACACATGCATATATGCACAGTTGCTGCCAAACTACCTTCGATAAAAGAGCTGCTAAACACGTGCGGCATTATCCACCCGACTCTGTTTCTATGGAAACCACATGGCCACACTGAGCCGAGTGTACACAGTTCACCCTTGTTGCTTTTCTCGTTTGATTTACCTCATCCTGTTCCATCGGCTAATTTAAAAAAAAAACAAAAAAAAAAGATATTTGCAGTTTTTAATACTCAGAAAATAACCTTTCAACATGTAGGGAGCGTTTGTAAAAGATGGCTATATTTTTAGACCGGGGGTTGCTAGAGAACAGAGTGTGCTGGAATGTCATTGAGCAGACAGATGCATCACTTGTCTTGCATCAGTTCACTCCTGGGGTGAAGAAAGGGGCAGTTCTTGGCAGATGAGGTGGAAGAGGGCATGGCAAGAAGCAGCGAGACCTGATAAGCAGTCCTCTGCCTGGCCTCCTGTGTCAATAATCTCCCAACGAAAGAAAGTGGTTAATCTGCTTGTTTCCATCTCCCCTGCCTCCTCAGCCAGGAGGGGCCAAGTTTATTTTTTAGATGATGAAATGAAGCCTTCTTTTTTTAACTTTGTGTTTTTCTATCTCCATAACCTTTAAATTAAGGCATTTTTTAATACAAGCAAGTTATTTTTCCTCAGACATGAGTGCTGCAAATCAAGGAAATCTTCAGGGGATAGAAAGGAAATTGGAGAGGATCTGATGAACTGTCAGTATCTTTATTTTAGATTTATGGCTATGTTAAAACTTTGGAAAAAAGAAATATGACGAGGATTGGAGAACAAACAGCAATAGTGATCTTACAGCCAAACCGAGATTTAAATAAAAAGCTGCATTATCCTTCTGAGGCAGTGAGAGATTGACAAAAACACAAGAAAAGCTTGCCATGTGTCAGGTAGCGAGCAGTTTGCTATGATAAATGATTCAGCCAACCACTTGCCAAGTTTTTTTTTTTTTTTTTTTTTTTTTTTTTAAGCGTCTGTGCATTGTGAAACAGATGCCAGAGATGTCTGTTTAGGTGATCAAGTTATAACTAACCCTTTTAGTCCTTCACAAGGGAGCTTGACTTTGTGCACTGCAGTAACCACCTTCTGCCTATAAAATGTATTTATTCCACCTACCAGCATGCTTATCATTTCAGTCTTTTTGTAATTAACTGTTTTTACTATGTGTAGTAAGAGACTATGCTACAAAACTTAAACAAAACAGAATAATACATCGAGCACTTCTGACCTTTGTGATTGCTTGATGTTTCCAAACTTTATGCCAGGCGTAGTGAGCCCACGACTGGCAGAACCTTTGTATTTGCCCTGCAGACATGCAAGTTGCATCTCATTTGGCTTTTGGCAGGACTGAAACATAGTTCCCAAAACTTTTAACTTGTGCTGCATGTGGCAAAGAAGCCCTAAAGGAAAAAGTTGTGGATCTATCCTGTTTGAATATCGTCTTAGGTGCTATCCACAGTGCAGCATCTCATTCCCAGAACCCGCAGTTCTTTCACCAGGATGCAGCAAACGCTTTGGAGAATGCTCAAACTTTGTCCCCATAAGGAGGGGCGGGGAGAGCTGGCTCGCCTTTTAGCCTTTGAGAGAGGGTGGCGGGATTGGAAGAGTTGCAGAGTCAGGAGAGAGACGGAGCTGTGGCAACGTTACTAATGAGCAACAGGTGCTGGAGGGTAGTCGCATGGAAGCCATATGTACGACTGGAAGGCATCTATCCATAGGCAGTGAAAGACAGAAATGCACGCACAGTAAACTCATTGACACCAGCGGATAAAATACAACATGTCAGTTATGCTGGTGTGGTTTGCTGGGTCATCACTTGACCTTCCTGCTGCTTTGAAACTTGCCAGAGCTGAATTGTGACACTGGTCAAATCGACCTTGGTCACCCCAGACACGCACTCGATCACGCACTCGCTGACTTCTCTCAGATTGAGTTCAGCCACAATGAAGTTTAGTTTCACGCAGTGTTTGTTGATGTTACCAGCTTCATCTTTCTCTGACTTCTGCACACAGGAGAATAAGTTCAATCCTGAGGTAGTGGAACACATCTACCAGCACAACCCCATCCTGAAGTACACCCAGGGCCCCCTGTACGCTCCTCTGCTGCCCTTCCCCTACGGCAGCCTGGAACACACGTGTAAGCACTCAGAACAGCTAAATATGAAGTTACTGTTAAAACATACAGTGATGAATTTTTTTTTTTTTTTTTTTTTTAGGTCTGTGAGTTAGTTCTGAGCTGGTTTCTTTTTTAGCTCCCTTCAACTTGCTGTGACCCTCTTAATTTAAGCAATAACTGATAAATCAAAGTGTTTATGAATTACAGCATATTCCGTAGATGCAACTTGATGTTTAAATGTTAAAATTCTCGCATTTTTCATGTATCTGTAAGATACGAACTTCTACAACGGTAAAGGTGAAAACATACGGGGGGTTTATTTTGCCAGAAAACAAGGTATGACCTTCCGTCCCTCTGCATCTCTGTTCAGACCACAGTGGGAAAGGCTACGGCTCGGTGCGCGAGGAGGCCGTGAAGCTCTTCAACTGCCTGCAGCAGCTGGAGTCGGCGCGGGAGCCGGTTCCCATCATCCAGGGCGTCCTACAGACCTGCCTGGACCTGCGGCCCCTCCGCGACGAGGTCTACTGCCAGCTCGTGAAGCAGACCAGCTACACACCCTCACCATACACTGCTGCACATCTGCGCTACTGGCAGCTTCTCACCTGCATGAGCTGCACCTTTCTACCTGGGCCCACTGTGCTCAAATACCTGCGATTCCACCTTAAGAGGTGAGATATACACACAAGTGATACTACACAATATGACAGAAAAATACTTTGGTTTGCTCCAATGTACCCGATGTAAGTCTTATTTAAGTACATCTAAATTACAATACAAATAGTGTTTTTGGGATGAGAAGCAGACGTGAGCACTATTTTTACATTTGAAGTCTGTCCTGTTTTTAAGTTTTACGATAAATTATGTGTTCAGTATTCAGGTCAGTTTTTTTTCTTTCATGTTAAATTTAGAACAAATAAATCTTCCTGACTGAAGAATGCTGTTGTCATCATCCCCTGCTTATAATTAAAGAAAGGATAACATGGAATTTTCTTGTTTTTGCTGGTTTTGATTTGTTCTTCTGGGAATCTTGGCTTGTGGAGGACAGGTGGGAAACTCTACAGCATCGGCGCCTTGATGTAACAGACTGCAATCGTCAGTTAATAATTCAAAGGGTTTTTCAAGTCATTTTACAAGAGTGTGAGCCAAGTTGAAATGGCTAAAATGTGAGACCAGGAGCCACTTGCTGATGATGGAGTGAGAACCTGCGATGGAGAACAGGTTTAGATGGATAACCGAGGTGAACCAGCGGTGGCGAGTGGTAGCAGGTATGGTGTGGAGTCTAGACGTGGGGTAAAAAGGAGGCGCCAGCATTCCTAACCACCAGTTTAGATATAGTAGCGTGATATGCCTTCACGTTGTTGACATGCTCCCCTAGACAGATCCTGTGTTCGAGGCCTGGATTTGCAGGTCTGAATTAGCCCCTCTGTCAAGCATACTAATCTAAGTTGTTAGCAGTGCGACGCGCCTGCTCCAGCTTCTCTGTCTAACACCATGCCATCAAACCACTACAATTTTCTATCTATATTTCTGTACTGGGAATCGCCCTCCAGCTAATGGAACAGTTGCATGCAATGGCAATTCATAATAATACTGTGGAACTCGCTGGCTCTGTGTTTTGATACGTCTTGCTGTCGCTCTCACGAACTCTCTCTCTCAGTGGATCAGCACTAAGGCTGCAGCTGGGCAGAGCTAAGACTGAGGCTGGGCAGTGGGCCCAAAAACAGTCCTACTGCACTCCCCCAGTGTCCTGAGAAACCCCCAGGGGAATGTCTGCTGTCAGAGAAAATAGGCCAGAAGAAAGAAAGCAGAGATGGAGGGGGGCAAGAGAGCAGGAAACGGCAGAAAGGGGCAAACAGAGGAGAGTAAAGGAAGGATCACAGAGAGTCAGTGGAACATTCCTGATTATGTTTCAGCAGGACAAATCCTTCCCTGTGGCCATATAGTTATGAGACGGCAAGACACTGGACTGAATATGTGTGCTTCTTTGTGTCCATTATAGACTTACTTTGCCTCTTTTTGTTATACATGTTTTTTATTTATTTTAAGACAAACATTTCAGTATAATTGCTTCCTTCCTGTTTGTCCCTCTGTGTTTACACAGGGGGTGCGCTCATAACTCAGTCGGGCTGCATTTCACACCATTTATGCTTGCAAAAAGTTTTTTTTTTTTTTTTTGTTTGTTTTTTTTCCTTCTTAATGAACTGCACGCATACACAGGTCACTCCGGTTCACAGGAGCAGAAGCACCTTTTCCTGCATAATGTGCTACACAAGGTTAAACATGTTTTCTTTGCCATTTTCCTTCTACGGATAGAGGGATGTTCACTCCTTTATGACTTTAACAGCTACAGTGAGAACATTTGTCATTCCTTGCCTCATTGACTTTCTAGCATTGCCAACCCCCCTCCTCCAAAAAAAAAAAAAAGAGCTGAATCAAAAGGGTGACGCAAAGTTCATAATCACAGCAACGTTTTACAGATTATGAGTCACTGTTCACATCAGGAGCGGTAACAATTTCTGTTTAAAAAAAAAAAAGAAAAGTGGAAGTTTTAATGACATTTTTATTGCACGAACATACACGCGCACACTTGCTAATGTCACTCTTTCACTCTGTTTCTTGCAGAATCCAGAGCCAGAGCCCAGAGTCTGAGATGGATAACTATGCGTCATTCATCAGTGAGGCTTTGGAGAAGACCAAGTGTCGGGAGTGCGTGCCATCCTGGGAGGAGATCCAGATGCTGATGAACCGGCAGGAGATGCTGTGCACTGTGCACTATCCTGGCCCTGGATCCTGCCAGCTCTACATCAGCTCACACACTACTGCCAATGAGGTTTGGGAACATGTTTTTTTCTTTTTTTTTTCAATTGAACTTTTCTCAGTCTTTCAGTTCTCTCACGTGTTTCTCTTCAAAATTTCATGCTCTCATTATGGAGACTTGTGGCACTGCAAAGCCTCTGCAATCACAAAGCTGAGTTTGTGCCTGGGGTCTAATAATTTCACCCCACCCCCCACCCCTCTCTCATCAGGTGGTTCGAAGGATTCAAGAGAAGCTGGGTCTACAGGACAGTACAAACACGTTTGCACTGTATGAGCAGAACGCACTGTGGGAGCAGCCGGTCTCGGGGAGCGCTCTGATTGCTGACATCCTGACCAGGTTTTTAAAAAATGACACGCACTTTTTCCCTGTGAAGTAGAGAGGACAATTTAAGGAAGTGGAACACAATAAGACCATCCATTCAGGAATGCTTTTAAAACATCCTAAAGAGTTCCAGAAACTGAACTATTTGTCACTTGTTAGTGGAGTACTGACAGAGCAGTAGCACAATGTGCATTCAGCGTGTTTGGATAACATTCAGTGTAGAAGTTGGACCAGAGTCTTTGATATGCGGTGACCTTGTCTGGTCTTGTTGGCCAAACATGACACCATGCTGGGAAACTGGGCTTGTGTCACCACGTCTGTCAGTAAACCAGTCAGCCGCTAGATAACGAAGGTGAAGCTGATGTCATTTATTTGAACAAGGAAAAAGTCTCCAATTAAACAATAAGACTTCCAGTCGGGTAGAAAATTTATCTGTTTTGTTTGTTTTTTTTTCCTTTTTTCCTCTGCTCTGAAGTGATGAGATAAACACGAAACTGTCAGGTTACTAAACAACAATACTGCTCTTTAGAGAGGCAGTGTCTCGTAACAAATTAACGGGAGCTATAAGGGTTTGGGTTTGGACCTTTTTGTGTAATAGATTCTCTTTTTTTAATTTTTTTGACTCCCTTTATCCAGCTTCACCAGCAAAGAGTCGGAGTCAAAGTCCCAGTGGAAACTGTGCTTTAAGCTCTACTGTCTGCTAGACGCTGACAGCATATCGGTGGACAGCATAGAGTATTTCTTCCTCTTTGAACAGGTAATGAAGCAGAACACAAGCCTACAGTGGACAATATTCTCTCTCGACAAAGTCGTTAGGCGTTAACATTAAAGTGCTGGTACTGAGATATAATTTATTTCCCTGCAGTGATTCATTCCTTCTATATAACTGGAATTTATGTTTTTCCAGAACAATCTGCAGTTACAGCCAGTATTCTAACTCACTGTGATTGTAATAAAATGCTTTGCATAAAAGTCATGACTAAGAGCACTGGCTGGAGTGCAGTAAAGGCATCCAGGACAGGCTTCATTATAGCATTTTTCCTGAAGACTCAAATAAAAGAGTTATGAGACAAAATAAAGCAGGGTGGGGTGGAAAGGATTGATGACAGGGCTGATGTTATTACTGACAAGCTTTGCTTTCTTTTTGTTCTGTCTCCATGTCCTGGACTTTGGCTTTGTTGACACAGTGCCATGAGATGGTGGTACGGGGTCAGCTGCCAGCCTGTGAAGAGGACCTGCAGACATTAGCTGCCCTGAGGCTTCAGTCCCTGATGGGTGACTTCAGCACACATGCCCCCTGCCCGCCTCTGGATGAGCTGTTCCCAGGTTGCGTGCTTGAAGCTCGAGTTCTGATGTCTCTTTCAGCCCCACAAGCGATGCCACCCTGTCAGGTGGCGGGTCAGGGCTGTCCCACGATGCAGCGCTTTCCCACAGGGCTTCTGTCAGGGACGCTGTGGAGCCACACAGCTACAGCGGTGCACAAGCAAAAGGTGGAGCAGGACATGCGTTTGCGGAGCCGGCTGAAGGAGGAGTCAGCGGCTGTCATGGCAACCATCTTGGAGCGCTGGAAGGATCTGACAGGCTACAGTCGTAGGGACAGTATGGCTGCGTACCTCACAATTGCACGCCAGTGGTCGGGCTTTGGATGTACTCTTTATGAAGTGGACTTTTATACTGTGAGTAGTAGTGTGGCATGTGGCTTAGGAAGTAAAGTGGTCGGCTCTAACAGTTGATCTCCTCTCTCGTCTGCCTCCAGAGTTCAACAGGGAATTTTTCCCAGAAGCTGTGGCTGGGTGTTGCTGCTACATCCGTCTCTCTGTACAAGCAGGGTGAATCAGAGGCTCTGGAGTCCTTACCTTATGGTCAGATCTGCTCCTACGGGGTATTTGACAGCAACACTTTCAAGATCACAGCTGGGGATCGAGATCTGCTATTTGAAACCACCAAGGTATAGTTGTTCTCAGACATGGAGGGTGGAAAGAGGGGAAACGAATCTTTCTTTTCATTCTGACGCTTTTTCTTCAGTGATCTCAGACATAATCTGGAACCAAGGAGCCTTATCACCAAGCAGAGTTCTGCAGCCAAGGAGAAAGACGCTAGTTGTCTGCTCATAAGGCCCCCTCCCTCAACCTCTGTGACCGTTTTTAAAAAACACTCATTAATTTGGTCTAAATGGAGTGCATACAACCTGCCTCCTCTTCTCAACCACCGTTACCACCACAAGTTTAACTTCCTGGTATTAAATGGCATGGGGGTGAGTTTTATTGCAGTGGTTAGATTAAAATATTAGGCTAAACATTTCTCAGAAACATGGATGTTCTTCCAAATAGATATTTTTTCCCCCTGTTGAGAACAAATCTTGCCTTTCATTGGGCTGATTTCCTTGCATCTTCCCACACGGAACAAAAAATCCCTCTGTTATCTCTCACGGGGCACAAAAGTGGCTTTTATTTATTGGATGCACAGGCGAATTGAAGTGCAGCTCAGAAAGACTTCTGCTTTTATGAACTCAAGACCTTGTATTTGCTCTGACATTAATATGAAGGATTTTGAGCAACTGGGCACTGAAAAGGAGCAGATTTACAGGGAGTGATTATTGTAAAGCTTAAAAGATGAATATAATATTGGCTGCTGATTCAAGGATTTATTGTTAAAGCTGAAGAGCAGGTGACTGTTTAACTCAGGACTATCATGTTTCAGCAAGCATTACTGGGACTGGCTAGTGCACGTATCCTAGTCTCAGTGAGAGAGTACGTGTACAGTAACTGTTAAAGTGGCTGCATGTGGATACATGACTATGTCCATCAGGGTAAAGGAGGCACAAACCAAATCCTGCACGTTTTTGCCCACATTGTTTCACACAAAAGCTGCTGAACAAATTCTGTTGAAGTGATAAAATCTTCACGCATAAATCTTGCCTGTGTTGTTCTGATGAAGGGGTGTGTGTACTGTATGTCCTCCATAAAACATCCTTCTCTGCTTCTGGAGGTTTTTCAAGCAGCTGGATGACATCATCTGTGTCTGTCTTCTTGCGACGATGCCAGACAGAGAATGCTGCCAGTCTGACCTCTCTTTCTCTCTCCATCGCAGCTGACTGAGATCATGCAGCTGATGAATGCATATTTCAGTGCCATCCATCGCCAGCGAGGAAAAGGAGACGATCCGGACATCACCATAAAAGAAAGCACAGAAGTGGGCTTCCATCACCTGGCCACAATGCAGACGCCCACACTCCTGGAGCTACCTTCACACCCTGTTTGAGAGGGACTTGCAGCCGAATAATTCCCCCCTCAACCCCCTAACTTCCTCCGCCTATGGGGCCCGGTCCCAATCCTCAGGACCCTCCACCTCCTCCGCTGGGGATGGTGCAGCAGCCAAAACAAAGAAGGGACTGTTTTCACTTCCCATCCATGAAAATAAACCTTCGTCAAGCTTTCCAGCTGAAGGAGCCAGTCGTATAATGGGAAGAGAATAGGGAGGGGATGGGAATGCAAGGGGGTTCAGCTTTGCAACTGAGCCCAGAACCAGTGCTGTATGTAACGAGGTGTCACCTCCAGCTGACGTGGCAACCACCCCCACCCCCACCCCCCTCATCCTCCTCCCAAACAATGTGAGATGTTGGTGCAAGCATCAGGGAGAGGAAAGCATCAGAAATTACTTACAGCAACGATAAGCTTTAGCACTCCCCCCATCAAGCTGTGGCTTAGAGTGAAAACATTACCCTTTCCCCTCCTTCCCTCTTGAGGTGTGCCATATTGGGTTTGCCTTTCCTAGAAGGCAGTTGTCCCTCGTGCACTGCTGGATTAGTGTTGAGAACGTTCAGTCTCTCACACACACACACATCCTCCCCTGTCTTTACTGCTCTGTTTCTCAGCCACAAATATACACTCACCCGGTTCTCAAATGCCCTTATGCTGACATGCTCATCAGACAGTCAGTTTTCATAAGGTCCCAGCTGGGCTTGCATTACCTGGAACTGTTGATGCAGCGAGCCATGTGAACTTGGAACTGGAAACAGATGTTGAACTCTGCAGCTAAGTCACTTTGGCTGCCACACGGCCTCTTTAACTATTGGTATATGTATCAGTCTGATTGCAAAAAAACATTTCCTTGATGACACATTCAGAATCTGGTTTAATTGTGTTGCAGAGAAATCAAAGGTTTTTGTAGACGATTTCACCACATGCTCACTTATTTTTATTTTTTTTCTTCCCCTTTGTTGGAAGAACAAAGCTGCTTGTCTTGGCTTTAGTCCTGGACATGAAACTTGGATAACACTTGACTGTCTATAATTTTGCTTAAGTCAGTTACTATCCTAATGCAGCTCTACTCTGCAAAATATAACAGGTGCTTCTTTATTATTTTCACAGATTGCATACATAAACAATATATTATGGAAGATTTTCCACCAAGCACCCCCCCCCCCCACCCCCCCACCCCTGTCACTTAAGAAGATAATTTAGAAAAAGACTTTATATTTACCATACAGTGCCCCGTCTTCTAATCAGGCCATATACACTTTTGTAGCATTACTTATGCAAACTTCAATTTTTTTAACTATCCTTTTATGTCTTAATTGCAGACCCAGACTTCTTAGTTTTCTTTAACTGATCAGAGCCATATTCCTTTGGTTTTGCTCCTTGATGCACCTTGTGTGTAACTCCTGTGTAGCTCTTTGTGTTCACTATTTGAGTGTTCTTGTGAAGCCAAAGTTTTGCCAAGTTATGGGTTTAGACATGGACCAAAGATTTTTTTTTTTTTTTTAATAAGCTTTTACAACAAATGATCCAAAACGCAGATTCCCAAAGTTGTTCAACTAGTATTCATCTTTAAACATAAATACCACATCCTGTTGTATATGTTGTATGAGTTTGTTTTTTTTGTAGTAATAACAGTGTAGGAATATGACTTGTAAAGATACAAAGCCCTTGTAAAACTAGCCTCAGAACTTTTTTCTCACCATGGAAGGCCTTGACAAGTCATTGCACAGTCACCTCTGTACCCTGCTCAGAAGTAGGTCTTCAGCTTTTTCTACTGCAGCTGCAGGCAGCTCCAAGCTTACATGTATTTAAAAATATATATATATAAAAAATGCAGATATCTTTGCTTTGTATTAAGCTTATTTGTATGCTGCATGGTACCTTTTTATGTAATATGTGTATAGTCAATTGCACTATTGTTTTTAAACTAACTTGAGAGTGCAATAAATACTATAAATACTGTATGTAATTAATAAACAAGCACCATTTTACCATTTTGTCATTGGCACTTTGTTTGGCCTCATCCCAATGTCGTGTTTCATTTCCAGACGTTGTTCTTGAGTCCAGATTCGTGAAGTGTTCAGGCTGCATCATGAAACGCGAACGTTTCTCCTGGTTTTCAGGTCTGAATGATAAAAACAGTTAAGACAATGAAACTCCTTTACGGTTTATGGTGAAGTTGGTTTCTGAGTCGCCGCAACACTAAAGGACAGTTTCACCGCATTTTAGAGCAATGAGGCCTAAGACCAGGTCCAGTAAAAACATCACAATACTTACACTGCTCAAACTTTAATTAAAATAACTCTTGGATAGATATAATTCTTTCCAAGAAAGTGCTTTTACTATTTCAGGTTAAAACCTCTTTGTGAAATTGTAAAATGGTTTGTTAGATTTTACTGGTACCAATGTTTTGTGAAAACAGAATTTTTTTTTTTTTAAATCAAGCTTTTGTCATTAATTTCATATTTAAACTTTGTCTTTGAGGTAGTAGACCTGTTGGTTGGTGTTGAAATGGTTTGGTTACCACTTATAAGTATTTTGTCATGTTGTAGGTGGGTTCAGGTTGTCTAAAGGCTTTTTTAAAAACATTGTATGGCTTTAAGAAACAAAATGTGATAAATGTTTATTCATCTCAAGCAAAGCATCAGGGAACAATAATTTCACTCAGAGGATTCCAGGGAACAAGCCATTATATACACAGGCACAGAGAATGTTAAAACTAGTTTAATTTCTGTACACAGCATCCATCTGTGCAAACTACCACGTTCAAAGACAAAAGCTGTGAAAATGTCAAAAGCCTGCTGTTAAAACTACACTAACAGCATTTGTGCCAAATCCAACCAGAACTTAGTTCTGTTAAACTACAGCGCCGTATCAGCAGCAGGTGGATGGTACAACAGTTTTAGAAATGTTAGTTATGACAGTATGACAATAACCACCATGTTCTTCTTTGTGTCCTTCCCACCGCCTGGAAAGCAGTTTTTCCGTACGGGGCAGGGAACCCTGGTCCCCGAGGGCTGCTGTCCTGAACCCTTTTAAGTTTTTCCCTTCAACACACCCAGATACAAGTGACTCCGTCATCAAAAGACCTCGATGACAAGCCGATGACCTTTTAATTTGATTCAGGTGTTATGGAAATATCTGAAGCGTGCAGGACAGCGGTCCTGGAGGACCGGGGCCACCCCCCCCCCCCCCTAACATTTCAGTGTTAACAAACTGCAAAAAACTAACAGACAAAACAAGTCAAAGGGCTGTTTAATATTTCTGAAAACAGTAAAATGAAAATAGGCAACAAGGGGGTTCAGTGTCAGAGAATATAGGTGCTGATATTTACAGACAACAGATGAATTTGTTTTCTGTAAAGATGTGATTTTACCTTCACTTAACTGAACCATCAGGCAAGAGATTCATATCAGTATAACCATCTTCAGGATATGACACCATCGAGGAAGAAACACTTTGGTTAATATGATGAAAACCGGTGTCCATGTTCATCCCCCAGTCTCTCGTTGTTAAGACAGAACACCATCATTACACGCTACAACAAGCCAATAAATAATTTTCAGTTAAGCAGCTACAGGCAGACAAAAGGTCCACCGTAGGACGCATCAGGAAAATATTGTGTGGATCAGGTAGATGGAGCATGTATGTTGACTATGTTGTAGCAGAGATGCAACACAGACGCTGCTCACTGCTCTTGTGTGCCCCAGGAAATGTAGTCTGGCCGCGTTGCTGCGCTGTACTCGTCCACCAGCTGCTGAACGACTTCACGAGAGTTGTCCAGCTCATCAAAGTTGTCCTTGAATATGTCCTCCTTGCGGAACTGCTCCAGGAAGGCCTCGCGCTTACGCAGTTTGTCATACTGCCTGCAGGTCCGCTCGAACAGCTGTGGGACAGCGAGAGAAAAGGAAAACTGAAACCACCAGTGGAACAAGGCCAGTTTTAGCTTCTTATAAGATATACGATACGATTCCTTAAAAAACCCCCCTTGTTTTGTTTCGTCACCTCTGAGGAAACGAAAACAGAAACTTCACTTAAATTTAAGAACGAAAACTGAAAATTTTCGGTCTTGTAATGGCTTTCACAATCAGATTACATGATGTGATGACATCACATGAGTCAAACTTCTGTTTTAAAGCAGCAAAAGGAAGGGACGGTTCTGAGGAAGTGCTTAATTTGGCAATTCAAAACCTATATTTTTCTGGAATTCCCCTGTAACTTTAGCCTTTGGAAAACAAATCCTCCAACAAGTCAGATTAAGGTCTCTGCATAACTAGACACTGGAGGGGAATGAAATGCACAAGCTGGTGCCATTTAACTTCATGATGAACACTCACATTGGAGATACTTGTGTGGTTGGCCATCATCAGGCCGCTGACTCTGTGAGCCGAGGGCAGGTACGGAGACTTCCTGGACAAAGCCACCTGGATGCTGGCGGGGCCCCAGGGAATGAAGTTGGCCAGTTTGCGCTCCCGTATCCTTTGGAGACTTTTATGTACCTTTCAAACGATCCGTCCAAATATATTTAAAACACACTCCTGGGCAGTTTCAAGACTCAAAATGATGGCTGCAAATACGTGCGCACTCATACCTGTGTGGGGTCCACCTCTCCCTGGATGATGTTGAGGATGGCGATGTAGCAGTGGCTGGGCTGCCTCTCTCTACCTGTGGACACCATCACATTCTTCGGCTGCAGAAGCCGCCTCATCACATCCAGCACGGTGGTTTTCCTCACACTAGCAACCTGAGCAAGAGGATAGATTTCACTCCCAGCATCATGGGGTGATTTAATTTTTTTTTTTTTTTTTTTTTTAAATCAACTTACCGACTGGTCAGTGGTGAGCGGTGTGTATCCTGTCATGAGGAAGTGCAGACGGGGCGTGGGAATGAGTGAAGCGATCAGGCCAATAAGGTCGTTGTTCATGTATCCTGGGTATCGCAGGGTGGTTGTGCTTGCAGACATGATTGTGGAAACCTGCAGACGATTTCAAAATACGCTGCTATCAACTAAAAGCACACAGCTGTAATCTTGATTTGAAACAGATCTATTACTGACAAACTTAATATAACATATTTATGAGAACCCTGCAGTTGGCTGAGGTTTTTCATTATTCTTGCTCAATTGTTTTTTACATAAACACAAAAATATGGGGCTTTTTTATGTTCTTAAAAGGTGGCATACACAGCAGATAAAAGGGAATCAACCAAAAGCTCAGTGGAACAAACACAAAAACAAATAAATGCAACCACTTTTGATTCAAAGTTTATTAGTGTGACTCCCCTCAAAAATCTATCCAAGCATCTGGGAAGTGCAGCCATGTAAAAAACGTATTTCCGGTCTGGTGTGCGACTAACCCGCCAAACTAGTTTGGGAGTTTGGTGTATCGTGAGATACATACTGAGAAGAATGGAAATGAAAATGACTGCCATGTCTCACCTATTGTGTCTGAACAGTTCTCCATGTTCAAGTAGCAGCCAGGTGAATGCAAAGTATGTCCTAATCCCAAACCGACCGACTCAAAAGCAAAAAAGAAGGGCTGTAACATTGATTTCTGACTCACCAGCTGATTGATCTGGGAGAACGAAGGGTTCTGGATATGCAGCCTGTCCGTGGCGATGCGATTTAGAGCCGTGTTATCCAGCACCACCTGATCCACAACACACAGTGCAATTAGACGAATGACCGGAGGAGCAGGTCAATACATCAATGCTCTTTCGAGGAAACGGGGGTTGAGTATCACAGTGATGACGCAGTCAGGGAACCTCTAATGAAGCCACAGTGCGCTGCTGTTAGAGGAGCCAACTATAAAAGCCACATTGTACAGTCACAACAGGGGCACCAATTCTTAGGCTTGATTGTGTTAAATCCTGGCTAATTCAATCAACATGAGCCTTTACGCAAGATTCTGGAGGAAGTAGGTACTAAAGAGGAAATGCCATTACACTGGACTAATACCAACACCATCTAAAAAGGTGAGATTTAAGGAATTAGATTATTAATGGCTTTTGTACACCAAGCAGACAACTGACAGTTGGGATTGATGGCAGAATCCGCCACCGCCTCCGCTGTGTTTAGGTGCGCCCGACCCGGTTTACATTTTTCTGTTTCCAGCCAATTCCACGTGCCGAGTCTGTCCGCCACTGGAACTGCCGACTCACTGTAATGAATGTGACATTAACTACCGTTTCTCTAAATGCTCAACAAAAGCATATCAGTACAAAACAATCCAAATAATATTTGACAGGAACTGAAGCATGTCTACGACACCAAGAGAAACTGAAACGTTAATTACCCGACTTTAAACCAAGAATGCTCCGTTTACACTTTCTCGTCGTTTTGTATACTTTTTACGCTCTTCAGCACTGCAAAGTTATGTTACGCCCTGCCCAGACACACACCGTCTTAGTTGTCAGCTGGACGCCGCCTTTGTACATTCTCCCCAGATGGCAGTGACGTGAGGAGACGCAGCAAGGGTCCTTTTGTCGCTTTGTTATTCACATCAGTTTGTGTATAAAGAGCCCCGAGGCCGCAATGCTGCCACTGCAGTTAGTTTATTAATTAACTAAGACCGCTCCTTTTCGCCTGAAAAGCTTTATTTCCACGAAGAACCAGTTAAGAATGAAAGAAGAGCGTAACGTTGAAAAATGATCAGGACAAGACATCACCAGATGTACAAAGAGAAACGACTGCAGTCGTTAGGACCGACTGCTGCATTGTTGCCTGAAATTAAACAACCAAATAACAGGGAAGTCACATTTCTTGACATCTAATTTTGGATGGTGAAGGAACATTTTAATTAAAGTTAATAGTGTAGTGCCCGTGTTAGTTTCTATGAGAATGAGCAATGTGAAAACCTCACATCAGCAACAATCTTAGTTAGGGATGACATTTTCTTAAATAAATAACAGCGCTCTCCAAACGTTCACTCTCCACATGAACGGCTCAAAAACGTTGGTCGCTGGATCAAAATTCTGTCCAAGAAGGAAAATCAAATGACATTTTTGGCCACAGCTGCCAGCACTAGTTTCTGTAAAAAACAACAAAAAAACAACCAAAACACAGTATTTACAGGCGTCCTACTGGGCAAAGGCCCGGGAGTCTTAATCAAACATTTTTCATGTGTTTTTGATGTCTTAACAGGGTCTGACATTTACTGGCAAGGACTTGGACAGTGAAGATCCTCGCCTTTTATGTCTGACGCACAAGGCCAAGCCAGCTGAGCGGTGATATCACACCGCTTTTCCCTTGCCAGTAAGTGACTGCTTCTCTTTCTGGTAAACTTTTTTTTGTTTTTCTTTTAGTCCAAAGGGATTAATCAACTCGGGCTCTTAAGAGCTGCTCACCACGCAGTCTGCGTTCTGGGTGAGCCTCTTCAGCGTAAGCAGCGAGTTGTACGGCTGAACGACCACGTCGCTCATCTCATCCTGGTTTGGGAAAACAGAGTAAGTCTGTACCAGTTTCTTTGGGTACCTGAAGAATAGGAAATGTGTATTATTTACATGCAGCGCAGCACACTACATGAAGGCAAGTCACAGGGAACAAGTGGGATGTGTTTGTGAACCTGTCATTGAGTTTCTCCAGCAGGTATGATCCCAGCCCCGAGCCGGTCCCCCCAGCGATTGAATGACACAGGACAAATCCCTGTGAAGAGAAACGGTTACTTATTAGCTGTGCTTTCAACCTGCAGCATGTGCCACATGTGTATGAAGCGTACAGTGCTCCACCAGCACGACTCCACCAGTGCAGAAAGCCGAAAGTGTGTGGGTGAATAAATGCCTTGGTTCCTAAACAGTTATATAAATGGTAAGTGCAGCCCCACCTCACACATGGGCTCCCTCAGCTCCCCCCTGAAACAGCCCTGTAATACCTGCCTTCAGCACTCGCCTGCCTATTATCACCAGACACACTCCACGCCACACCCTGCCAACATACACATGCCAATGACAGCTCAGCCCACCTTCCTATCCAGGGCACTCGCCTACACGCACTAAATAATAATGTGGGGTCATATTGGGAAGGACATGCAGAAATTGCAGTGCTTTGAGAGGAAATGCGAGTGTTATTTTATGGGAGGCTGCAAGCTGAATTAGGTTTACAAAGAAAAAAAAAAATAAGAGGCTGAAAAAGAAAAAAGAAAAAAAAAAAAGTAGTGAGGCATGGATGGGACGTTGCTGGTCCCAAGATGACAAGGTCTGGCACCAATTTAACAAGTTAAGTGCATCAAGTCATTCATTTCTAGATGCATGACACCACAACAGAAGTACAACAGTCTGCCTGAAAAACTGACTTAAGCAGAAAAAGAAGAAGAAGAAAAAAATAACGGGTAAAATCCAGTAATCTATGTCATGATTCAGGCAACTAATGGATAACTTGACATGCCTTCAGAACTCAAGATGAGCCCCACTTGCAAAATATCACTTAAAAAAAAAAAAAGGACAAATTAACCACAAAGGAACACTAAATTATCAGAGGGAAAATGCAAAATGACTTCAAATGGGTGCAAAACGGTGCCAGAAACACCACTATAAAAGCACAAAAAGTTACGCAATAACAACAGAGACTCAGAAATGACCACAAAGAGATAAACAACTGCATCAAAGACCCAGAAAAGAACCACAAACTTATGAGAAACGATTACAAAGAGATCAAAAATGACCGCTGACGTTTTATATATATAATGCCCCACTACCCTACAGGTCAAGTTAGCAGTAAACTGTAGCGTAAATTACAGCCGTTTTCTTCTTTTAATCAGGTTTTTGATGTTCCACAACAATAACAGCTTGAATTACTGGGAGCTCCAGGAGCAGCCTGCATGTGATACGTGTTAAACTTGCCTCCAGACTGTCGCTGCCATCGGCCTCTCGGTCAATGATGTCAAAGATGTCTTCTTGAATTTTTTTGCCCTGAAGATAAAAAATAATTTAAGAACTCAACTTTAGACGTAGTAAGTATTAATTACATGATGTAGAAGACATAGTATTTCTGGGCATCACCTGTGAATATCCACTGGCCCAGTTATTCCCTGCACCTCCGCCATGCTCAGACAGGTAGATGTTCTCTGGGTTGTACAGGTTTGCGTAGGGAGAGTTAAGGATGGAGTGGATCACACGGGGCTCCAGATCTAGAAGAACTGCACGGGGGATGTAGTGCTCGTCATCGGCCTGTGGAGTTGGATCAACAACCAGGGATTAGATGGAGATCCTGCACAATGGGAAGTTTCAGCTGAGCTTTCAGTTTACATGAGTAGTGCGACATCTGGTGGACAAAAATATGACGCCAGGAAAAGTGAAGTGAGGAAAGAGATAAAAATGATTAGATGTATGAGTGTGAACGTTTATTTCTGTCAACGGCTGCATTCATTTTTCACAAAGACTTTTTTTGAGGTTCTCACTTCAAGTCTGGACTAGGGTTGAACGATTTGGCGAAAATATCTAATTACGATGCTCTAATAACTATTACAAATGTGATTCAATGTGGAATTATTAAAGTCAACACAATATACACTCTGGAGTAGATTTATACCGTGCTGGAGCATTACCACGTTGGCACTTATCCAAATGGCAAAAATAAATGCAACTCTTCACTTGCTGGACCACAAATGGTCTGCACAAAAACAACCTGCATCTTTGACCATCAAACTAGGAATATGCGGACTGTGATTGGATCAAACCTAAATGTCTACTGTAATGTCTACTGCAACAATTACATTTCATTCTGGGAGTAGTTTTGAATTTGAGGGATGTATGGAGGGAAAGAAAAGGAAAGAGTAGGCAGAGAAGGGCCAAACCAACTGGAGCATGAGAAAAGGAAAAGAAATTAAAAACAGAGGTATAAGACTATAAGATCAAGACGGCAAGGCAAATGATCCAGGCCCTCCCGTTACGTTTTTAATTCTGCATATCGTCTATAGGACCATTCCAGACAGCTACATAAAAGGTTTTGCAGGAACTATCAACATATTTGGTAAATGCCATGAAATGATTCAAATTTAATTTGATATTGTCTAGAATTTTTAGTTATTATATATTAAATAAAGATCTAATAAATGCACAAATTGTGTGAGTGTGAATACAGGAACAAGATTTTTACAGTATTAGTCAACACTACTTCATTCATGGCCATTCCCCGGTTCACACACAACTGTTTCAATTAACTAAACTGCAGAGGTTGATCGAAGGATGAGTATTACAGCAGCACAATAGCCACTTCACTCTAAACATAGATCACAACACGAGAAGAAACAAAACATTGTAGGTGTTGCTGCTGCAACCTTCAACTGCACTGCTTTTTTAATTTACAGTAACGTGAACCTGCAGAGGTGTTTAAAATACTGCAGCAATGCAAAGTCATCTGAACTGGGCTTCAACTGAGTTCTGATCAATGACTTTGCTTTCATTAGATAGTCTGTGTGTTATTGTGTTACAGGGATTTCAGATTTATGGACAGGACCGTGTTTTTATTTTATTATTAGTGGCCACAGTGAAAAAATGTATAAGCGGTTAGTGACCCGTGGCCAGTGTTCAATAGTCAAATGTAGAAAATTGTATTTGCCAACAGTCAATCTGACTAATGTCATCTACAAGAACAGCAATATAATACAAAATATTGCACTTAAAACATAGGCTGGTTTATGCACGTTTTGGTGTTTTTCGTTCAGCTTTTGGTCTGGAAATCATCACCTGAATCTGACACCACTGAACTAGTAAACTCAGAAATATATTGTAGGTGTTGAAAGCTCGCAGAACTTACTTTGGACATAACTGTGAATCATTTCTGCTCAGCTCAACAACCAAAACTTTATTTTCAAATATAAGCTGACAGAAGGTGCTTTGTGTGCATAAACATAACACGTTTGAGTGTTTTTAAACTGCTCCACCCGTTACAACCGGTGGTAAACGAAGACGTCTCCTGCTGCAGGTACCTGGTAGAAAAACACGTCCTTTCTGTCGGTCCCTTCTGTGGCAAACTCCTCCACGATGCCCTCCGGGCTGATGCCATGTTCTGCGCACAGCTGCTTCCAAAACTCGAAGCCAACTGCAAAACAGAAGGAAACGACAGGGAGACAGGTAAATATTAAACCAACGAGCCGCTAAAAGCTTCAGTTTCAGAATCAGCCCACAGATGCTGCGACACAACGCTGGCAAAGTCGACCACGGACGTCCTAGAAACCATTAGACGTTAGTCATAGCGTCCACTAATATGACATTATTTTATGTCGTTAACTTAAGTAGAGGTTGGACTTCTGACGGCAATGCCTGGAAGACCACTTTGGCCAACTGGATTGCCGGACACTTGCTAAACGGCGCAGCTGATTAGCAGCGTCAAAACGTCCGTCACGTACTTTGATTTCCACATTGTCCCAGCTGAAGCGTTATGATCTCCCGCGGCATGTTCCGTGTCAAGGTGCTCCTTAACGGCCAGGCCGTCAGCTAAATAACGGGAGAAAGACAACGGCAAGTCGCGCACATAAACTGCAAATGTGACAGCGTTTATCCCGCAACTCTGCGCTCGACCAGCCCGCTCCTTCCTGTGGACGATTCCCGCCCTTTCCTGTGCACGAGGCCCGCCTCTTCCTGTGAACGAGGCCCGCCTCTTCCTGTGAACGAGGCCTGCCCCTTCCCGTGGACACTCCCCTCCCCTTCACACCCCGCGTCCTAAACGCTGCTTCGCTTCTTCAACGGTCTAACACACAGCACGGATCTGTGGCTTTGCTGCCCTCCAGTGGTCACTCTGGAGAAGAGCAGATGTAAGCCCCTAATTGTCAAGGATTGTCATATTATATATATATATATATATATATATATATATATATATATATATATATATATATATATATATAAAAATACCATAAAATAAAAGTGTTTAATCTGAATCAGAACTGCTTTATTGTTAAGTTATAGTTGAAGTCGTGGAGTTATAGTTGTAGTGGAAAACATGAAAAAAGATATAAAAATATGTTTAATGACTTAAAAAAGACAATACATATATAAATATACAAATAGCGATACAAGTGTAAAATACAACTGCCTTATAATAAATAATAAATACAGTTATAGTTATTGGGCATAGTATAACCTACTGAGTTTGTTAACTCAAGAAAAAAAATTAATTTAATAAAATTAATAATTAAAAATTTTAAATCTATCATAATTAAAACATTAAATGCTGCATACCTAAAAAATAAAACAAAAATATTTGTTATGATTTGTTTTTATTCATATTTGTTATGATTTGTTTTTATTCATATTTGTTATGATTTATTTTTTTTTACTTTTATACTTTTCATTTATAATTTATTTTTCCATTTGATTTGTATGTTCTCATATATATATTTATTTATATTTTTCCAGTCTGTTAGTCACGGATTATTACCACTAGAGGGCAGTAGATGTGCATTTTACCGCTCTTTAACCTTTACATATACTATTGTACAAAATCCACAGGACCTCACCGTGTTCTCTTTAGTCATATACAATCTGAAGAGAAGCTTCACACAGTGCTGTTTAATCACCAAAACAAAAAAAATATCTCATGTAATTGTAAACCCCAGCCTCTGTCCTACTTTAAATTACTTAAACACGTTTGACTTTAGACTAGAAAATTAAGGAGGTGTTAAATCACATATTTTAATCAAACGGTAGTGTTCCATATACACCACAGATCGCAACAGGCCTTGAAAGCAGCATAATATATTAGTCTCGAAGGCTTCGAAATAATCTACTTATTCCTAGTGTACGTGAACGCGGCGTGACGCCGCGCCTCTGTGGATTCTGATTGGCCACTTTAACAGTCGGGAAAAAAACAGGATACGTTATGCGCCATATTGACAGTTTCAGAAGGCGAGTGCAACGACAAAAAATGACTAAATAGTAAGTGGCAGTTTTTCCTAAAACGTTTCCCCGTCGGGCTCTGACGAGGCGCTTGCTTCTAATTCAAGAGCCGTACTATTGTCCGTGTCTGTGGTTGGTGGTTTGTCGTAGCTGGCCGCTCGCGCAGATCCGCGTCCGCCGCGGCTCGCGAACGCGGCGCCGCGCGCTCAGCGGCTGCTCACCTGCGCTCACTCAGCTTAAGTCTTCATTTTACAGGCTGACTTTGTCCAGTGCGGACGCTGACAACAATGGAGGGGCCATCCACGGAGGATTGCTCTGCCAAGCAGGGCTCGTCTGGTGTGTGCCTGCGAAGTCGCCCGTGCTCCAGCGAGAGGGACGGCCAGGTGCGGGCTGTCAAGGCGGCTCTTCTGGCCCGGCTGGGGCCCTACGAGCCGGTGCTGGCGTACCTGCAGTCCGTGCTGTTGTGGGAAAGACCGTTTCACAGTGTCATTCTCTACGCGCTCGTCAACATTGTGTTCTGGTGAGATTTCATCTCAGATTTGGCAACGCATTTAGTGTTTCACACAACACGCTTCACCTGTAAATGTAATGAAAAACTTGTCACTAAAAAGCTTATGTAGAGCCTAACTTTGGAAAACTGCAGTTTAATTGATTATCCACTTTTCCTGTGATACTTTTGTGTCTTGTCTTATTTGTTGATGATTTGTGACAGTAAATTTTAAGTCCTGTCTTTAACAATAGTTAAAAGGTACTGAAGGTGTCTGGTGGATTGGAAAGAACTTGTTGAATGTTAGAAAAAATAATCGCATCATACATTGAGATTACATTATACTTTAAAAATAAGTGACAGTAACATACACACATACAAGTCAACTCCACCACATCCTGAACTGCTCCTCAATGTTACATTTAAAAAAAATCTATTAATCTGCTGATTTGTGACACCTTACAAAACATAAAAAGGGGTTGTCCTACATTTCTACTTTGTTTCCACTTTGTCAACAAATTTCATCACTTAGCTAAACACTAACAGTCCTTGATCTGTCAACAAATTCTTTGTTAGGTTAATCACCACATTGGCAGAACCCTGCAGCATTGTTATGGTCAACAAATTTTGAAGTCTTGTGATCTGAAATTGGAGCAACAGTGAGAGGCTTAGATTGTTTAGATCCCAGGCTGTGTAACAGAGTTGTAAACAGCGTTCTTTGAAAGGTAGAAAATACCTAAAACAACACCTGTGATTGCAGTTTACATGCGTCTTCTGGGAATGAGTGTTTACGTTGCCAGCTCTGACCTGACTCCACATACATGCATGATTAGAAACATAACAGTAATCACACTGAAGCTGAAAAAAAGGAGGCTGGTATTTAGGTGGGCTTGGTGTGGTGTACGATGTAGGTGGAAGAACTTTCTCTTTCTTAGTTTGAACTAAAAGAACCAGAAGGTCGTCCCTGAAGCGTGTTGTGGTTCAGTGAACTATGCATAAAGTTGTCAAATCACAACGCTTCCTCTTATTTTAGTCCCCATGAAGCATGCAGGGGTTGCATTGTCTGTTCATGTATCTCCTGTTTTATTTCCCTCCAGGTTCTTCGCTCTGACATCACTGCGCCTGCTGTTCCTGCTGGCTTCTGGCCTTGCTCTGTTTGTTTCTGTTGATACCTGGAGAAAAAAGATATGGCCAGAAATTAGAGGTGCAACAATTTCTTTATATTTAAAATATTTTCCTTGGCTGTAGCAAATGATGATGATATCGATGGAGCAGTTATGCCATTACTGAGCAGTCCGGCACTGCAGACTTTGAAAGTGGCCTGTGTCATGAGTGGAAGAGTTGATCTTTTGCAGTTGTTTTTCAACCTATTTTACACACTGGGTGTACAAAGTCCTAAGCAGCCAGTAGATGAAAGAGTGGAGTCCAGATAATTTGTGGAGAACATCCTAAGTAACATAGATGGCCACTTTCTATAAACTGCACACACTTTTTGTTGTTGTTTTTTTTTTGTTGTTTTTTTTTTTAATCACATAATCTTCAATATATTCTGTCTTCACAGTCAGAAAGCTGGATGAAGTAGAAAATGAAAGGTTTGTTATTTTAATTCTCTTTTTCTTTTGTTTTTCATGACTGTAATGAGCCAGAGTTCTGACAGTATACATTTTATAATACAGCACTTAGTTTTTTAAAATATTGTCTGTTTGTCCAGCTGGGGTCTGGTGCAACCCGGCATCGTCAGTGTTCCTGAACTGTGCCACCACCTTGCTGAGGCCTGGGTCAGCGGATCGGTCCTCGTATCCAGAATGGTTCAATACAAGCGACAGAACCCCGGCAATGTGAGGACCACTTACAGAAATAAAAGAATATACACAATGTTATTTAACTATAGAATAAGTCTGTATTTAATGGCAGAAATGCACTGTGGATTTGGTGTAGACGCTGACTTGTTTCGCCTGCGTGTTTTGGGCTTTTTTGTTTTATTGTTTTTACAGTTTTGCATCCTGACCTGTGGAGTGTTCACTTGTTTGGCTGTGATTGGATGTTACATCCCTGGATTGGTGCTCTCCTACTCTGCTTGTAAGTTTAAGCAGTTTAACCAGTCCTCACTACAGATCCACACCCTTTCGTATGACCTCCTTGGCAGGGAACCGTACCCTGACTAGTCTGATTAAAAATGCATGGAAGGTGAAATCCGATCTGTGGGGCCCCTGTACCGAGACGAAAGTCTGTGAGGTGATTAAAGCAGGGATGAGGCACAGAAGATGGGAGTAAGGGAGGGCAGAAAGCCAGGTAAAAAGCTAAGGAGGTCAGACCGAGAGCAGGATTAATCTTCTAACTTCCTGCCAGTATATAGTCAACAGATAATGGCCTTTCCACAGCAGCACTTCCTGCTGCTTCCTCAGTGTTGTTGAACCCCGCAGGCAAATGGGTGTGTGTCTACAGTAACTAGAATAAATGCGTAAGGAATTTAAATATAACTTATTTCAACATATTCCTTTTTTTTTTTTTTTTAAACCACATGCCTGAAACAGGATTTCTCTCATTATAATTACTGGTGTCCTCTGCCTTCCCGCTCTAGTGCTGGCTACTCTCCTGGCTCCTCTGGCGGCCTATCACAGGTTGCTTCAGCACGTGTGTGTGAGGCTGGAGCCAGTCCTGCAGTGGCTGGATTTCAGCGCTCATGGATACATGATGTCAAAGCCCATTGATAACCAGTGTGAGTTTCACTTGAATTTTACTTCTTGGATTTTGTTATGCGTTATTTCTACGATGTTCTTTTTTTGTTCTGTTTTTATTGCACCAAATCTGCTCTTTCATCAACTTTGTCTGAAATTCCAGTTAATTGTTAGTGCTTTTGGCGCCCTCTGGTGGAAGTACACCACATTTTAAATTATTATTGTTATCTGCACTGGCAGTTTTGCTTTGATTTATTGAAATAACAAATTTTCCCAGTTTGTTTAGTGAGTGATATAAGGAAACCAAAACTTCTTAAATTGGTTTATTTTTATAATAATGGCAAAAAAAATACTTTTCACCATGCCTTGATCTATCTTTCCAAAATGACTTCAAAGAGTCAAGTTGAAGTCAAAGTACGTTTAATATCAATTCTACCACATGTGAGGTTCATACAGAGAATCGAAATTACGTTACTCTCAACCCCTCGGTGCAACACAATAAATGCATTTCTCTCTAGAAACAAACTGCAAATGATAACATGACACTGGGTTTAAAAACCGAGGGCAATAAAATTACAATAAAAGCAATAAAATGGCAGGATCATGATGGATATTATTGTTAATGATGAACTGTGTTGTAATAAGGACAGTGAAATGTACAACAGTTTTTAAAGGTAAGACATAAATACATAACCATATTTCAATGACTGTTTACGTGGCTGTATTGGCTGCTCTAAAACTACTCATCCTGTGTACTGTAAACTTCACAATTACTTCAAATTCTGTTTAATTACATCTTTAATGTTATTGCATAAGAAGTACAATTAAATTTGTTGTGCAGCCTGAAATAATCTTACAAATAATGAGTTCAGAGCAATAATGTATCTGTGTTTGCACTCTGTAGTCCTGAGAAAGCCCATACGTGGTGCAGCGTCAGGTGAAGCCAGTGACAGTGAGGAGGAGTTGGCCGCCTTCTGTCCAACCGTAAGTCGGATGAACTTCCAAAGTCTTTCAATATTTTAGGAAAACTGATATTCTGTCTGTGTGTGAGTAGAGGTTTGCTCATGCCATGATGAGTATTTCCTTGATGACAATTGTGCCAGTGTTTATGAACTATTGCCATTTAAAGCCCATTGTTGGTGAGAAAGCCTCCCGATAAACATTTACGGTACAGTGAAGTGAAGCCACTTCCTTTTTGAAGTTAGGAACTTCAGCGAGTTACTCTTTTTCGTTTTACTTTATAGTGTATAAAGAAACCTACCAGATATAAAGAGCGAGAATGACAGATGTTTCTTTCATCTGTGTGGCAGAGTGACAGAGATAAAGATCACTGGAATCTTAAAAAAGAAAAGTTACGGCACGCAGCTTAAAAATACTTAACCGTTTAATTGTTCTGTCTCCTTTAGTTTGATGATGCTGTTGTTGCAAAAGAACTTGCGCTGACTGACTCTGAGCACTCTGATGCTGAGGTGTCCTACACTGATAATGGCACGTTCAACTTATCTCGTGGCCAGACCCCACTGACGGAGGGCTCTGAAGGTCAGTTTTCATTTCCACAGACTTTTGTTTTCCCTTTATCTCCTGATTTACCTCTGACCTTTTCTCCGTCTGTAATTTAGATCTTGACAAACACAGTGATGCTGAGGAATCCTTTGCCCAGGACCTTCCAGACTTCCCCTCCATAAACCCGGATGCCACTCTGATGGATGATGATGACGACACCAGCATCGGGCTGCCGAGTCTTGCTCCTTCTGGGCTAGCCAGCCACAGGGCTTCAGTGCTGGATGTGGATGCTCATCTGGACTCAGACCAGGAAGATTTGGATGCTGAACTTTCTCTCAGTAGCGTGCCTCCTGCCTCAGCTCTCACTGGCGAGCTAGCTGGAGTAATTGCCAGCAATATGATCCAGGCGGCACTGGCCGGCGCGATGCAGCCTCGACCTGCTGCCACCCAGCGTAGACAAGGCCCTCCCAAGGCCGGAGCCCACCGAACCTACCGCAAGCAATCCAGCTCCGAACTGGACACAGACTTGGATGGAGAGGACTTTGAAATGCTTGATCAGTCTGAACTGAACCAGATGGATCCCCTTGGAGAAGGAGGAGGGGCTTCCAGACGGGGTGAGAGCCAGGGGTCCAACTTCCTATCGAGCCTTCTTGGTAAACCCCAGTGAAGTTTGAGCTGCTGAGAGTGTGCGTCTGCACGTGTACAGCTTGATGGGCAGAGAATATACTGATGAGCTGTGAAAGGAAAGATGATTTTAGGTTCCAGCGGCCCTGCTTCTGATAGGTATCAGTTTGTCACTGTGAAGTATTTCTCTTTTTCATTTTACTCCTCCTTTTAAAACTTTTGGGTTTTTTTTCTGTGCTCTTCAACTCTTATTTTCCAGAAAAGTTTTACTTTGTAGGCTGAGCAATAGGAAATGCATCAAACATGAAAGTCTTACATCAGGTAAACCAGCATTTTTAAACACTGTTGCACTATAGCAACTTTAAACACCCATAACTTAGAGAATAACTTATTGATGATTTGTAAAAGCGATTGCCCTTTGAATTTTTTTTTTTAATTTCTACATAGCGATCTAGACAAACGGGGCTATTTAGGACCAAATACAACATTCCTGTTGCTTGACCTGAGCCTGGTTGACATTGTGAAGCAGCGTTTAATATTGACCTGCCATAGTCATTAATCCTTCATGAACCAGTAATAAAACAGCAATACATGATGGTGTGCCTCTGTCGTTGACGTGTTGGTACAACAGACTGGAGGTGGATTGGTTGATGTTTCATTTTAGTTTTCAGGACTTGTCAACAGATGTGCATTTGGATTTTGGTACTAATTTAAGATAAAAATGAGTAATTGCTGGGTAATTTCAGATTTTCTGTTCTTTTCCTTTTTCTGCTGGCCAACGCATGAAGACATCTCTAAACACTGAGGTGAACTTTTTTGTCACATTTACAGCATCGTCACGGGCAGGAGTGCTCTGATTTTATGTTTTGTCATTTCATTTATGAACTTTCTCCCTATAAAAAGAAAAGTTATTTTTTCTGTGTCAATGTTTAGTTTATTTTTCATTTTTCTGCCGTTTAGTGTCCATGTTTAATATCTTAAACAGGCCCTCTGCTTTGAGTGAATTGTGTTTCAAAAGAAAAACCTTAACAGATTTTAACATTTTTATGCTGATGTACTTTTTAGAATAGAAATAAATATTCTCCTGTTGATTTGCTCTCATATTTTAACAGAGAAACCCTGTTTACGTCAAAATTGCATACAACAAATTTTCTCTTTTTTTTTTTTTTTTTCTTCTTCTTTTTTAACTGTTAATCTAATATGTAGAGCTTTAAAGTGGATTTTCTGCTGGTCAGCAAGATTTCATTTACATGGTTAAACCATGTCACTATGTTGGAATCTTAGAGTAGAGGTGGCACTTTAAATTTCAGTGAACCACAGTTGAAATTGCAAAACAAATGCAAATATAACGGCGCAAAAGGCAGGTTTCTTTTATAATGAGGAATAACACGTTTCTCTGTTTAATTGCGTTTATTATAAGAAGAAAATCATAGCTGCAAGATAACTGCTGGATCTAAATTCATGGAATTGAAGTAGAACAATTGTGCACTGACTGGACAATTGCAGAGATTTTAAGAAAATGTAGTTTTGGTTTGTTGCATTTGGTTTGAATGTTCTTCTAAGCTGCTCCAGGAAGAGTCAGTTCCTCGGTATAAGTGATCTGTAGACTGTTGGATAATTTAATGTGCATAGTATTGTATTTTCATCTCTGTATCTGGTTTTGATATGTTTTGAAGTGCAAATCGTGTTAAATAAAATGTTTGCAATTATGTTTGTCTATGTTTGTATATTATTTCATTTGCATTTAAGACAGTGTGGGAAGTGTGATACTCATGAATAGCTACAACATAAATCATGACTCGGTTATACAGTTATGCTCTCTTCTGCTTCAGACAGATGAATAAAGCTGTGGTGCTTTTATACCATATTTTACGTTTTACTGCAACATTATCTTTCAAATCCAAAGATCACATAGATTGACCAAAAGCCGTTGGCTGGTGTTATGTGACAAAAGCAGACGAGAACCTGCCTCTACCAGCCTGTCGACATTGAATTTTAAAAAAATGATAGTGAAATTGTCTGACAGTAAGACTTAAATGGTTTGTACATGTTCAAGGTTTAATCTCAAAAGTTACAAATGCTGGGACCAACAGGGACAGATTTATGTCATTTATTCAATTGTAAAGGTTAATTAAAACTATTTGCCATCTAACCAGGGCTCTTAAACTTCCCTACTCAGATGCAAGTTGTGAATGGCTAACTATAATGTTAGATCTTTTTAAAAAGTTTAACATGTTTATTCACACTTTCCAGGACTGTTTTTTTGCACATATTGTTTAGTTCAGGGAAAATTGCATTTTTCATGGCCCACCTGCAGAAACGGAACAGCTTTCGGAGCAAAAGGGAGCATTATTTCTGAGTGTAATTTGTGTGTGAAGTTTTCAAAACTTAAAGGTTTATTTGATCTGTTTGCCATTGTAATATCACAGAAAACTAAATCAAAGCCAGCGGGGGAAATGCATCTTTAGAAAAACATTTTTGTTTCGTTATTCTTGTGTTTGTATTCACACACAACTAAAATGAGAAACACTACTATACGAAACATATATTAAATACATACTTCTAAAAATATAAAGATTTCAAAAAATAAAATTGTAACATTTTGGGAAATATTTCCATAATTGAACAATCAACACGCTCTTAGGCCTAATCAGGGAGCAGCGAGCAAAACCGCCAGTAATTCTTAACATATACACGGACGTAATCGTAACACCCACCCAACCACCTGCAAACGTTACCCTATTTGGATCCATATGAACAGGCTGGTGGCGGTTGATTGAGTTCTTAACGCGTGTTACATACTCCACAAGAACACAGACCATTGTTTTATCCATGAGAACCAAGGATAGTAAAAATGAACCGTGTGCGCATCCACATGCAGTCCACTGCAGTGGGGCACCTGTTGTGGTCCCCTTAGACGTAACTGAAAACTCACTGCCATCATCTTTACAATTCCGTTAACCGTATAAACGTAGAATAGAGCCGACTGAAGCTGAGAACAAATTCTAATGATCTGAGACAAATAAATATTGTTCAAAACACCGTTGCACTATAAAAATGCCACCGACGTAAAATCGATTAAGACGGGCACATATTCGCGGGCAGAGGATGAAATTCTGTTGAAGTGACGCATCTTCAGCTACAATCAATCTTTCCCATGACGCGAGTTTTGCGCGAAACTTAACCTAGGAAGCTACAGAGAAAACGGATTAGATCAGAAAAAATGAGCAAAAAAGATAACGGTAAGTAAGTTAAGTCTTGAATATGACTAGACTGTGTTTCTCTCCGAAAGATAGCTGTCTTATGTGACAATTATGTCGGATAACGCTTAGACGTTTATGCTAAAATAGCTAAAAGCTAACGCTAGCCAGACCTTTATTTGATTGTTTTAAAAAATCTCTTTGATTTGTTTTAAATTGTTTTAAATTTCATTCTGACTTGTTGTTTGGGTAGGAAATGCCAGACAAATATAAGTCAAGAATACGACACTTGACGATGTAATGATGACGAAGACACCAAATGAAGGATCGTAGTGAATTAAAGTGTATTTGTCATGTTAAAGTTTGGCTGTCAATCACAGGAGCTCCGGTCATCCTCGCGTACTTAAATGAGAAGAACCGTCCCTACAGCGCTCAGGACGTCTTCTGTAATTTACAAAAGCAGCATGGGTTGGGCAAAACGGTGAGAATAATGCGTCGTTAAAGAAAGGAGTCTTGAGTTTTTGTTCCCTGATGATTGACGGTTTGTTTGTTCTAACAGGCGGTGGTCAAATCCATGGAGCTGCTGGCTCTGGAAGGCAAAATAAAGGAGAAAACGTATGGCAAGCAAAAGATTTACTTTGCTGATCAGGTTAGTCTTTTCATCTGGAATGCTGTGCGCATGAGTAATCAGTCATGTATGTGTCTGCAGACGTTACCCATTGTTGTTCATCCGTCCCACAGGCTCAGTTCGGGGATGTGAATGATGCAGACCTGAAGGCGATGGACGGCCAGATCTCAGAGCTCACTGCAGAGGTGCAGTCCCTCACACAGAGCTGCAGACAGCTGGATGCAGGTGGAGTACACCGCTGATACCTGCCCTAGAACATTTCCGTTTGATACTGGCCAGTGCACAAGTCTTGTTCCCATTTGTTGTTCTGCTGGATTTCTTTGAGGGGGGTTATTTTATTTTTTTATTTTTGTGTGATGACAGAGCTGAAGGAGCTGAACAGCTCCCTTACAACAGAAGAAATGATGACAGAGATCCTAGAGCTGAAAACCGAGTGTTCTGCATACAGAGCTCGTTTGGAGAAGATAAAATCTGCTACAAACCATGTCACACCGGAAGAGAAGGAGAAGGTGAGAACCAGGGTAATAAACCAGCTAATATTATCAAATCTGATATTGTTCATTTTCTTCTGTGCGCTAAGTTTATTTTTTCATATTTTCATTTACAGGTTTATAAAGAGAGAGATATTTATGTGAAAGAGTGGAAAAAGAGGAAGAGATTGGTAATACCGTTTCACTAAAGACCATAAATTACTTTGAAAATGTACTGTATTTAGTGCTTGATGTTTAATATTCACTTTGTCAGAGTAATGCAAGAAAATGCATCTTTTTCCATTAGTGGTGGAGTTGAAAGCTGTACGTAGTAAAGTTTTTTTTGTTCTGGCAGGCTTCAGACATGATAAATGCCATCTTGGAGGGATACCCAAAGAGCAAAAAGGAGTTTCTGGTGTGTAAAAGAAGCAATAAGCCATTTTTCAGTATGTAAAGTTCCTGCCAACACCCGTTTTCTTGCCTCTTTACAGGAAGAAGTTGGAGTGGAGACTGATGAGGACTGCAAGGTGCTTTTTCCAAGTACCTGATACCTTGTATGTACAGCTACTTCGTAAATGTAACCCTGTGCAGAGTATTTCTGAGCAAATGGATTAGACACGAGAACAGTCTGAGCCACAGTGCACACTTTATTTATGGCTTTTTTTTGGAATAAATATTACAACTTTAATAAATTCTGAACTGAAAAAAAGTAACTGAAGGAATATTTATACAAAATAGCTAAAGACTAAGTCACATAATTTGACACCAAAGGATGTTGTCGTTTCTCAGGAAACTGTGGTTTAATTTTTTCTTTTTTAAAAAGGCATTGATCCTGTTTCTGAGCTTACAGGTCTTTTTTAAAACATGGATGGTTTTTGTTAACTTCCAGTATTGTGTTGCTGCACTTTATGTTCACAGTAATAATTTCTTATTCCTAAGCTTGACTAACTTTTTTATTTTTTATTTAATGCTTAAAATTGATTCAGATTCTGTAGCTACACAACTATGATTTATGACAAATGCATAAAAAAAATGCATGAAAATACATTAGACTGACAGTGCTGTTCTGAAAATGACTGCAGATTTACAAGCTGCAGTAAATTTAATGCACACAGACACCATCAGCAATTTAATCCAACCTTTACAAAGACAAGTGTTCCATATTTGTATGTTCTTTCTCCTTGCAAATGGGAAAGGAAAACTGCAGCCCAGCTTAAGTATAACTGCAACTTTGATTAAACGTGTTCAATCACAGCCTGGTGCCAGTGTAAATGCTAACTGAACCTGATCATTGTAAAACATGGCTCGGCTTTATCAGCGTGCACTACATTAACAAGCGTAAAAGCAGACATGGTCACAGAGCTTATATGGCTTAGAAAAACAACTGTATGGGATAAATCCAATCCATCCTACATCTAAATCATTTAGAAGTCATCTGGTTATACAGAGTACAGAAATTTCTAAGAAGTTTGATGCATCTTAGACCGTTTTCACAGCAGTCACGTTTACATTACCCCTTGATTTGTGGAAAACCCAAATGTCAAAAAAAAAAAAGAAATCCTGTAATGGAAAGTGATCTAATTTGAAAAAACTTCCAAATATCACAAAAAAAAAACCCCAACATTTTTTACACTTAGTTGAGGGGATTTGTCAGACGATTCGATAATCCAGTTTATTGCAAGTGTAATAAAAACACTTTGTGCATTTTCACCTCTCTGGCAGCACTGGATGTGAAACTAAAGTCGTCAAAACCTAGTTTCCAGCTGGTTTTTACCTCTTTAATACGATGTAGTTGTGCCGTAATTCTTAGTCATCATGTAGTAGTGCATTAGGCTACAGAACAGCTTTGCCTCTGAATAATCATTTGATCATTCGCTGCCTTCATCGAACCATTTTATCAACAGCGTTGCACAATTGCAATAATTTGTCAAAGACTAAATGTTTTTGTCCATCTTCTTCAACATTGAGATTTTTTTTGTCATTTTGAAGAGAAGTCTCACAGGACGAGATACGTTAAGTTACAATTATACTTCGAGAAATAAAAGTTTAACGTAAAAGCCAACTTCCTGTTGCGCTACCTTCATCACGAGTTTTGATTTTCTTTTATGAAAACTTGTGCTGGAAATGCGACTCATGGGAGTGAATATTAAAAAAAAAAAAAGAAAAAAAAAGTCCAGCTAATTCTGTCACCCAATTAAAAAAAAAAAAGACATCAGAAGGCTTATTGAAATCAACTCTGTATTTAACATCATCTTCCAGATTAATTTAAAAAAGAAAAAAAAAAAAAGCATTTCGTCCATTGGGCAGTTATAGCTCAATTATGTACACAAAGTGTAACACCTTTAATATTTGCTTGGGGACTACAGCTGTAACGAATAATTTTGGTTATCTGGTACAGCTGATATATTTTCAACCTTACAGTCCCTATGAAACACACTGGAAATAAATTAGCCTTTTTTAACCTGCCACAGATGAGATTTCACCTGTTGGCTCATAACTACATGTATATAACCTTTTTCACATTAAAAAGGTAGATGAATTTAAAAAAAAAAACAAAAAACAATTACATGACATGCTCTTGAAAGCACATATACGAGAAGTGCTTGTCACCCAGTAGTGGAATATTATCAATTATCCGACACAGTTCAGGAGTGTCTAAATGTTTATGCACTAAAAAGGGAGAGGAGCCCTTTGATTCACCACTCAGCTACAGAATTAAGCCAATGGGACACAGGAAATGTAGGGATTTCTTTTCCTTCCCTCCGTGTCTGGTAGATAAACAGGCATGCAACAAAAAAAAAAAAAAAAAAAAAAAAAAAGTCTTTCAGACCTTTCCCTATGTTATGATTTGACTCATCTCAAAAGGGCCGACTTTAGTTACTGCATCGAGTACAACCAGCTGCATAGTACATTATTCTATCAGCACGTTGAATTTAATGAATACAATCTGCTTCATAAACTTTAATTACCTTCAAAAAAATATTTAAATGGAGCTGAAATACATTCAGCTGTGTAAACACACATACAGAGGTTAGATAGTGATTGCTCGAACACATACAGCTGCTGAGTCAAAGGTAGCTGTCCACATCTGCCTTCTAGTGTGTGATGAGGTAATCCAATTGCAGTTAGGGAGTCACTGATCAGTCTGAGTGAGTATAAATACTGTGGCATGTCCTGAAGCCAACTGAAGTTTTAAACTCCATCTTGACAGGCAAGAGTAGCTCCAAAGTCAATTTCTGGGAGTTAACCAGATGTTTCCTCTCAATCAATACAGCTGGCCATTGAGCTGCTGGAGAACTTCAACAACAAACTCACGAAGCGTCTTTACAAGAAAAAGAAAGGGAGAGACAGAAGTATGCATTTATTCTCAGACTGTTGCATGATTTGTTGTGCAGAACCTGTAAGAATAATTCCTTACCTGTGGCTTGCAGTGCTCTTCAATCCAGCTGAAAACACATGCAGATAGTTCTTGGAAGCTGCTCATTGAAACAGAGTTGCTGAACGACACAAACAGCGAGTCCATAATACTCTGAAAGATGTTGAACTTGACCTGGTCAGATACCTGATCCTCTCCCTGCTGTGGGTTGTTATGGTGAGCCTTCACTATGTGCTCATAATTCCTGTTAAGAAAGATGGAAATGTATTAATAACCACAGTTTTTGAATAAAGAATCAGTAGACTTCAGTCAGTAAGTTATATATATATATATAAAAAAAAAAAAAAAAAAAAGTAGGTGGTTGGGTTACCATGACTTAATCAAAACTCTAAACAGAATGAAAATCATCCATAAAATCTGTGGATGGAAACAGCAGCATCATCTACTCGAGATTTGATTGCCTGCACCAATTACTGCGTCAAAGCACTCTTGATTCACACCAATTAATCCAACAATATTTCTTTAAAAATGTAAATTCACCCGCCTGTATTTTGTATGTAAAAACTTGGAATCCAAACAAAGAAACCATTTTCTAGAATTAAAGGAAGATGTGTGGAAGGGGGGAAATAAAGTGGCTTAGCTGAGAACGTATGGACAGCCATCTCACGTTTTCATGATCTTAAGTGCCATCACTTCTTTTCTTAGGAGGGAAACTTCTTCTTCTTGCTTCTTTTTTTCTTTATGAAGGAAATGGATGTAGTCAATAGCTGAAAAGGAAGAATTATGAGTTAAGTCAGGCAGTGTCAAGTTCTCTCCCAGAGTACCTGAACAACTTGAGAGCACTGCTGTAAATGATGAAACCACCTCAGAGAGGTAAAGTGGACATCATCACATATGGATCTAAGAAGCTCAAGAACTTAATGATGCGTGAGAAAATGAGAGAGTGATAGAGAGATAAACTAAAAGTACATTTTTGGTTAGTCCTAACTTCCATACTTGCAGAAGGACCCTCAGAGCTAGAAGTCCGTTTCTTTGTGCCACTTTAAGGTCAACGTTAGTATCTGACGTGTAGTCACATCTCATCACACAATTGGAATATTGTAATGCATTTCTGTCAACAAGCTAGACAACATCGCAAAGCTGATCATTTAAATGTTTATGCAGATTCTCTTAACCAAATCTTACTTTTCTGCAGGATAGTAGCTTTGCTGATCTTCTGTGCTCCAACTGCAAACTCAGACTGCTGCTGGCAGGTGGGCACAATAGATTGCAGGTCATCATAGCCTTTCTAATGTTCAAAAAGAAAGATTAACTTTTGTCAAAACATCTAAAATGAAAAGACTTGTGTTAATTGTGTTACACATCGAGGCTACCTCAGAAACCTGCCTCCTCAGTAGCTTCAGTAGCTTTACCTTGATAGCGTCCCTCCTCTTTTGCTCAGCTTGTGTGTGCGCTTGTCTCCTTCGATCTTTATACGAGTCCTTATATGATGTCTCGTGCCTGTAGTCGCTGTCCTCATCATCTATTTGGAACATATTAACTCATTAAGACCCGATGGATCATGTGTGATTTTACTTGACAAGCAACACACATGTTGCATCCACATTTTTCAAAGCACAAACAATTATCAGTGGTTCTAAATTAGTTTTAATGCTCCAAGTTTATTTCTTATTGCTTTCCATAAGGGTACTTGGGGGTCCTTTAAACATTCAGACCAAATACAGTGAGAACACAGTGAGCATAACATTTTTTTTTACACTTTACTGAAAAGAGACACGTAAAAAAGCATCTAGGGTATCTGACAATTAAAAGAAAAGTCTAAAAACCAAAGAATTGGGTCACAATCTAAACCTGACAGACAGTGCCAATTAAAAGCCATCAGCAATAACAAATCCTTTACATAATGAAAACTATACCTGTATTTGGTACTGAAGAGGCACTTGTTGAGCCAATGCTGTTGGCCCTGGACACTATACTCCCCTTTCTGACACTTTCAGCAAAGAAAGCTTTAAAAAAAATCAAGTAATATAGATAAAGGGAAAATACTTGCCCACATATTATAATCTGGAAGGACATTGTTTCATAAGCACATTATCAAATAATTTGATAAAGATATAAAACTGACAAAATACTCACCAGGGTCAAAGCCACTGTCGCTGAATGCACCATCTGTCTGTCCAGCCATCACCAGAAAGGATAAGAAGCAAGAAGCAGAAAATAGAGGCTCCGAGGTTAGGACGAGGAGCGGAAAGTGCGTGCAGCCTTTCATATGTTGACAAAAGACCAACTGCAAGCCTTTTAAACCCCCACTGAGCGCTGCCCTGATTTGCTCAATTTAAGTATACAGGAGGATGAAAGCTGCAGCAAATATGAGGTTTAATAACAGATGTACCGTTTGATCTGGGTCAACGCAACACAATGGTAATAAGGTACTATCATCTGAAGTTAGGGGGTGATGATGTCAAAACTGGAAACACGTCGGTAACGTGCCACTGGCATATTTATTTACGAGACTGCTGCGGCGCCGCAGACGAGGCGCCGCGTCGGCTGCTGACGCTCAGCACCTCAAGTGAAACTCATCTTTGAAACAGTATTTACAAAAACAAACAATTCCTCATGCTTAAGCAATTTTTATGTAGGCTAATATAAATGTTCTAGCAAACTGACTACATAAAAAACACGAGATTTCCTTTGTTTACTTAGCTAGCCTGCTAGCTTCGTTGGAGCTAACGTCAGCTAGCGCTGAAGCTACCAAAACTTAAACTTCTGAGCAAAACGTCCGCATTTTGACAACACAGTGTTTGTAGCTCGGTGCTGCTGTTACACATAAGACATGCGAATCCATTTGTAGGAATGTTAGTGATGGTTAATCGTAGTAACTTACTTTCCACTGGTCCTCTGGAGACGTTGTTGGATCCGTCATTTTGGAATGCTAAATAACTAAAAGCAGCGTTGCCTTCAGGGATCCTCGTAAAACTCACATCTTCTATTTACCCAATTAGTCCGCCGCTCGTACACAGCATTCGACCGGTCCTATAGATACCGTCTCGACCAAGTATACTGTATAAATTTTAACAATGTGTGTTGAGTTATTTTCTAGCATCTGGAATACAATGTGTGCGCTGAGGCTTATCACCTAGGTAACAACAATTATTATTTTATAAGTAGCATTCATATGTAGTATTTTTACTTAATTTAGTTTGTTTTAGAATTCCCATGTCCACTTCACATTTCTCCAAATCGAAGATTAGACGTCTGTGTTGAAGGTCTATTCTTATAGACAAGGAGGTCCCTTAATGCACCATGACTAGATGCAGTACTTATTTTTAAACGCGTAGAGGCGCTGTTTTACTGCTCATCTCTGTGACTACCTTTACCAATTGGCACAAATGAACTCAAGAGTAAATGTGACTCCAAGAGGATAAAGAGCTCTACTACAAAAATCTGCTTTCATGATTAAGCGGGCACATTTAAAAATGTTTTCTTGACTGTTTTTTTTTTTTGTTTGTTTGTTTTTTTTGCACTTGCACTTGCACTTGCACATGTTATCAGCACATTTACTCAACTCTCGATACACTGAGAACAATTTTTGCTTTTTTAAAAACGGCTTTGCCTTGCTGATCAGCCACTTACAGCAGTGAGCGCCCAACAGTCAAAACTCAGGTTCTGTTGGTGTCATGCACAGGAAGTTACTCTTCTGCTTTTGTGCTTTTGTGGTTTCTAGTTGTGTTACAGTGTGAGACACACTCCCCTCACCTTCCTCTCACATGCAGGCCTCTGTGCTTTATTGAGCAGAGAAGGCATCAACTAGTGTAGAGTATAGTTATTTAGACATAGGTAAGTCTTTTTTAAGTCCTTACCTTATTCTTAGAGGTACTTGTAGACAGGGGAGTTAATGAGAGGGCAAACATGAGGACAGCCCTTCTTTTTTTATTACCCACCTTGTCCTCCGGACGGAGCAGGATTTACTAAACCAAAGACTTGATGTTCCCCACCTTGAAGGTCCAGGACTCTGTTTCATTTAGACTTTCTTTTTCTTGTCATTTGGAGTGATCACCTTTTGTCACTCTTATTTGGAATACACTGATTTCTCAGGAGAACGGGTTTGTGTTAAGCTTTCCTCCTGGATTACTTGTGGAGATTAGTGATGGGGAATGCAGCGGCAGGGGGCTTGGAGCAAGAACCGGCTGAGGGCCGAGAGGCCAGGAACTCAGTCGGGACAGTTTCGACAATGAGTGATCCAACGCTAAGCCCAAAGAAGCAGTCTGCTCCTCCAAAACTTCCCATGCCCCCAGAAGAGGAGCTGGAAGAGCGCTTCAACATGGTGCTGGTAAGTGGTTTATGTACACACCCTTTCTGCATATGAAAGCAAAG